>VWZD01013049.1:127128-143450 GCA_013396695.1 Sakesphorus luctuosus
GGGGCACTTCAGGCTCTTCATACTGAACTTAATCAGTTTTCATCACATTTTCCACTACTCCTAAAGTGCAAGTCACAGAATCATGGAATTGTTTAGGCTGGAAAGGCATTTTGAGACCATCAAGTCCAACCATCCCCAGCACTGCCAAGGCCACCACTGACCATGTCCTCAAGTGCCACATCCACAGGGCTTTGAAATCCCTCCAGGGCTGGGGACTCAGCCACCTCCCTGGGCAGCTGTGCCAGGGCTGGACAACCCTTACCTGAAGAATTTCCCCTGATATCCAACCTGAAGTTCTCCTGGCCCAGCCTGAGGCCATTCCCTCTCCTCCTGCCCCTGTTCCTGGAGCAGAGCCTGACCCGTCCTGGCTCCCCCTCCTGGCAGGGATTGCAGAGCCAGAAGGGGGAATGGGTTGACACTGACAGAGGGCAGGGTGAGATCAGGGAGAAATTCCAACAACAAATTCCAGTGGCCAGCAACAAATCCACAGTAGTGTATATTTTATTTAAATTAACAAAACTACATGTTTTCCAGGTTGCTTAAAGCATTCTGTAAAAACTGAACTCAACCTAAACAAAAAAAGGATATATTTTAATAAGACCCAGGGACTATTTCTGAGACTTACAAGTAGGGCTTAGGAATGAAGAAATAAAAAACCCACACATACACACAAACACCCCATAATAAACACTGTTAGTGTCTGACACAGAATTTGGTTTGAAAGCAGCGACTCCTCCTGGGAGGAGCCTTTGCAAAACGCAGTGCTAGAGACTAAGCTGCAAAAGAAACCACGGACACACCTACGGGAACAACATAAATATCACGTAAGAACCCAAGGGAAAAGGGATGTGAAAGTTGCAAAGTCGAGCGCTCAGCAGGGAACGTGCCGGAGTTGGGGATGTGCGTTGGTTTCATTCACTTTGCAAAGGGGGTAACTGCTCCAGGCAGGAGCACTGTCTGGACCTGCTTGGGCTGCGACGCTGCTGGGATGCTCCAGGGGGAGCTGGGGATGCTCCAGGGGGAGCGGGAGATGCTCCAGGGGGAGCGGGAGATGTTCTAGGGGGAGCTGGGGATGCTCCAGGGGAAGCTGGGGATGCTCCAGGGGGAGCTGGGGATGCTCCAGGGGAAGCTGGGGATGCTCCTCCCTGCTGAGGATCCCCGGGAGGGAGAACACAACTAACAGAATCGCTTCCTTTTAAGAAAACCTACTGTAGCTCCAGCCAATACAAAGGGAGCAGCCCTTTGGCAGAGGGACCCCCTTGCAGAGGGCCCTGCCCAGTGTGTCACATCCTGACTTGGGATGGGGCACAACTTGGGGTGCCCAGCAACCTAAAGGATGCAAGATGATCTTGTGATGCCACCCTCTCCTTTTCTGAGATGCCTCCAAGGCATTTTTTTTGGCCCAAGTGCACGTTCAGCACCTTGAAATGTGATGGAAATGATGGTTTGGTTTTCCAAGCAGGCTGGGTTGGACAGGTTTGAGTATTTAGCCAAGGCTGGTTGGAACCTTCTGGTGGAATAAATGGATAAACTTTGGGTGGGAATCATGATGGTACCTGGGCTGACAGCCTTGGCAGCAGCTTTGGGAGCTTCCCTTCTGTTCCTCATCTCTGACCCTTCAGTGACAGGCAGCAGCAGCAGATCCTTGGCTTTTAGGGACAGAACTGGGAGGGGGGATTACATGTTACCAGCAGCTAACACAGACATTTACTATTGCCAGCTCATGAGGCTCTCTGGATGCTCCAGGCACTGGAAGGTGTACCCTGAGCAGCACAGACACTTCTGGCCACGGTCCTTCCCTCCCACACCACTCATTTCTCTTAACTGGTCCCAGCATGGTCCAGTTCAAGCCTCCCCCCTGATCAGTGCCCACTCCCCCTGCAGTGCCAGCAGCCTCCCAGCACGGGGCTGAGTGAGCTCAGTGCCTGCATTGGCTCTGGGAAAGCAAAGATCCACATTAGTGCGTGACCAGAGGATTCTTTCGAGTCTGATAATCCCTGGAAGAATCCAGCTCAGCCCAGCAGTGCCCAGAGGAGCAGGACTGCCCAGCAAACAGGGATGCCCCATAACCAAAGGGGAAGATGGAGGAAGCCACAAAAGCCTGGGAAGCAACAGGGCTGAGAACAGGCAGGAGCTGGCTGTGGGATCAGCACCTCTAGAACTCATGTCAGGAGTGCTCCATTCTCCTGCAATCCAGCACAGCATCCAGGCTGGACACTCCCTGTATTCAACAAGCAGCTGTAAAACCTACTGAGAAAGCACATTGCTGCTTCTCCTGAAACCTCACTAACAGCCTACTCTTCTCCCAGCTGTGCTTCATTCATGACAGGGTGGCTCCAGGGCTGCACTCAAGATTCAAACAGCTCAATACAGTTACAGATGGTGGAATTACATGTTTTTACAACCAGGCTTCAGTCCCCCCCTCCATCAGCACCTTGTATAAGCTGCACACAGGAGAAAACCTGGAGTGCTGAGTCTGTGCTGCTGACTGAGCTCCCCGCAGCACCTTCATGCACCAGCACACACAGCCAACTAAAACCACCCCCATGGCAGCGACTTTGCAACCCCCAGGCCCCCCCAGCAGGGTTTTACGTGCTCGAGTGGACACAGTGGACACAGCCCTCCCCCCAGGAATAACTACGCCATAGTAAAGAGTTACAAAGTTCTGCTCGGTGTCACCGCGCCGAGAACACACCAGCAACGCGGGGCTTGAGCAGCCGCTTGGGCCAGAAGGGTCTCCTGCCAGAGGCACTGGTGTGTCCCCTGCCCCACCCTGGGCCCCGCTGAGCCACCTGGGGTCACTCCTGAGCCTCCTTCCGAGCCAGCTTGTACACCTCGGTGGGGCCGTCCACGTGGGTGATGGTGGTGGTGAGCTGCAGCTCCTCCCCGCTGGTCACCCCCAGGTCACCTGGGGAGCAAAGGCACTGTCAGGGCATCTCACAGCAAAATACTGCACAAGGAGCAAGGAAAACATCCGGTTTATGTCCTTAAAGCTTTGAGGAGCTGCCTGAGTGACAGACCAGGCAACAATCCTATAAATGCTTTTATTTACAGTTATTTAAAGAGAAGCTCAAGACACTGAGGGGCTGGAGCATGTCCAGGGAAGGGAATGGAGTTGGGGAAGGGGCTGAGGGAGCTTGGGGGGCTCAGCCTGGAGAAAAGGAGGCTCAGGGGGCACCTTCTGGCTCTGCAATCCCTGCCAGGAGGGGGGAACCGGGGGGGGTCGGGCTGTGCCCCAGGGCACAGGGGCAGGAGAGGGCACGGCCTCAGGCTGGGCCAGGGCAGGTTTATTTGAATATCAGGAAGTATTTATTCACATAAATGGTTGTCCATCCCTGGCACAGCTGCCCAGGGCAGGGGTGGAGTCCCCATCCCTGGATGTGGCACTTGGGGACATGGTCAGTGGTGGCCTTGGCAGTGCTGGGGGATGGTTGGACTTGGTGGTCTGAGAGGGCTTTTCCAGCCTAAACAATTCCATGATTTTGTATCAGCAAATGATTACTTTTGTACTGCTGAGGACTACTGATAACAGAATCCAGCAGCACTGCCATTCCCCACTTGCCCAGACTTCAGAGAATCCCAGAATGGTTTGGGTTGGAAGGGACCCAAAACATCACCCAGTTCCAATGCCCTGCCATGGGCCACGATGCCACACACTAGATCAGCATTCTGTTGTCTCCATTCCTCCTGGGCAATGCCAAAAGGCACAAAACCCACCAGAAGGTTCCAACCAGCCTTGGCTAAATACTCAAACCTGTCCAACCCAGCCTGCTTGGAAAACCAAACCACCATTTCCATCACATGCTGAATGTGCCCTTGGGCCAAAACAAAATGCCAGTGCCCAGGAGGCATCCCAAACTCTCTATCCCTCTCTCCCCTTAGATCACTGGAGGCATTTACCATTGGACTGGTCATCGCCGTAGTTCTTGTGGGACGGCGCGTACAGGAACATGAGGGCGAACACGTAGAGGTTCCACATGCCGTAGATGCCCGTGAAGAACGCGCTGTTCACCTGGATCGTTATGTCCCCCCACTTCCAGTGGCCTTCTGTCACCTGCCCAGGAGAAAGAGCAAATTCAGTACTGGATTAAATCAGTGAGAACAGCACCAGTTCAGCAGGATGGAGTAAATGGAGTGGAATGGGTTCAGTGAGGCAGAAACCAGGCTGGGATTCTGCTCTTCACCCTCAGTCTGCATGGGAAAAATGGTCCTGACAAAATGATTCCATTGGGATTCCTTCAGCTTGGATGTCTCACTGAATGTGACCAAACCACTCTGTTGTGCAACCACGTGCTCAGCACACCAGGGGCAGTCCCTGGGGACACCCAGGGACACCCACAAACATCCGACTGCTACAAACAGGCCTTTTCTAGCAGGAGAAGCAGCGTGGATGATGTGAGGGCTGATGTGCTGAGCACAGCCCTGCACTGTCTGAGGAGAGCCTGGGCTGACAGCACCAGCCTGACACACGCTGGGCTTTGGCAGCAGCCAGAGAAGTCCCATCAATATTAATGCTACATGAAGAGACAGACTGCTCATGCTGAAATGCTGCTTTCTGTTAAAGGGGGAAGAGGAAAGCTAAACTAGCTTGAAACAGAGAGCCATGGAGATGCTCTAAGGGCTGGAGCCCCTCTGCTCTGGAGCCAGGCTGGGAGAGCTGGGGGGGTCACCTGGAGAAGAGAAGGCTCCAGGGAGACCTGAGAGCCCCTGGCAGGGCCTAAAGGGGCTCCAGGAGAGCTGGAGAGGGACTGGGGACAAGGCATGGAGGGACAGGACACAGGGAATGGCTTCCCACTGCCAGAGGGCAGGGATAGATGGGATATTGGGAAGGAATTGCTGGCTGGGAGGGTGGGCAGGCCCTGGCACAGGTTGGGCAGAGCAGCTGTGGCTGCCCCATCCCTGGGAGTGTCCCAGGCCAGACTGGATGGGACTCGGAGAAACTTCGGCCAGTGGGAGATGTCCCTGCCCATGGCAGGGGGTGGAACAAGATGGGCTTTAAGGTCCTTCCCACCCAAACCAGTCTGAGATTCCACAATTTCAGCAGCAACAGAAGCTCATTCATACAGAGAGGTGGGAGCTCAGGACACACAGGTACAGCTACTGCTGGGAGCAGTCAGTGCAGGGAAGGCTGGGTTGTCACATCCCCACAGGCACACAAAGCCACCAGAGTGTTTCCGTGAGAGCAGACCATGTTCCCCTTGCTGAGTTCTCAGAAATGACTAACCCCTTGGCCCACGTTCTGCCCAGCACAGCCCCAGAGCCAACGGTCTTTGTGCAGCCCCAGCCCGAGACATTTCATGGCAGAGCTTCAAACAAGTGGAAACAACTTCTTCAAAAGCAACTTGCTCTCAAATGTGCTTACAACAGGCCTGTCCTGTCTGCCTGGAGCCAGCACCAGGAGTGGCTCCCGGGGAAGGGCAGTGCTGTGGCTCACCTGGCTCACGATGAAGAAGATGACGGTCATGGCTGCACAGGCCAGGGTGATGAGCATCAGGAACTTGAACCTAAAAATCAGCCCCTGTTTGGAGAGAAATGTCACTGGTCACATTAACAGAATCCACAAAACCCATTTTTGGTTTTAGGATAGACAAGACATGAGTATAAAAAATGACAAATAAAAAAAGGGTCCAACCCACGAAACCCCAAAGCAAAACAACCTCCACCCACTCGTGTGCCGCGCTCAGCACTGCCCATATCCTGCTCCCCACACGTCTGCGCCGCGCCGGACGCTCCGCGCGGGGTGGATGTCTGGACAGCGCTGCCTTTCCATGACATGTGCTCCGGTGACTGATTGACCAGCAGTTAATTAACGTGGGTCCCAGCCCGACGGCTCATGGCTCTCGTAAAACAAACACGTGGGCAGTCGTGTCTCGGGGCCCACCACACTCATCCTCACCCCCAGCCTGGCTGGGAGGAAGCTGCAGCCACCCCAACGCCTGGCACTGCCAGGGCGGCCGTCACAGAGCGGAGATTCCCAGACACCCTCGGCTCTGGGATCCATCCCACTGCTCACCATCCCTGCTTCCACTGGCTTTACATTTTTACTTACAAATTCTTCTGGTTTTGTGTGAGTGTGTTGAGTTTTTTTAACCTGTTTCTGGAGTTTAGGTGGAAATGTCAGTGTCTGTGTCATTACTGTGCCACACCACGACAACAAATGACTATTAATTTAACTCTTCCACACACATCCATGTTCACCAGATGTTTGGGTGTCGAGTGTGGCAGCAGCAGCTCTGCACCACGAGCCCTGTGCCTCCTGCTGGAGGGAAAAACACTCAAAATCTGCTTCAAATTCTCTCAAGTCCAATTTTCTAATTTTTTATGTGCATTCCCAATGGGTGATAATGACTTGTGATTGTGGTTTAACAGAACAGCTTTGGGGATAAATATTCACACCCCTGTGGAAACAACACTGAGAGAGAGAGCTCCTTGGGTTTGGCAGCTGGTAGAGACAGGTAGGACAGGAACATATACAAAATTATTGGCTAAAAACGAGGATAAAGGGCTGAATGTGTTGTGTTTTGATCCTCGTTTTCCTCCAGCAACTTAGCAAGGAAATGACAACCCAATTTACACCATGGAAAATCAAGTGGTCTTAGTAACACTTCCCATTAAACAGAAAATTAAATCTTAGAGGAGGGGAACTGGAGACATGGGGAGATTGTGGGTAGAGGAGTCTCAGTTCAGACTCTGAGGTCCAACAGTGAAGACTCCATGGCCCAGGGAGGGCACTCACCTCGTAGTGAAGGCGGCGAGCCTTGCTCATGGCAGGGAGGCTCGACTGCTTCCCACTGATGTTTCTGAACACTTGGAACACCATGAAACACAGGAAGAGAAAATAGAGGCACAGGCAGATCCCTGCGACGATAATAAAGGCCATCTGGGCAGAGAGAGTTAAGGGAAAATGGCCCAAGCGCCAGTCCCCTGAGGTGCCCAGCTCCCACCTGCCAGGACTGCTCCTTCCAAAGGACACCAGCATCTCCCACAGCATCTGAGACACCCCTGGCCTCCCAAAATCCAGGGGGTTTCCCCACACCAGGCGGGGAACACCTCCCTCTGCTACCGACCGAGTCCCAGCCAGGGTAAGGATACAGCCAGCTCCGTGCCCACCTCGGTGGTCCAGATGCTGTAGAAGGGGTTCTTGAGCTGCACCCCCCTGCAGAGGAGAGAAAACACCAGCTGTGAGAGGCCAACAGGCCCAGAGAGCCTCATGTCTGCTCTGCAGCCTGGGAATCACGGAACATGTGGAGTTAGGAGGGACCTACAAGGATCATGAGTCCAACCTATGGCCCTGCACAGACACCCAGAAATCCCACCCTGTCCCTCAGAGTGTTGTCCAAACACTCCTGGAGCTCTGGCAGCCTTGGGTCTGGCTGTGCCCACTGCCCTGGGGAGCCTGGTCAGTGCCCACCACCCTCTGGGGGAAGAACTTTTCCCTAAGGTTGCACAAGGGAAGAGGCAGCTGTGCTGCTTTCCCCTGGGGGTGAGGAGGAGCTGAGGTGGGAGGTGCTCATGGTTGGGATGTGCCAGCACGCTCTGGAGCACCCACAGGAGCCTCTCCTGGCCCCAGGAGATGGGGCTGTGCAGCAGCCATGGGGTGAAACTGCTGGTCCCTGCAGGGGGAGGTCACCAAGAGCCTGGGATTGCTGCACCCACCTCTCGCACATGTCGAAGATGAAGAGGCAGAAGGAGCCCACAGCTATGGGCCCAACCTGCTTCCAGTACCCCGACAGCTGATTCCGCTCGTTCTGGTCCTAATCGAGAGGGTTGGAGGAGGAGAAAAAGCAAAAGAATTTGGCCTGAAGTGCCCTCACTCAGTGCAAGTCCTCACAGCAGCATTTCCGACTCTCCACAAGTACAAGGGAGCTACCAGGTATTCCTGGAATCAGAGCTGGAGAGCCCCTTCCCTTGGGTGTGGTACCCACCATCATGTGCTCCCCACAGAAGATGATCCAAAAGGAGAGCAGCATGGCATAGAAAATTCCTTGTCGAATGTCTCCAAAGAGCAGCATCCAAGTCCAGTCAAATCCGATGGAAAACCATTCCACGGGGATGTTAATGAACGTCATGGAAATTCCCAGAGCAAAGATGACCCTGGAAGGGCAGAAACACCTTCTCTTTCCAGTGTGCAAGGGAAGCACAGAGGCCCAAAAGCCAAAGCTGTGCATGGAGAGCAACAGAAGGAAATCCAGCTATTTGGGAAGTGTCACCTCCTGCCACCAAACCCTCTAGGACTGATCCCCTCTGAGTGGCTCCTCCTTCTGTGTGGGTTTAATGGGAAAGAGAAGCTATGGAGGTCTCCTGCTCCCCGTGTGTCTGAGTGGAGGGAGGGGATGGAGAAGAGACAATTCCTGTCTCCCCAGCCACGGGCTCTGCCTGGGAGCAACAACCCCCTCAGCAAGTCCCCTCCTCAAGGTCCCCTGGGCCCCCACTCACTTCTCCAGCAGGACAGGAGCGCGTGTCATCAGCGTGATCCGCCTCCAGTACCACACCATGATAATCAGAATGCTGGGAGTCAGGAAGGTCTTCATGGCAAACCACACTTTGGTGAAGCCTCCGTTTTGATGGATGCCCTGAGGAAAACCAAGGTGGAACGTGACTGCTGTACAGGGTTTAACACTGTCATCCTGTGCTTCTCCCTGCAGCAGGGGCAGGAGAGGCACACACATGGCAGTGCACCCCAAAGACATGGCCTGCCCAACACCAGAAAGGAGCAGGTGCCCACTGAGCCCCTGGGGCACCTGGGCAGGTTCCAGAAGGCCTGAAAACAAACACCAACAGACACGAGGCAGGAGTGGGGATTCTGACACAGCATGGAAAAAGCTGCCAGAATTACTCCCAGACAAGTAACGGGATACTCACGGAGCCAAGTCACCGCTGGTGGGAAGAGCATCGGCCAAATGAACGTGTTTCTCCAGCCACGTGCCCTCCCACCACTGTCTGCAGCCACCAAAGGCCCTGGCTGCCTGCTCTGCCAACAGGGACGGGGGGGCGAGGGCTTCCAGCTGGGAAAAGCATCCATGGGCACCAAGCCCCAAGGGAGGGCAGGGGCAAGGGCTGCTGACAGCCATCCCAGCCGTCTGCATGGCCACAACCAACCCCAAACCTGCTGTTCTGTTCCTCCTTAGCTCCTACCCGGGAGAGGGAGCACTCTGTGGTGGGGCAGGGAGGGCACAGGGGAGGTCTCATGGAAAGAGCCTGGCTTTGGAGGAGGTCACAGGGCTCAAGGCGTGGGGAGGGCTCCTCAGAACGGCAAAGAGGGCGCCCCTCTGGAAGGAGGACAGTCCCATCTGAGGCAGGAGTGGGACAGAGGAGCTCAGGGCAGGACAGGGGCCGTCCTGGCACTCACCACCAGGCGGATGTCCTTGATCTCGCCGATGCCCACGTTGATGCCCTTCCTCTCGTTGACGGGCAGGCGGATGTTGATGAGGTAGTACTTGTGTGCCACGCTGCCGATCTCCATGAAGGGCAGGAAGTCGCAGTCGTAGTGACGGCCCTCGGACTCCACGGTCTGGGGAAAGGGCAGGGAGCACACACAGCCATCAGCCCCCTGGGAGGGTCTGCAAGAGCACCCAAACTGGGAGCACTGGGAGCACCAACAGCCTGTCTGCCAGTCCCAGCCTCTGCCTGGGGAGAACCTGAGAGAGGCACTGGCCTGAGAACATTTATCCTCACATTTCTGATTGGTTTGGGTCACTGAGTCAATAAGTTTGACCTCGAGGGGGTTCATATTTCAGGCTCTCTATTAATATCAATTTCAAGAAAGCCTTTCAAGATGAACCTTCTACAACTCCCTGACAGGAGGGTGCAGCCAGGTGGGATTTGGCCTCTTCTCCCTGGTAGCAAGTGATGAGACACGAGGAAACAGCCCCAGGTTGTGCCAGGGGATGTTCCGGTTGGATATTGGGGAAATTTTCTTCACAGAAAAAGTCATTCTATGATTCTGTGATTCTGTGACAGGAAAAGGACAACTCCCACCCATCTCCACCACCAGCATTGTCCAGACTCCTTACTTTTGGTGAGCTAAAGGTGCACTTCAGCTTCCTGTTCTCTATGGCATGAGCTATTTCTTGCCAGTCGCTGAACGTGTCATCGCGATAGGCCAGCGACACGTCCAGGGTGATCTCTGCGTTCTCCCCTGCAGGAGGGAGGAGACACGAGGCTCGTTATGTTCCCAGAGTAATCACAAAGCACCACACAAAGTTCCTTTCTAAACAAAATTAAGGAATTGAAGTTGAGTTATCCTGGCCTTGCTGGAAAAAAGCCTCAGAAACAACCACACACACGACAGCATTGATGGTTTCTGTAAGTCTGGTTTAGCTTAAGTTGTTTTCTGGAAGACTTTTGGAGCCCTCCCCTCCTCACCCACACCTGCCCTGACTCATTCTGCCCTTGCAGGTGCCCCAACTTGCCCACCAGTGACACACACGGAGCTCGTGCCCTGGAGAGGTCACACACCCTGGACATGTCCACGGGACAGGACGGGCTACACCTGCTTGGCACTGTGCTGGTGCCAGGGCACTGCCAGGAGGGAGCGAGGCTGGAACAGCCTTACTGAGGTGCCACAACTGAGCACGTTCATGAAATGCAGAGCTGGAGCTGAGGCTGCCAAGGAGCAACACATCAACATGTTTAAAAACCCGAGGCAAGTCTGTACCAGCTCCACCAGATGTAAAATCCTCCTGTTTGCCAGGCACAGATCCCAGGGAAGGCTCGGCACGAGGAACACGCTCCACAATGAGCCTGTTCATGCTCCAGCCCAGCCTCTCTGTGTAGAGCCCCACACTCCCAGAGCCACGGTGTGGGAAGAGCTGCAGGGGAAGGTTGTGGAACCATCCTGCATGGAGAAGTTGTGTTTTTGTTGGGAATCCGTGGTGGCACACTCATCCAAAGTGATGGGAAGGGGCGGGAGTGGGACCTGTGGTTGGAGCTGCTATTTATATACTGTTTGGAGGTGGCCAGGCCGTGCATCTGATGTGGGGGCATCAAGATTTTACTGAGCATTTTTTGGCACACGTGATCTCCACCATCCTGATCCATATCCAGCTCCTTTCCAGAGCTGCCACGAGTTGGGTTTCCATGAAACATGAATTTGCCATCTCAGATCCGCTGTTTAGGAGACCATCAAAACAGATAAATGGGAACATAAGGTTGAACTTGGCCTGGCTAAAAAGAACTACAAACTCCATTTCAGAAGCCATAAAACCAACTGGAATGCTTGGGATTAACTCCAACAAAAACAGCTTTCAGTATTTCATCTTTGCAGTCCAAATGTTGCTGCTGCCATTGCATATGAAAAGCAGAAGGCAGAAGATGGATGCTGTGTGCTTTTCCAGGCCAATGGATTAGAGGCTCCCTCTGGATTTCCATCAATCTCTGCACTCGGGTGACAACTCCCACTGGAAAAGAGTTTTGTGTGAAGAACCTTCAAGGCTGTCAACATAAAATATAGATATATACATTTTCATGCAAACATCTATTCAGCACAGCAGACTGATGGCAGGGCTGGGGTAGCAGTTGGACTCAACCTTAAAGGTCTTTTCCATTTTAAATGATTCCATGATTCCATGATAGTCCTACTCCAGCTCACTCTCAGCCTTCCCCCAGGAACTCCCACTGTCCCTGAGGAACACATAAGGACAGTGACACTGTCTGGCAGAGAAGTGAACTTTAAGATTTGTGCCTTAATATCAAAACATCAGATTTGGGGGGCTGAGTGTTCTTGTCCTGCACAGCATTAAACAGCTTCCCATTGCCAGAGGGCAGGGTTGGATGGGATATTGGGAAGGAATTGCTGGCTGGGAGGGTGGGCAGGCCCTGGCACAGGTGCCCAGAGAAGCTGTGGCTGCCCCAGCCCTGGGAGTGTCCCAGGCCAGGTTGGACAGGGCTTGGAGCAGCCTGGGCTGGTGGGAGGTGTCCCTGCCCATGGCAGGGGTGGCACTGGGTGGGCTTTGAGGTCTCTTCCAAACCAAACCATTCCAGTTATTGAGTTCCTCCACACCTGTTCCTCAAGGTTCTCCAGAATTTCTCAACAATAAAAGGGAGAAATTTGTGTTATTCAGCAGCCAGAGCTGAAGTTACCCCTGCCAGGGACCCTCATCTCACAAGGACCACACCACAGCACCTCCAGATCAGCCTGCACAGGTCTTGGAGTGATGTGTGGCTAATCCAGAGCCTGCTAATCCCTCTGGGAGGAGCAGCTCAGCTGCTGAGGGACAGCCTGGCTGTGCCCCAGGACTGTGCTGCCAACCCTACAGCACTGCCACGGGCTCATTGAGGGGATCACACACTCCAGGGTGACCCAACAACAAGACACTCTCCTGTGGGTGTCCCAGCTTTGCGCCCTCACTGGCTTTCCCATCCCAGGGTTATGGGATGCTCCAAAGCAGGTCAGAGCTGTGACCCTCCCACAGGAAGGGAGTCCCCATAATTCTTATTGGCATTTTCCTGCCTGGGATCTTTTCCATGATTCACTTTTGTGCAATGCTTGCCCAGGATATCTCCACTCACATTACAATAGCCCAAAAATAGCAGAGTTGTTTCAGGAGGCAGCTCTGTGCCAGCTGCACACTGACACAGCTGGCTGGGGAGAAGCCTGTGGCAGGCACACAGAAACCCTGGAATTATTTCCATCACACTTCCATGCTCCACCAGCTCCCTAAAATTTCAAATTCTGCCAAGGAGTCCAAAGCTGGATGAATTGGAACAGGAAGCTGCAGCACTTGGCCCTGTGACTGTACAGAACTGCATTCCAACTGCAAAGAAACTCCATCTCCTCCCAGCCTTTCCCAGTTCTGGGAAGGGGTTTCAATAATTGAGTGCACAACGCAACAAGAAAGGACAGGGACAGCTTGGGCACAGAAACAGCCTCTTCCTCAGAGGAACAGTCTGAGTCCTTCCCAGATTTCTGGGAAGGATAAACACAGTGAAGTAGTTCAGCTTTCAAACATCCTTGTTTCAAACCCAGTGAAAAGTCCAGAGGGAGTTCCCAAGGTGAAGGTGATTAGAGCTGGTTGCTCCTCTGGAGGGTGCAGATCCCAGGGGCACTCCAGGATGCTCAGCCCCTGCCAGGCTCTCCCAGGGCTCCTTACCAGGGATTCCTTCCCCTCTGCTCCAGGCCAATCCTTGCTGGCTGGCTGAGAGTGTCTGACACAGGCATGACTCCTGCTCTCCAGGGATGAGGAGTCAGCCATGAGTCACTGATGTCTCCCCACAGTCTCCCCTGGCTGCCCATCCTGGAGCACCCCTTTGCCAGGAGGGTGGCAGCACTCAACATCCCTGGAAAAACCAAAGGCCACTTCATTCTGTGTGTTGCCCTTGCTTATGGATCACAGGGGAAGAGGATGAGCAAGTGCCTTTGAGGCCAACAGCAGGTGATAGCTCGATGTGGCTCAGCAACATCCCTGGGGAAGGCTCAGCAGGGCCCAGGACCTTGCACAGCACATCCAGACCATGTTGTGGGGCTCCAGGAGCAGGGAGAGCAAGATGTTTCCTCAGGCAGCAGCTTTCCAGGAGGATAAAGCCTGTGCAGTTCCCAGGCAGTGCTGCTTTCCTAGATGATCCCAGGCAGCTCCAAGGCTGTCCTTGCAACAGGAGGTGGAGGCTTCACCAGCCATGGTGCCTTGCAGGAGTGTCCCTGGTTTGGCACCAGCCCCTGCTGGCATCAGGAACAGCAGGAGAATTCTGGCCTTGAGGGCTCAGAGCTTGAGAGAGAATCAGTTTGAATTGTTGCTTTAAAAGAAGAAATGAGGTTATTTCACATCCTCCCCACTGATCTCAGTCACTCAGCTCTTCCAGGTTAACAGCAGGACACAGACACACATTTGGCAATTACTTCACCTTAGTAAGATTTGTTCTTATTTCTTTAAGATCTGTTGCAACACAATCTAGAAAGCAAGAAATGTGTTACTCTCTAGTTTCTACACTTACTTTACATCTGCCTTCAGCTTGGCACCAAGTGCTGGAAAATAGCTTTTAAAATACATCATCAATGAAACAAAACCTTCTGGATGTGCCAAACAAGCTCACACCATAAGAAATATTAACGTCCCTCATCTCCAAATGTTTCTTATAAAGAAAACCAGCAGCTCCTGAAGTGCAAATGGCAGGAACTGAGCCTCTCCCAGCTACAGCAGTGACACAGCACACCCCAAACCTCCCTTTTAACACCCAAGGGGTGACCCAATGGCAGCTTTTCTGCTTTTAGATCTCAAAAAAGTTCCCACCCTTGCAGGACTCAGTTCCCTGGAGGACACAATGACCTGAAGCAAAGGCTCTGCTCTGACAGCAGAAATGCTGCCAGAAGCTTGTTTAGCATTCCAGCAGCTCCAGGTGCTCAGCCATTCCCAGCTCCAGTTCAGTGGCTCCACATGAAAAGCCTCAGAACAAAGTGGTGCTTCCCTAACACAACCACCTATTCCAGTCTGAGAGGTTGGGGCTTTAACAGTGTCACAAAGCTGCTCTCTCTGTATTTTAGAGATAATGACAGGGATAAGAACACACGTGTCAGCTTTCTTCACTCTCATTTTTACCTTATCTTAATGATGATGCATTAAATATAATCCCTGTCCAATCCCTGGAAGTGTCCCAGGCCAGGTTGGACAGGGCTTGGAGCACCCTGGGACAGTGGGAGGTGTCCCTGCCATTGCAGGAGTGGCACTGGGTGGGCTTTGAGGTCCTTCCCAACCCAAACCAGTCTGGGATTCTCTGATTCCATGACAAAGAGCCAGCAGGAACAGGTCCATGCTGAGGGCCCAGTGAAGGAAACAAAGCTGGCCTGGGAGCTGAGCAGAGAGCAGTGACCTGGCTGCTCCTGTTTGCTGGTCCACATCCCCAGCTCCTCAATTGGACTCACTCCCTGCACTCACCCACCACATGAGTCAAACCCAGCCAAGGAGAGAACCACGGACACCCCAGTCCAACCAGTCTGAAAAGCACATTGGTTATGCATTGTAGCTTAGGGTTGTTAGAGAGGGACTTTCCCCAAACGCTAAAACGTGCAGACATGCACAACTTCTTCCAGGAAGGGCCAGAGCAGTCCTGCCCTTGCTGCTCCCAGCCTGATTTTGCACATCTTATTGCAGCATTATTTTTGAGTTTGGGATTTTTTTCTTGTGTTTTGGGGGGGTTTGTATATTTCTATTTGTGTATTTGTTTTGTATATAAGCAATAGCTTCTAACCAAAAGAGAGCAGGTTTAGATGGGATATTGGGAAGGATTTCCTGGCTATGAAGGTGGGCAGGCCCTGGCACAGGTGCCCAGAGAAGCTGTGGCTGCCCCATCCCTGGGAGTGTCCCAGGCCAGGTTGGGCAGGGCTTGGAGCCACCTGGGCTGGTGGGAGGTGTCCCTGCCATGGCAGGGGGTGGAATAAGGTGGTCTTTAAGGTCCCTTCCCAACGCAAACCATTCCATGATTATTATTCTCACCAACAGTCAACACGTGGCCCAAGACAAAAGCACCTTAAAGGGAAACAGGCAGGGAAAGGAGACCCCAGGCAGCCCCTCCCAGGGACAGTCACTCACTCAGGTCATTGTCCATCTTGAAGGCGATGTCCAGCTGCATGATGAAGAGCATGAACTGGAACCAGGGGCTCATCTCCTTGGTGGGGAGCGGCACGTGCACGGCAAAGACGATGTCGTTGGCCTCGATCTGCCGGCTCACCGCCTCGTCGAAGTCCTTCAGCTTCTTGCAGTGGTTGGGGCCCCAGGGCATCAGCCACTTGGTTCTGTGGTGGTTCTTCCTTACGTCAATGCACTTCACTGACATGTAAGGAACAGCTGTGGTGGGGCTGGGAGCTGGGAGGGGAAAAGAACCACAGTTGGAGCATCCTCAGATATCTTGGACAGTGGTTTCCCCACCAAAATACACAGCGCTCCATTCAACTCTTTGAAGGCAATTGGAAATAAATGCTCCCCATGCTGCTCCTCACAGCTCCTTGATCTTGCAGGCAAGTAATTAAGTTTATTACACCCATTACATGTGCATTACTGACTTTGTAGTGGGATCACATTAGGATTAGCTGAAGAGCCAGGACAGTCCCGGGTACCTCATCCCACCGAAACTACCTGGAGTTACTGAGAGTTTTCCTGTGCAAACACCTTCCCAAGAGCTCACTCAGGCAAATCCACAGGCAGAGCATATGCTGGGATAAATCTGGATGGATACACTAATCCTAAACCTCGTGGTTCTGCTCCAAGTTGATGTTCAAGTCCCCAGAGAAAGGACATCAAGGCTCCAGCCCTGAGTCCCCCTCCAGCCCAGTGTCCCACCTCCAGCACAGTGTTCCCCCCAGCACAGTGTTCCCCCCAGCCCAGTGTCCCCCC
>VWZD01013049.1:143485-182208 GCA_013396695.1 Sakesphorus luctuosus
TCCCCCCGCCCCGTATGTGCTGCTGCTACACCCAGATGATTCAGCCCTGGCTCCCGTGTAATTTGGCCACAGCAGGACCATCCCAGCAGCTCTGGAGCCGGTTGGGATGCCAGCCAGGCACCCCGTGGAGCTCCCTGCCCGAGTGCCACCTCGTCACAGGGTGACACCCGCGCCCCTTGCCGGGGCAGGAGGTGACTCAGCGAGGGGCCGCAGGAAGTCACTCCAAAGCCCTTGTTTATAAACTGCATTTTTTCCATTTTTTGACAGCACTGAGTTCCTTCCAGCTGCAGAGTCCCAGTGATGCCACATAAGGGTGTGCTCAAGAGGATTGCCATGGCTGGAATCAATGACCTTGGAATGCTTTTCCAACCTAAAGGATTCCATTCAGGGAATCCAACCCCAATTATTCCATTCATACCTGCTCTGGATCTCAGCCCACAGTGGGTACAGGGCACTCACTGCTGCAGCCCAAGCCCTCACTGCTCCCAGTGGTCCCCCAGCAAGCACACAAAGCTCATACATCAAAAACCCAGTTATTGAAATGCCAGAAAGAAACAGCAAAATGGAATAAAATAGACTAAAATAAAACAAAGCATTCAACAAACAAACAAACCAAGCTGTAAGCCCAGGGTCACACAACACTCTCATGATGTGCCCATAGTGCATAAAGCACTGCAATAAGTGCTGATTCTCCTTCGTGCCTCAATGCAGAACCCAATAACCACGGCTAGAACTGCAGCTGGAAGGGAATATCAGGAATACTTTGGAGAAATAAGGCAGACATTCTAGCCAAGCTCTGAGCCTTTCAGCTCTGACAGATTCTGTGGGATTTCAAAGTAGGCATTTCTGAATTAAGAGACGTTGCTCCTTCTACAGAGAAGCCGAATGTTTCTTGCTTTGATGCAACTCATTATAGCCATAAATACATGTTTTCATCACTGCCTGATTATGATTTTAAATACTTGGCACGCTCCCTCCAGCCTCCCCTCTGCCAAAGTTACAGCTTTGAGGAGCAGGAGACAATTACTATATATATTCCTCGTCGGGAACCGCGCACCAAACAAACGTCGGCACTTGGCTTCCATTACTGATTTGGCTCCTGGCCCATTAAATTCAAGTGAGTGTTGAACCAAGTGGAAAAAAATGCTTTGTGAAGCTGCAGCCAAGTCAACTAACAGTATTACAAAGTGCTATGCAAAACAAAGCTCGTGCCGAGGGATTTGGGCTGTGCCGCGGTGCCAAGGCGGCTGCTCCCAGCCCCGCTGCCCTGGGCTGGGGGAGGCGTCCTGTGGGCCACCATAGATGGCAGCCTGCAAATAATGAAGCAGCTCCTGGTGCATAACACAGTGGAGAAGGCCCAGCCCTGCTGCAGCTGCTGGCTGGGGGAAGGCAGGTCCCACCTGGAGGAACTGAGGAGCAGGGCTGGCATCAGGGAGGGCTGGGGGAGGTCAGCTCGGAGCACAGCTCCCCTCTGGGAGCCAGCCCAGCCAGGAGCCAGCCCAGCCAGGAGCCAGCCCTGAAAGCAGCGCCTGGCTCTGCCCAGGGAGACCCCAGGAAGGAGCCCTGGCTCCAGGGGGCAGGACAGCCATGGGGCAGAGACCCCTCATGCCAAGGGGCTCGACACCAGCGGTGCCAGATGCCAAAAGGTGAGGCACGAGGCTGCTGGAGCTGCCAGAGGATCCCAGAACAGTTTGGGTTGGGAGGGATCTTAAAACCCATCTCATTCCACCCCCTGCCATGGGCAGGAACACCTTCCACTATTCCAGGTTGCTCCAAGCCCTGTCCAGTCTTGGACACTCCCAGGGATCCAGGAGCAGCCACAGCTTCTCTGGGCACCTGTGCCAGGGCCTGCCCACCCTCCCAGGGAAGGATTTCTTCTGTATGTCTGACCTAAATTTCCCCTCTTTCAGTTTGAGCCCATTCCTCCCTGTCCTGTCACTACCATTCGAGGTGAAGAGCCCCTTTCCAGCTGCCCCCTAAAGCATGGATGGCACAAACAGATTGGTTTCAAAGCTTTGGGGCAACCAGCAGGTGCTGCTGGGAACAGGGCAGACCCCCTGCACCTCCTCCAGCACAGCCTTTGGAGCTGCTCTGCTCACTGGAGAAGCACCAGGAAATCCCAGATTCCAGGGGCACAGCAGGTCCCTCTGCTCCCTGTGATGGCATCAGCCAGGGAACACTTGGAGAGCCAGAGACCTTGAGCAGTGTGGCCACCAGTGCCCAGGGAGGGCTTTGAGGGACCATCAGAGCCATCTCAGCCCTGTCTCACTGACTGAAGCAACTCCTGCACAGAACTTCCTATTTGCCATTGAGTCAGAGGGTCAGAGCAGGGATCAGGGTCTGATCCCATCAGGTCAGCAGGAAAAAAGATACAGATCAGGGTCTGATCCCACCAGGTCAGCAGGAAAAAAGGTCCAAGGGGCTTAACTCAGAAGGAAAAATAATAAACTCTTTCTCTGGTCTTAAATCTTTAGGTAAGAAAAAAATGACTGAGATAAATGAGCTCAATTTTTCAGCCTTTTTGGTTTAGGATATTACATCCCCCTCCATTTGGGTCTGAGCCACCATCAGCAAGTATTTTAATTTAAATAATTAAACAGGTCCTCAAAAAGCTCCTGTGATGAATCCCCCAACTTTCACACAAGTTACAAGTGACACCCCCCACCAGCCCAACCCACATTTTGCACCTTCCACATCCCCAGCACCTCCAGCACCTCCATTAACCACCGACCCTTGATCCCGCCCCATAAACAAGCCCTTTGGAAATCTCAATTGCATTGTGTCCACATTGATTAAAGGCTGAATCCCCCTGACCTCGGGGGGATTTAACTTCTCCCGGCCCCGGGAGCATTCTGCTTTTCTCCTCAATTACCCCCTTCCGCGCCAGCCAGCACTTCCCAGCGAGCACACACAAAGGGCTTCTGCTTCATTACCCTAACGACTGCAGGGTAGGAATAAACAAGCTAATTTATCACGGGCAGACCCGGCTTGGCCGACTGGAACAGCCACAGCCTGAATAACATCACATATACCCTTATTTTATATACACATCTATATACAGCTACATAGATATATAGACATACATTTATTTATTTGTTGCGGCATAAAATTTTTCTCTTCCACCTCCCTCTGTCCTGACCTCAGGGCCGCAGGTTTAATATATTTGAGTGACACACAGTCTTTTAAGCTATTTTTCAGTGCTTTTTCTGAACACTGCAGCAGCAGAATTCCTGCACATTTAAATAATCTCTCTCTAAAAACAAACCAAAACAAAAATCCCCACTGCCTACTAGAAGCCCACTCCCCTCGGGAATGTTAGTTCTTTATCATCACTTGACTTCAACTTTCATCCAGACCAAAACCCTTCCAAGCCCCAGGGCACCAATTCCATCCTTATTTCCAGTGGGGGTTCCCAGACATCCCAGTGGGGGTTCCCAGACATCCCAGTGCAGCTGAACATCCTCCCTCCTGTTGTCATCAAGAGATCTTCCAACCCTTCAGGTTCCTCTGTCTTGTTTGGTTTCAGGCCATGGAAATGAACGTGTCCCAACCATCAAAGCAGGGCCTGGGAGATTCCCAACTCCTCTCCGTGGGATCAGAGCAGGAACACTGTGGATTACCCACGCCTGGAAGTGTTCAAGGCCAGGCTGGACAGAGCTTGGAGCAACCTGGGCTGGTGGAAGCCTCGGCAAAGGGCTGGAATGAGGTGAGATTGAAGGTCCCTTCCATCCCAAACCACCCTGGGATTCTGTGAGTCCCTGCCCTGCACGTTCCTGTGTGCACACTCAGCTCAGAGGATGGCTGGTGGTTTTCCTCCTCAAGGACAAGGATTCTCCAGTGCCACCTTTTCAGCTTTGGGCTGTGCTACCAGAAAAGCCTCTTCAGAGCAGCCCAAAGTGTGAGATTTCCCCCCAGTTCCCAAGGAGGCACTGGAATAGCCATGCCAGGAGCTTTAGGGCAGGGGGTTCCAGCACTCTGGGAAGCTGCTGCCACCCTCCAGCAGCCAAAGGGCCCCCGGGGAACAGCCCTGCTCTTGGAGATAAGGGATTGTTCCCTCAGCCCCAGGCAAGTCACAAAGCAAGAAAATCCCAGGAGGCACAACCACATTTGCTGGGAGAACTGACTGACTGATCTCCATAATTCCCATCCATATTCAACAGCAGCAACCAATGCAAATGAAAGGAGCACCAGCAGAGTTCCCTAAATGCAGAAATATATATTCAAAAATATTTTATTTAAAAGAAGAAGGGGGGAAAAAGGGAGGTAGAACTGATTACTAATTGCCACAGACAGTCTGATCTTCTTCCAAGTTGTCCTCTGACAGTTTTCCACTGGGATAAAATGCACTTCCGAGCTATGAAATCCCTGCAAACAGAGCTAAGGCAGCAGGAAGGGCTCTTGTTATCCAGCAGCTTTTCTCCTGAGCCTGAAGCTCCCCAGGTTTACAGATAAGACACCCTGGAAACAGCCAATACTCAGATATGTAAAGAATTCCATCTCCATGAGAATAGGCAGGCCCAGGTCCTGGCCCTTCCCCAGGGACACCTCGTGTCCTTCAAAGGCTTTCCCAGGCTATCAGAGAGTTACAACCCGGCTTCAAAGGCCAGAAATGTTATTTACTGAGAAAAGACTTCCTCTTAATGGCTTTCCCTTGCAAAGGGCGGGGAGGCAGCAGGGGAAGTGCTCAGGTCACGTTTAAACCCTTTATCAACACAAGAGGGACAGCAGGAGGAGCATCTCTGTCACCTGAGCTCCAGGGCAGGAGTTCCCTGATCCATCTCTCCAGGTTAACAGAGTTTGGGAGTGATGCTGCTGTGAGAAGAGAAAAAGCCCAGCACCCCAGAGGATTCCCAGCTCCTCAGGCCCCCATTCCTGCCTGGGAACTCTCCATTTCTGGCACTTCTGCCCATTCAGCTACAGTTACAGCTCTTAAAAAGAAGAATTGAGCAGCCCTACACTAAATAGACACGACCTTTTGTGTCTGCTTTCTCCTCAGCTCCCGGAGCCTCTGCCAAGGCTGCAGCACTGCAGGAATGTGTCTATACAGAGGATCTATTGGCATTCATGGCCACGGAGCAGCCCCGACCATCTCCTGGAGAGGCCCGGGCTGAAAGGAAGTCAGGCACACAAAACTGCTCTTTGTCCCGGCCTGCAGACACCCTTTCCTCGCAGGCTGCACCACATTCCTTGGAAAGCTGAGCCCTCCCCTGCCAAAAGATCAGCTCAGCCCTAGGAAGGGAAGGAAATCCCAGGAATGAAACTGCAAACCTGGAAACTCGGCGCTCAGGAGCCAAATCAGACATTTAGATAATGGGCTGGGATTGTGGAGAGCTGCTCAGCCATGGCCACACATGACTCATTATCTCTCCAGGCCAGACACACAAGGAAGTTTGAGTTGCTCCAGTCACAACAATTGTGTTTTTTCAAGCCTAAGCCGAGGGAAGGAGCAGTGAACCTGCACCTCTTTAAACACATCCCCCTCGGCCCAGAGGACTCACATGCCACATAAATACCTCCACTTTTCCAATCAGTTAAATTTGTAAAGTGGATGGTTGGGCACCAGACTTGCAGCTCTTTTCATCCCACAGAGCTCTCCTGCACTCCCTGCCTCGTTTGAACCAGACCCAGGAGAATCTGGGACTTGGGATGAGGCATCTTGGGAGCCACAGGACAGTTTGGGTTGGAAGGGACCTTTAAGAGTAATTCACATAAAATAAGTTATTGGAAATTGCCTGTTCAATTAAAAAAGTCAGGAGTTTGAAGCAGGGATGTTGCTGCACAGAACTCTGGGCATTTTTCTTTTTTAACACTGTATATATAAAGGAGTTCCAGGATGGAAAGAGATTAGACAGAGGAACATCAAGAGCTTCCCACAAGGTACACAGAGGAAGGTAATTTGTAAACAAAAGGGTTGCTTTCCAAACAACCAGGAGTCATTAAAGCCAGACTAAAGTCACATTTCATACACACAACTTCCACCATCCAGCAGCTGCCAGGAGGGGACACGGCTGTCCCAGCTCAGCTTTGGCCTGGAGCAGTCGTGGGGTGACCTCCATGGGAGCATCCTGATCCAAATCCCCCCTGACCAGCACAGCCAGATGGAGCTGCAGCTGGGCCAGCTGTGGGAATCAGGGAGTTGGTGAGGCTGGAAAAGCCCTCTCAGACCATCGAGTCCAACCACCCCCAGCACTGCCAAGGCCACCACTGACCATGGCCCCAAGTGCCACATCCACAGGGCCTTTAAATCCCTCCAGGGATGGGCACTCCACCACCTTCCTGGGCAGCCCCTGCCAGTGCTGACCACTTTTTTAGGGAAGAAATTCCTCCTGCTGTGCCCCCTGCCCCTGCGCTGGCCCAGCCTGAGGCTGTGCCCTCTCCTCCTGTCCCTGTGCCCTGGGGCACAGCCCGACCCCCTGTCCCGGCTCCCCCTCCTGGCAGGGATTGCAGAGCCAGAAGGTGCCCCCTGAGCCTCCTTTGCTCCAGGCTGAGCCCCCCCAGCTCCCTCAGCCCCTCCTGCTGCTCCAGCCCCTTCCCAGCTCCCTCAGCCCCTCCTGCTGCTCCAGCCCCTTCCCAGCTCCCTCAGCCCCTCCTGCTGCTCCAGCCCCTTCCCAGCTCCCTCAGGCCCTCCTGCTGCTCCAGCCCTTCAGTGTCTTTCTTGTCGTGAGGGGCCCAACACTGACCCCAAGTTTGAGGTTCAGGCTTTGTCCTCATTCCAAGTCCAAGGCTGTCCCAGCTCCCAGGCCTGGTGGCACCCAGGGACAGCCACACCATTCCCAGCCAAGGCAGAGCACGTGGGGGCTCCTGGGAACGCCGTGACTGTAAATCAGCATCAGCCTCATTTCTCCCAAACGATAACAGGAAACATTCCTGTTGATCCCAGTCTCCTGTCATTTATGCAAGCCATCATTCACAGTGGGATGGTGAAGACAAGGCTGCATGATGATAATTTGATGGCTCATGTTCTGTCTCCTACTGATACATCCCCAGTGAACACACCACACACAGCCCAGAAGTGTCACCTTCACACAAGACGTTTTCCAGGAATGGAGCAGACACGAGGAGGTCTGTGGGGTTTGAAGCAGGGACAGCCCCACTTGTCAGGAGCCAACAGTTCATCACTATGGCACAACAACACAGAACAATCAATAAAATTACCTTTGAGGTCTTTTCTCCCTCTCTGGCTTTGCAAAGCTCCCTTAGAAAGCCACAGGAGCTCCACTCCACCAAAGCAATGACTCCCTTACCTGTCCATCTCCTGCTTTGCCAACAGACAGCTCTCACCCAAACCCACGGGAGAGCCGATAAGATTCCTGCTGCTAAATAGAAGAGCTGTTGGAGATGTGGAAGTGGCATTAAAACCGGCATTTTGCAGCTGACTTTTCAGAAACCAGCTGGGGAACCACCAGCAGCAGAACCCCCCAACTCCAGGCAAACAAAGCTTTGTCCTGGTTGTTGTATCAGGTACCAACGTGCTGCATTTGGGTATTTTGGACTTGCACGAGTAACCTGTTAAAATAGAGCACTTAGTCATTGTTTTGAAACATGACCTAAGTGCCTGCAAGGGGAAAGGCTGGGTTGGCTTTGCAGCCCTGGCCCACTTGTGTACGTATTTTGGTTTGTCTAGACCTGCACAAACTAAAATAACTGGATTTTGGTGGCTGTTCGGTGGATCAAACCAGACCAGGACGTTATTTCAGCGACACCTCCGCTCCCATCCCACTCTGGGGCACCTCTGGGAGAGGCTGTGCCATGTCCCTGCTGCCCGAGCTGGTGGCACTTGGGGCTCTCCTGGCACGGCTTCGCTGCCCTCGCGACCGTCGCCCACCAAGCCCCTCCTCACCAGGAGCCTCTCAGGGATCACCACGTGCTCAGGACCAGCTGAAGGGGCAGCACCCACTGCTGCGAGCCCAGGGGCTGTCAGGAGCCACTGCATCACTGCCAGGGATACAGGGAGCCCAACAAGGCACACTCCAAGGTGGTTTCCTGGGAAGAGCTGCACGCAGCCCCCCAGGCTGTGATGCCCTGCTCTGTCTCACCCTGCCAGATGTTGGGAACCAGACCTGGTTTACACACAGAACTTGTGTTTCACAAGCACCAAATATCCTTGGGCTTCTGGCTCCCAGGAGGGCTGGCTGGGAGCTGCTGGAGCCTGAAGAGAGGGATGAGGCTCCAAACTCCTTGAATGCATCAAAAGTGCTGAACACAGAGGAGGAAAAACCAGTTTGGGTGATTGATTAGAGCAGTTTGATCTGATGGAAGATCAGAAGTGGGGATTTCCAGAAATTAAAGAACTTCTTCCTGCAGTAACCCTTAGGATGTGGCAGCAGAGAGAAGATGCACTTCCTCCAGCAGGATGGGGTGCCTGAGCTGGAGAGGGACCCTCCAGCAGGATGGGGGGCCTGAGCTGGAGAGGGACCCTCCAGCAGGATGGGGGGCCTGAGCTGGAGAGGGACCCTCCAGCAGGATAGGGGGCCTGAGCTGGAGAGGGACCCTCCAGCAGGATGGGGGGCCTGAGCGGGAGAGGGACCCTCCAGCAGGATGGGGGGCCTGAGTTAGGGCAGGACCCTCCAGCAGGATGGGGGGCCTGAGCTAGAGAGGGACACTGAACTCAGCCCCAGGTCACTGTCTTCGATGGCAGAAAAGCTCCTTGGCCCCAGCCCAGCCGACCTGTCCACTCAGTTTTCCAGCCCCAGCATGAACTGGGACCTCCATCCAGGCTGGGGGTGCCCAAGGTGGACACCCAGCAGCAGCAGCCAATAAAGCAGATGGAAAACTGAACCAACAGTACCTAAAATCTTTAATCTCTGAATTCCTACTAATCGGAGCAGAAACATTTATTTCTTCCCCATGAAGCCAACCATAAACATCTGGTTATCACATCTGTCCCCAGATGCCAGCACAAACTTTCTGATTCACACTTGCCTTTGGAACAAGCAACTTCTTTAAACTTAGCAGCGAGAAACTACCAGAAAAACCCTTCTAAGATAAAGTCTGACTTCTCTGCACAGCACAGGCCAAGACATTTTATCTCATGAATCAGCAGTGGGTTCAGTAACCTGCTCCTGAACCAGCTCTTAAAAAGAAAAAGAAAGGAAAAAAGCTAATCCTGATAAACTTCATGTGGGTTCAGGCCTGCAAAACCAGAAAAACTGGATTTTATTCAGTTTGTGCCAGTGATTCCTTTGTGATAAAGGGCAGGAAGCAAGAGAATGAGGGACACTGAAGTTTTCCAAAATTATGTTTAGTGGAATTTCTGTGCTTATTAGAAGCTGATAATTAGAGAGGCCCCAAAGGCAAAGCACCAACAGGCACCAGGAACACAAAGTCTGCTTCCTGAGGAACGGCTGGAGAATTCCTTCAATCCCTCACAAACAGATCACCACAAGAACAGTCCAACTTTATTCTCCCAAAGAAGCACAACAAATTTTCAGAGTGATGTGACTGTGGTTACCCACGGTCCTTCCCCAAAGCCCAGCAGAGCCGGGGGAAGGGGATGGAGCCCGGGGAGCGGGGTTTGGGTGGCAGGACAGCCCTTCCCGGCCAGAGCAGGGCAACATTCCCACCCTGGCAATGGCCAGAGCAGCCAGATCCATGCGACCATCATTACAAAGCGCCGCCGCATAACTCTGCTGCTTTCTAGTAAACAAAATAAAAACCAAACAAAAAAACCGAACAAAAACCCCCTAGGAGTGTCCCAAACCCGCTCTCCTCCATCTTCCTCCTTCCATCCCCCCGGAGGCAGAGCCCCCGCAGGGCCGTGTCCCAGCTCACATCCCTGCCCCGGGAATGCTCAGGGATAACCCAATCTGGGCTCTGGAGTGGCCGGGCGGAGGTTCCGCGTGCGGAGCGGGGGACGGAGCTCGGGGCGCCGGGGCTGGGAGGGGACAACCCGACACCCCCCGAGCCACGCGGGTTTTCCAGGGCAGGAGCAAAGCCAGGCCGAGCCCACGCGGATTTGAGCCCCTCTTGGGAAGGGACTGGGGGGATCCCCCCGGGAAGAGGGTCGGGAAGTGACCGGGGAATCTGTCCTGGAGGGGGATCGGGGAGTTGCGGGTCCCTCCTAAACGAGGATGGGGGTAATGGGGGGTCCTCTGGCGAGGCGAGCCCGGACAAAGCGCGAGTGCGGCGGCGGCGTGGGGGGATCCAGACCGGGACAAACCCGCACCAGCCGTTCCTCCTTTTCTTTTCTTCCCCCCCTCCTATTTTCTTTTTATTATTATTTTTTGTTCTCCTTCTGGCAAGGGGGAAGTTTCCTCGCGCGGCCGGTTCGGAGGCCGAGGCACGGGGAGGGGCAGCGCCAAGAGCGGCGGAAAAACATTTTTAAAACCAAATTATTATTATTATTTTCTAAGCCAACTTTGAAACGCGAGGCTCCCTGCGCGATCCGTCGCCATACTGAAGCTTTCCCCCTTCCCTCTTTCTTTAAGTGCGGGTTGAAACAAGGCCAGAAAAAAAAAAAAGGAAAAAAAAAAAGGAGCCAACACAGAAAGTTTTCCCTGGCGGCCCCCCCGCAGCAGCCGCGGGACGGGCACAAAGGGCCGAGCCGGGACCGCTCCGCTACAAAAGGGGTAATGAGATCATGGGAGCGAGTCAGCGATACTGTAACAAGCACCAAACAGGCGCGGAGCGAGGAGGAGCGGGAGGAGGAAGCAAAGTGGCCCCCGGCACTCACCGATGAGCCCTCCCACCAGGAAGGCGATGACTTGGAACACGAGCAGGATGCCCCCGACGATGCAGAGCTTGCGGGTGCTCATGTTCTCGATGATGGCCCCGGCCATGGTGGCGGGGCGGGGGGCCCTCGGCGGGCTCTGTGCCGGGGGCTGCTGTGCCGGGATGTGTTATGTATCGGGAGAGGCACCGTCGGGAGAGGCACCACCGGGAGCGGCATCACCGGCACCGGAGCCGGGACCAGCCCGGCCGCACAGAGCTCGATCTGACAGTGCCACCCCTGCCATGGGCAGGGACACCTCCCACCAGCCCAGGCTGCTCCAAGCCCTGTCCAACCTGGCCTGGGACACTCCCAGGGATGGGGCAGCCACAGCGCTTGCGGGTGCTCATGTTCTCGATGATGGCCCCGGCCATGGTGGCGGGGCGGGGGGCCCTCGGCGGGCTCTGTGCCGGGGGCTGCTGTGCCGGGATGTGTTATGTTATGTTATGTTGTGTTGTGCCGTGCCGTGCCGTGCCGTGCCGTGCCGTGCCGTGCCGTGCCGGTGCCGCGGGCAGCGGCTGCGCCGCCCCGGCCGTGATTGTGCCGCCGCCCGGCGCGCGGGGCGCTTTAACGGGGCCGTCACGTGGCACCGCCCGCCCCTCCCCGCGGCCTCGGCCCGCCCGGCACCGGGAGAGGCACCGGGAGCGGCATCGGGAGAGGCACCGTCGGGAGAGGCACCACCGGGAGCGGCATCACCGGCACCGGAGCCGGGACCAGCCCGGCCGCACAGAGCTCGATCTGACAGTGCCACCCCTGCCATGGGCAGGGACACCTCCCACCAGCCCAGGCTGCTCCAAGCCCTGTCCAACCTGGCCTGGGACACTCCCAGGGATGGGGCAGCCACAGCTGCTCTGGGAATTCCATCCCAGCCCCTCCCCACCCTCAAAGCCAGGAATTCCTTCCCAATATCCCACCTATCCCTGCACTCTGGCAGTGGGAAGCCATTCCCTGGGTCCTGTCCCTCCATCCCTTGTTCCCAGTCCCTCTCCAGCTCTCCTGGAGCCCCTTTAGGCCCTGGCAGGGGCTCTCAGGTCTCCCTGGAGCCTTCTCTTCTCCAGGTTGCCCCCCATACACACTACCACATTTTCTCCAGTTTTCTCCCATCCCCACAGCTGTGAGCAATGCTTCATCCTTCCCTCAGCACTACTGTGGTTCATCCCAGTTGCTCACACCAAGCAGAGTTGCATCTCTCCATTTATGCCCATCTCCCAGACAGGGATGCTGGGTACCCATCCATCCCTCTGGAAAATGCTGCCCTCCTGTACTCACTTGTTTCTCTACTTGACACAGAAGGAGCTCACCTCTCCCTGCCATCATCTGTCAGCAACAGGACAAGGGGAAATGGTTTTAAACCCAAGGAGGGCCAACCTAGGTTAGATATAAAGAAGTTTTTTACAATGAGGGTGGGCAGGCCCTGGCACAGGTGCCCAGAGAAGCTGTGGCTGCCCCATCCCTGGGAGTGTCCCAGGCCAGGTTGGACAGGGCTTGGAGCGCCCTGGGCTGGTGGGAGGTGTCCCTGCCCATGGCATTGGGGGGGCTTTGAGTTCCCTTCCAGCCCAAACCATCCTGTGATTCCATCTCTGGTTTTTAGCATTAATGCTTTCCAGCTATTTACTGGATACCACAGGGATCCATGCTCTGCTGTGCTGTTACACATGGAATGATGGATGCAGAATATCATCCTGTAGAACTGAAACTAGACAGAGGGTTGCCAAAAACTTTATCCAAAACTATTTGTCCTTGGGGACAAGTAAGGCATGAAAGGAAACAACTGGTAACAAAAATATGGACAGGAACTATCAAAATGAGTGATGTGTCACATATTTAGAGGCACAAACAGTAACAAGAAAAAAGTTTAGAAGAAACAAATGCAAAGCCCCAACAGAAATCACCCCAAGGCTGCAGGGGTGTTGACAAGTCCATGGTGACTCCGTAGCTGGAGCTTCCCAGCTCCAGGTTCGGTTTGCTGGGGACACAGACAAACCCCTGTGTGCTGCCCTGCCTTGCCCAGCCTGATGGGGTCCTGGTGCTCACACTAACACAGCTCCACAGCACCCAAAATGAATGCAGGAATTCAGGGAAGAGCAGGGAATCAGAGGGCACAGCACTTGGCTCATCAGGAGAGACCCCACCAGACCTGGACCAGTCAGTGCAGGAGCACAAGAACTGTCTGTCTGTCCTCAATGCTCTGTTGGTAGAAGTTTGGGAATAAGTTGGAGTTATCCCTCATCAGGGGTAACTTTAGGTATTCTGTGTAATCATTTAGAATATTGCAAGTTTAACCTTTACTTTGTTTAGTTCCAGCTTTACTTTCACATTGCAGTTCTGACTTCACTGTTAAAAATAGCCCTTAATGGCTGAGCCCTTGTGGCCTTTATGAACCCGCTCGGATCAGTCACACGGACGGGCTTCCAAAATCAAAGCCTCTCTGTGGCTTTTTGCCAACACAATTAAAGACTTAAAACACCAAATACTTCATACTGAAAAAAAAATTAAAAATCCCACATAGAACAATTGCTATTAAAAAGCTTCTTTTGCAATATCTAATCATAATTTTTTGGATGTGTGTCTGACACTGTGTTGATTCTGAGTGATGATTTTTGCTATTTTCTCTCTTGGGAATGGGACAAGCTTTTGAATTATGTTTGTTCCCTCACAGTCTGTTACCACTGGTGACAAGGAGAGAGTCATACAAGTCCAGACCACTCTTTGAGGTCTCAGTTATCCAAATGCAGGGACCTGTGTGACCAAACATGGGATCATGGAATGGTTTGGGTTGGGAGGGACCCTAAAAATCATCTTGTTCCACCCCCTGCCATGGGCAGGGACACCTTCCCCTGTCTCAGGTGGCTCCAAGTCCCATCCAGCCTGGCCTTGGACACTCCCAGGGATGGGGCAGCCACAGCTTCTCTGGGCAGCACCTTGGGAGTCACAAGTGCCACTAAATCTAATCTGCCTTAATCACCCTACATGGGCCAATCTTCCATTAAATGTCCCATTTGTTCCAAGCAATTTATTTCTGGGACAAAAACATAAGAGGCAGAGCTCAGATCCTGCCATCAGAAAAAAATCTGAAGGGAAAAAAGGGAAAATAACTAAACCACAGGAAACAGTTCTTCACATTTATAAGGCACTTTCCATCTCTACTACCTTCCCATAGCTTTAATACTGCAAAGGTTGGAGATATTAATCCCATGTGACTGTTGACACGTGTCCAAAGGGCGTAGAGAGCACATTCCGGTGTGACCACACACAGAATGGCACCAGAGAGGGACCAGCCCTGCTTTCCAGCTGCTCACAAATCAGAATTCCTGCCTCGGAAAGGTCTCCAGAATCAACCATCTGGGAGCTCATCCACTTGCTGCTTCGGACATTATTTTCCTGCCTGCTTCAGGCTATTGGGAAAGCTCAGCTTTTAAAATAGCTGTGCCAGGGTCAGCCCCAGGCAGGAGGAGCTTTCCACAGAGAACTCTTGGCAGGGCTGGGCCTAGAGCCCAAATTTTCCAAGGGCTTTCACTGCCTAAAGGTGTAGGTAAGGGCTCAGTGGGATTTCCACATGCTCCTGAGTGTGGGTGCTGTCTGTCTGTGCTCCAAGTTACTGGAAAACTTCTGAGAAAACTTTCTTTGGATGCTCAGTTTGAACCCTCTCTCAAAGTTTTGCAATTTTTTCTCCTCTTGTCCATGTCAATTGGATGGTTAATAGGAATAATTTGAGGGGGGAAAGTGCCAGAAATGAAAGGTGTTTTCCAAATACAACTGTAAAAGGACATTTGGTACAAATACAGCAAAAGCCTTCCAGTTCCTGGGGGGAGCCCAGGAGAAAGATGGAGAGAGACTGGTTATAAGGGCCTGGAGAGGTGGGACAGGGGGAATGGGTTCCCACTGCCAGAGGGCAGGGATAGGTGGGATATTGGGAAGGAATTCCTGGCTGGGAGGGTGGGCAGGCCCTGGCACAGGTGCCCAGAGAAGCTGAGGCTGCCCCAGCCCTGGGAGTGTCCCAGGCCAGGTTGGACAGGGCTTGGAGCACCCTGGGCTGGTGGGAGGTGTCCCTGCCCATGGCAGGGGTGGGAAAAGGTGGTCTTTAAGGTCCCTCCCAACCCAACCCAACCCAACCCAGTCTGGGATTCTGCGACTCCCTACATAAAGCACAAAGTAGTGGACAACAAGCAGATTAAATCATGGCCATCCACTGCCAGATTTCATCTTCTGAACTTGTGTTTGTATTTGCCTCCTTTGTTTGCAGCAGAGCAAAACACCAGTGGCCCCAGGGGTTCAGCTTTGGTTCTGCTCTCAGGGCTGTGGGCTCTGTTTTTCAGGGTGTTGTTTGATTGAACTGCAGGTTCTTGTTTGGTTTGGGATCCACCTGAACCATTACCAAGTGCCTCCCAGTAATAATGTGCAGCTTAAAGACAATTAAAAATGTTGAAAAGCCCTACTGCTTTGAAAGGTAAAAGCCTGATTCTGCTCTCCTGCAAATACTGATAACATGGAACGTTTTCTCACTGAGCAGGAAAAGGGTGTTCTGTGTTATTTCCAGCACAGGAATGCTGGAACATCCTACCATGCTAGATGGTGGGGAACATCTTCTCTTTGTAAGAAAAGCCTTTCCCGTGGTCTGTAAAGATACTCAAATGTAAAACTGAGCACAGCACAGATGAAAACCAGTGTGTGAGGGTTGAGACTGGTGAGAGGGCAGAGATCTACAGCTTGTAAGTGCCCAGTGCAGTTGGGATCAGGAATAACAGAGACAGGAATGCAGAGTTTCATCTCAAACCCCACTCAAGAGACCGAATATTTTCAGTGATTTTGAAGCCCCTCTGTAGTTCAAGGCAAACATTAATTCACTGATCAGGACCAGGAAAGCTCAACTTTGCCACTGTTGCTACTTCTGGGAACTCAGAGCTGGACTTCATATTTCATAGAATCACAGAGTGATCAAGAAAAGCCCTCCCAGCCCCTGGAGGCCACCCTGTGCGCGATGCCCACCTTGGCAAAGCCCTCCCAGCCCATGGAGCCCACCCTGTGCCCGATGCCCACCTTGGCCCCCAGCCCAGAGCACTCAGTGCCACGGCCAGTCCTGCCTTGGGCACCTCCAGGGCTGGGCACTCCAACCCTCCCTGGGCAGCCCCTGCCAGGGCCTGACCACCCTTTCCAGGAGGAAATTCTTCCTGATATCCAGCCTGACCCTCCAGCCTTAGTCCTTCAGAGCCGCTGTCCCCACTCAGCTGTCCCTGTCCTGGGCTCCCTCAGTGCAGAACTGGGAAGCAAAGCCCCAGTTCAGAGGGTGTGGTCCAGCACCTGAAAAACATTGAAAGAACAGTCCCAGAGAACTGATGGCTCATCTCTGATGTGCTTTCCATCGAGTGACAAAGCTTTCCTCGCAGTAGGATGAAGCTTCAATGGAATCATGGAATGGTTTAGGTTGGAAAGGACCTCTAAGACCACTGAATCCAAATGTTCTCCCAGCACTGCCAAGGCCATCACTAACCCATGTCCCCAAGTGCCACATCTACAAAGAGGGGCATCAAGGCTTCCACTCAGTACGTGAGACAAAACCAAACTGATGATTTGACAGAGCACATTTCAGCCTGACAGTCTGAAAGTGCAGACTTGTGATATCCTGAAGGAGGGCCCAGTAACAGCACATTAGAGTAACTTATTAAAGACTGTTCAAACTAGATTTTGAAGTTTTATTTATAGTCTTTACAATTACCATGTGGTTAAATAGCTCAAGTCCTCCAAATCTGTGGAAGTCTTTTATTCAAGTCTGCCAAAATGTCTCTTTCAACCACTACTGCAATCATCAACAGGCAGAGTTCCTGCAATGGGATATCTGACAAGTGCAGGGAAGATTCAGCACTAATCAATCACTAAACTTGCAAGTTCTTCCATCCAAACCTCTTCCGTAACTAACGATCATCTGGCAGTCAGAACAGCCCTGCCTGAGTCTTTCTGTTTGATTGAGTAATCATCTGGAGGCCCAAAAGACTTCTCTCATCAAACCCACTTCTAATGCCCCCACCCTCCCACAGCTCCCTCCCACTCCTACAAACTGCAGCTCTGAAAAGCCACAGCTCCAAAGCCACAGAACTCTGGTGGCTCAGAAGGTTCTGCCAATCCACAGGTGGGGCTGACAGTGCTCCATGTTGGCCTGGGCTGAACTTGTGCCAGATCAAAGGTGTCAGTTTGGTGATCGGTGTTCCACCAGCCAAAGCTGTGCTCAGCCTCTCACTGCCTTTTTGGGGGGCCGTTTTTCCAGTTGTTCCTGCCTTTCCTCAGTCCTCATGGAAGGGCAAGCTCAGAGCTCTGCTCTTTTATTCTCTCTCAGGGCTCTCCCTGTGGCTGTGCCTACCTCAGGCTGAGACTCCCACCTCCCACCAAACTTCTGTGATGACTTTTCCCACAGTCCCCCCCTCTCACAGGGCTTCTTACCTCACCTTGAACCTCCACATCCAACCCAATCCAACACTTGGCAGGCACCTGCATCCACCATGGCCTTCCCTTCCAAACACCAACCCAGTCTGGCACTTCTCTACCCATCTGTCTGTGTTTCCATCCCCTCCAGGGATGGACATCACCCACACCAGCTCAGGCACAGCACAGCTGGATGAAGAGCCTCCAGGGCACTGAATATCCCAGCAGGCACCACACTTGGGAGCACTGAATACTGGAATGGGTTCAAGCATCCAGCCAGGCTGGAGATTGTCTTTCCTGGTGTGTGACCTCCTCAAGAGCAAGCAGAGAAGTTGTATTTCTAACACATACAAAACTATGCCCATTATCCTGTCTTAGCACAGTCGGATTAGCCTGAACTGTACAACTGTTTGTAGCAAAGTCTTCCTGGTTCAACTGCTCCTGTTGGTGTTCAGAAAACAACAAACAAATTCCAGGGTTTTGACACTTATCATTTCTCTGCTAACCTTTTAGATTCCCACTAATCCAATCTATTCCAAATTTAGCACTGGAAATCGAATCAGCATATGCTAAATTTAAAAAAAAATTAAAATAAAGCCATTTTTTCATATTTCCATGATAAGTGAAGAAATACACATGGACTGAGTGTTTGTGTTGGTGGTACCTACCTTGGAATTGTAACACCAAGCAACACACTCTAATTCAGGTTTAGTGAAAGCTGATATCAGTTAATTAAGGTGGCAGAGGCATCAGAGATTTAATCAAATTCCAGTGGTAAGTCTTGTCTGTGTTCAGAGGAAACAGTTGACTAATATGAACCAGCTGTATCATTTTATTCTTACATATCTAGGTGGCTCTTTTGGATTTGGTAAAAACTATTTGAAACACTCAGTGTTGGCACTGTGTGTAAACACAGAATGATCAGTTAATGCAATCTGAAACCTCAGAATTGGGGAGAAATTAGAAATTTAAAGTTAAACCATGGGAGACATGCCCAAAATGCCACCTAAACCCAAAGGAAAGTGTGGATTAGGTGTAAGGATCTCCTAGAAAGAGAGCTCTGCTTTGGAACAGTCACAAGGGGCTCTCGCCAAAACTATCCTGGAATAGTTACGAGCTGTAATTTGACATTTTAGACACACATTCCTCTTGCCAAGTAATATCATATTTTGGCTCTTGCCAGAGAAAATAAAGAGAAGGATCTATCCAGGATGAGTAATGTAGGACAATGTAATCAAGGCAAGCTGCCCCCCAGGCTGGGGACTGAATTAAAATTAGCAAGTTAAGGGGGTTTGTCCTCTTAAATGTAAGTCTGTGTATTATAGAGGAAAAAATAGAAAGAAAAATGGTTTTCTTGTTAATCTTATTTTCCATCTGAGCCAAGTGTAGGCTTTTACTCCAAGAGCAGATGATTTGAGGTGGGGTGGCCAAAGCAGTCATTGCTGTGAGCTGTGCTCCTTGGGGGTTTCCATCCCTGCTCAGGGAACCTCCTGCTCCTCAGCTGGGCCTGTTCCCCACCCAGCACATTTGTGTGCTGATTGCCTGAATTCCCTGATCCCAAACTGCAGCAGAGCACTGGGCTGTCCACGGAGCTGGCCAAGAACACAGACAGGTCCCACAGCTCAGGAGGTGACCCGTGGCAGGGAGTGCAGCTGGCAGGAGTCGGTGCCTCTGTTGTCACAGATTAATCCACCTGTAATTAGCAGCTGCTCCAGCGCTGTGGCCCTGGGTGCTGTGTCAGTGGAGCAGTAAATTGCTGTCTCTGTGGCACTGACTAGTCCAGCATCACTTAACTGAGCCAAACAACACAAAGAGAGTGGTGAAAGGACTTTCATAGAATCACAGAATGGATTGGGTTGGAAAAGACCCCCGAGATCAGCAAGTCCAATCCTTGATCCAACCCCACTGTGATCACCAGCCCAGGGCACTCCGTGGATCAAGATGTGGTGGATTCTCACTCAGTGCCACATCCAGAGAATCACAGAATCATGGCATGGATTAGGTTGGAAAAGACCTCTGAGATCATCAAGTCCAACCCTTGGGCCAACTCCAGTCCCTTTACCAGATCATGGCACTCAGTGCCACGGCCAAGCTCAGCTGAAAAACCTCCAGGGATGGGGAATCCACCCCCTCTCTGGGCAGCCCATTCCAATCCCTCAGCACTCTCTCTGCAAAGAAGTTTTTTCTGCTCTCCAACTTCAATTTCCCCTGGCAGAGCTTGAGCCCCCCGTGCCCCCTTGTCCTATTGCTGAGTGCCTGGGAGAAGAGACCAACCCCCACCTGGCCACAACTTCCCTTCAGGCAGTTCCAGACAGTGCTGAGGTCACCTCTGAGCCTCTTCTTAACTTTGCATTGCTCGATCTCACCATCTTCATTTAGCTCAGAGCCTGAAACAGTTAATGAAGCGGGTGGCTAATTTAGGGGGAATAATCTGTGGTCTCCAATCCCCAGGCAGTGATTGAGGTTCTCACCCAGCAGTTTGGGTGGTTCCTCCCCCTCTGCCTTGCTGCTCCCCAATGCAGAGCTGGCACAGTGGCTGCCCAAGCCACAGCTCTGCATTTGGGGGTGTTTTTCACCCTAAATGATTCCATGACTTTGGTGCAAACCCCCCTCCAGCACCTGCAGGGAGAGTTCCTGTTGCATTCTGATGAAGGGATTCACTCCAGCTCGTCTCAGTTTCTGTGAGGGTTCTGCTCTCACTGCAAGAAGAAATGACCCAGATAGTTTTATTATTGGCTTCTCTCACATTCTGGTTTAGGAAATTTGAATAATTGCCTTAGTTCGCTGTCAGGCATTTCTTTAAAGGAAAAGCAATCAGGCTAAGCCTGTGTTGTGAACTCTGACATGGATTTTACACCTTAGTTATGTGCTCATTCACTTGTGTAGGCAGCAGATGTATCTGTTAAACAGAATATTATTTTTAAGAAGTCTTATGGTATATTAAAAATGCATCAATATAATGAAAGGAAGATTAATAATGAAAACATTTAAATATTTAATTAATTTATGCCAACATTAAGCTAACCTTTCCCAAATGCTACACCACATGCTGATGCAAATCACTGCAGTTTTTCACAATAAATCACAGACATTTCAGCTGGAAAAGACTAAGTTGGTGATCTTGTCTGTTGCTGTCACTGCAGTTTTTATCCAGGTGTATCTTCCAGCCCAAGCAATGGCAAACAATGACCTGAAAGGGTGAGAAAAGTAAACTCCGTTCCTTAAATGCAGTGCTGCTCATGGTTTAAGGGAATGAATGAATTTTGAGAGAGATTTTACTCTCATAACAGCCCAAACCGATGCCCACCTCATGTCAAGGACTCAAGATGGTGGTACGTTTTCAGGAGATCTGGTTCTGTAATAGCAATAAACCCTGTCTGAGAGAATAATGCAGAGTGTGTCACAGTCAAGCCCCATTTCCTGCTAAGGCAAAAGAGAAGCCTGGGATCATTGTCCTGGAATGCACCCAAACCTCTTAACAGGAGCTCCTGAAATATTCATGAACATTAAGGAAATAGCAAACTTTTGGAGGGTGTGCTATTTAGATGTAACTTGCTCTGTATGTGCTCTCTCTAAGCTCTAAAAATATCAAGGGAAGGCTTTTTGCAGAGAGTAAATGAAGTAAGAGGGACTCAGGAATTTTATCTCCTGCCTGCCACAGACCACACAATGCTGATTAATTCAGCTCCTCCATTACTCAACCAGCTCTTATGAGTAGATCAGTGGGGAGTTCAGGGTTTAAAGAAAAGACTTACTAAGTGTGTAAATGATTAGAAAACAGTGGAGGAAACACCAAGCTCTCATATACCAGCTGAATTTACATTAAGGGAATGACGACATTTACATTAACCAGCTGATTAAATGAACTCCCCCAACTTCTGCATTTTTGCTCCTTTTGGAGAGTTCATGCTTTTTAAACCTCAAATTCTTATGTTAAAAATGCGGAGAAGGAGGTAAAAGGAAGGAAAAAGAGAAATAAGGAACTTCAGCTGCACAGCCAACCTGTCACCACTTCCCATCCCTCCCCTGGGGGGTTTGTGTCTCGGATTCTGGGGCTCTGTGCCCTGGTGAGGCAGGTCAGGAGCTCCCCCTCTGTGAATCAGCCAGAGGGGAGGAGGGTTAGGAGCAAGCAAACAGCAACTTCACATGAAGTGCTGGAAATAAGAGACCACTGTTGAAATGTTTATGTGTTTAGCAAAGACATAAATATTTGGGGAATAGCAAAGGACAGTGCTTGGCATGGGCAGACTGAAGTCATTTACCTGATTAGCTGGCCCCAGTTCCAAAGACATTTCCTTGGCAGCAGCCCCAGCTCTCCCCAGCCCTGGGCACAGGAATTCTCCCTGCTCCGTGCTTGTAAAGCCCTTTGTGGTGTTGTGTAGGGAAATCAGGCAGAGGCAGCTGCAGGGAGAGAGAGAGAGAGGGGAAAGGGATGGAGAGCAAATTGTTTCCAGGTGTAGCCTCAGACTGTTTCACATTCCCAGGCTGGGTTGCTTCAGGCATGACTCAGACAGCACTGAGTCCTGTTTCCACACAGCACTGCACAGACTGAGGAATCCTCTGGCTGGGAGATCCTTCTTTTGTAGGAATGGGAATGTAGGTCTTTGCTTTTCCAGCTGAATTATCTCCCATCCGGTTCATTATGGGGCTGTGTGAATTCTTGGGGACTGGGTGAGGATTAGGTTGGATATTGGGAAAGGGCTGTCCAGCCCTGGCACAGCTGCCCAGGGCAGGGGTGGATCCCCATTCCTGGAGGGATTTCAAAGCCCTGTGGATGTGGCACTTGGGGACATGGGCAGTGGTGGCCTTGGCAGTGCTGGGGCTGGTTGGACCTGGTGTGGTCTGAGAGGGGTTTCCCAACCTAACAATTCCAGGATTCTGTGACCCTTCTGTGGGGATCCCCCTGCCTCCAGGGCCCACTGCTGCTGAGAGGATGAAATGAGAGAGTGCAAGATTGCTCCACACAGAAGAATGCAAATCCCCTTCCCAGAGCCATTGCTGGGGACTTGCACCCCCAGGTTCCCCCTCCCTGACCCTGCAGACGGTGAGGCAGATGGAATCAGCCAGAGTTCCCCACTGAGCTGAGAAGCTTTGCTGCTTCTCTGTGTACTTGAAGGCACATCCAGCAGCCACTTTGCAGAGGGACTGGGGCACGACCTGTTCTGAGGCAGCAGGAAGCCAGCCCGGGTGCGTGTGCCATGGCAGGACTATTTCTAGCAACCCTCTCCCAGCTATTGATCACAAGTGTGATGTTGTGAGTAACATTCTGATCCGGACTCTGTCTGGAACTGCTATTTTTATAGGTGTAGCAACTTATTTTGGATTCAGTTATTTTGAAAAACTGCAGCCAAACTTCCTAGACTGTGCTTAATAAAATGATTTGAATACAGACATAAAAAGTCAAGTGACATCAGTGTCTGGTTTCTGAGAGCTCGTTACTGCCTCAGAGTGTTCAGTTGATTAGAATGTGCAATGAGAAGTGTCCAAGGCCAGGTTGGAGCAGCCTGGGCTGGTGGGAGGTGTCCCTGCCCATGGCAGGGGGTGGGACTGGAGGGGCTTTGAGGTCCCTCCCAACACAAACCATTCCAGGATTCTGTGATTCCATGAGAGCTGCTGTTCAAGCAGCAGGAAGCAAGAACTGGTCATGAACCAGGACTCCATCTGATAGAAAAGTCACAGAAATAAATGTTCCTTCTTGTGCCATGACAATTCTAATGAATTTTGCTTTCCTGTCCTGCTGACACTGTGAGGTTCAGCATGGTGTCAACCACAGTGAGTCCATGGAGTCTTCTCAGATCAAACTCAGCACTACTCTTTAACCCAAACCTCTCATTTATACCATATTTGATGTGTGCAAAATAAATAGGAATATGAGGATTTATTTATTTCCATACATTTTAAATGCATTTAGTGATAGGCTTCTCCTGAGACTGTTATTAATACTCAATACCTCTCTCAGTCAGCAGGAAGAAGGAAAATTAATTTCTACAGTGAACATTCATCATCCTTAAAACAGAACTGTCATTAAGACAGACCCCTGCCAAGATAGCTGACATTTATTGTACTCAGGATTCATAAAACTTTCCTAGGGAAAAAGAAATAATAAGCCTGAAGAGCTCTGTTAGATGAGGAGAAATCAGAACTCTCCTGGCCCCTCTGCACCCTCGGGTGGGTTTCTGGGGTTGTTTTGACTTGCTGGTCCCTCATCCTGCACCAGCACCCGAGTTTCAGAGCCTGTTCAGTTTTAACTGACCTGCTGCCTGTTCAATTTTGGAACATGGTGGGAGGTTCAGGGTGAAGTTACAGGAGGTGGAGAGAGTTGATCTGATAGAAGTCTGATCCTTACAAGGGAAGGAACCATTCCTCCTCCTCCTCCTCCTCCTCCTCCTCCTTCACGCATTCCTGAAGCTTATCATGTGCTGGCTCTGATGCTTGTTGGGCCCCTGCAGCTGCAAGCCAAGCAGAAAGCATCCCTTTTATCTCACACAGCTAATAGCTCCTTGCCACCCTCCACCAGCCCAGGCTGCTCCAAGCCCTGTCCAACCTGCCCTGAGACACTGCCAGGGATGGGGCAGCCACAGCTGCTCTGGGCACCTGTGCCAGGGCCTGCCCACCCTCCCAGGGAAGGACTTTAGTCTAATATCTCATCCAACATGCACAGCTCTTCTGCCAGCTAGGAGTAGTCAAAGCTGCAAAGAGCTTAAAGCACCAAGTTGCCTTAAACAGGAGTTCAAATGCTGATTTTGGTGCCTGGTGAGACACAGACACAGCTCCAGGATGCTGATGGTGTGAGCAGTCCTGATGAGGTTATGAGCACCTCCCACCTCAGAACACATTACGACAAAGTCTAAACTCCACATTTTCAGCTCCTTTTTCTTGTGCTTTGGCAAAGGATAAGGACACAACTTCAAAGCAGCTTTCCTGTTCCTATGTGCTGTGCCATAGAAGGGTGTGAGGCTGCTGGAATTACACTGGAACCCAAGGCACAGGGGACTGCAGGGGTTTCTGGAGGCCTCTGTTCCTCTAACCAGGAGTGCAGGACTGGCATAAATCCCTTCCATGAGTTTTGTTGGACTGAGAAAGCTTCTGGTACAATTGGTATTCTCCAGTGGGGGTTCCCACCCAATGCAAACCCAGATGGATTTGATTACAGGATGCCTCGTTCATGCCAGAGGTTTGGAACCTCCATCCCCTGCCCTCAGGAATGGGCACAGAGCAGGGTGGGTGCCCAGCACACCACGGGCTGGGAGATCCATGTGGCCTCAGGCACCAAACTGTGCTGACCAGGGAAAAGGCTCCCTGCAGGCACAGCCTTTAGAGGAACAGGGAAGAAAGAAAAACCACAGTAAGTGCTGCCTCTGCCCATCGTTTTAGCAATGCAGGGATCTCTGACTGATCCCCCAAATCCCCCCAACCCATGCCAAGGACTGCAGAGGGATGATCTGCCAGCCCCTCACTGCAGACTGGCTGAGCAGCCAAACCAACCTGCTCTGCATTTTTGTTACCATTTCTTATCAAAATACTGACCTGATACAGGGAGGCTCTTACAAAACCTACTAAAAGTCTGCTGCTGCCAAGGAATGATTGCTGCTAGCATTTATTTTTCCACAATTATGTTCAGGGTTGTCCTTTCGAGACAGCCCAGATCAAGGAGTGGTGCGTGCAGAACATCAGCCCAGGATAAATCCGGGGAGGCTCTATGACTCAGGAATGACTCACTGCTCCTCCTCTGTTCCTTCCAGACTCTTGGGGGTGTACTCATTTATTGTCAGTCTCTATCTGCAGTAAATAATTCCCCTTCTGTGCAGAAGGAATTGCATGTTCTGCTCGTTCCTCAGCTCTCCACAGGGGTAAACAGGTGAGTGTTCTGCACCCTGAGACCCCAGGGCTCCATAACCTGTGCAGAGAGGAAAGCAGAGAAATGGGAGAGGTATTTTTCCTTCCTCCAATAACATGCTGTCCGCAGGTGAATTATGTGGAACTAGATTGTTCCTACCAAACCCCTAAAATCCTGATTACTAAAGTAAGATTGACCTTTCAGAGAGTTATTTCGAAGAACTTGGATAAAATAAGATGGTATGACTCAAACAACAGGAGGAAAGTGTCTGCAGCACAGCTAAGCCACACAAATTTCTTTCACTGTCAGAATCAAGTATTCTGAAAAAAAAAACCACCCAAAACCCAAGAATGATTAATCTTTTTTCTCTTTAGCAAGACAGATTGCAGTGTCCCAGTGGAGCAAGACGGGAAGTGTTCAAACAATGCCTGCTTAGTCTCCAGCATGTCCTCACCAGGAGGAATACAAGCCTTAGGACAGAAAAATATCTAAAATTAGAGATTTTTACATATGCGTGTACAAGGTAAATATATGGAGGGAGTCAGAGAAAAGCACAGAAAGATACTGAATAGCAAATCATTTAGTTCTTCCCAGCCAAAAAGTTTAGGAGGCTGAGGACACTGAGGATACAGCAGAAATACAAAGACTGGTGCTGAAGGGGCCCTGGAATGGCCTTGATAATCAAAGACAGAATGAAAAAATAGTTGCAGAATGACAAAAGAGCAATGAAACATAATTTTGGAATTATATATGTTGAAATTTAAACAAATCCTCAAGTCCCAAATTTACAGAGTCATAGGCTCCCAGAATGGTCTGGGTTTGGAGGAACCTTAAAGCTCATTTCATTCATGGGCAGGGACACCTCCCACCAGCCCAGGCTGCTCCAAGCCCTGTCCAACCTGGCCTGGGACACTGCCAGGGATGGGGCAGCCACAGCTTCTCTGGGCACCTGTGCCAGGGATGGGGCAGCCACAGCTTCTCTGGGCACCTGTGCCAGCATTCCAGTAACTGAGCACTGACATCCTAAGGAAAACAGAATTCTCCATGAAAAGCCCCTTAAGAACAGCTTCCCTGTTAGACCAAGGAAACCTCAGTTAGGAAATTTAAGATCAGGAAAAGTACAGCTCCAAAGTGGCAAGACAATGGGCTGTCAATACATTCTCCCATCCCAAGTTCCAGTGATGCTGTGGCCTAACCTTCAAAATATCTCCATTCTCATTTCCACAGAATCCCAGGACACGCTGAGCTGGAAGGACCATCCAGTCCAACCCTCAGCCCTGCCCAGGCCCAGCCCCAGGAGTCACTCCCTGTGCCCCAGAGCATCATCCAAACCCTCCTGGAGCTCTGGCAGCCTTGGGGCTGTGCCCACTGCCCTGGGGAGCCTGGGCAGTGCCCACCACCCTCTGGGGGAAGGACCTTGCCCTGAGATCCAACCTGACCCTGCCCTGGCACAGCTCCAGCCATTCCCTGTGCCCTGTCCCTGCCCTGGCACAGCTCCAGCCATTCCCTGGGTGCTGTCCCTGGTCCCACAGGGCAGAGCTCAGTGCCTGCCCCTCCCTCTGTCCCTCCCGACGAAGTTGGCTCAGGGAATTTGGTAACTCCGAAAAGCAGACTGAAGGTTAGGAAAGCGAGGTGTGTGCAATTCGGCCTCCTCCTGCATCCCCCGTGGCAGAGGGAAGCAGCACCCGAGGAGCAGCTGAGGCCCATCCATGCCCTGGAATGCAGCTGGATGGAGCCGGGCTGCTGGGAGCTGACAGCGCTGCTTTCATCTGCCAGCGGCCCCGCCACCAGCTGCGCCCGGCAAAGAAAGCGAGCGCAGGAATTCACAGCATTCCCCCTCGGATTAATTCCCGGCGGTCCCGCCGCGCCTCAATGAGCGGGGCTGGGGATTCGTGGCTGTGCTGGGGGAGATTGGCCGATTGCTCCGAGCTCCCGGGGAGAAGCGACACTGAGAGCAGAGGGACGTGACACGGAGGGCAGAGGAGCGGTGACACGGAGGGCAGAGGAGCGGCGACACCGAGAGCAGAGGGACGGTGACACCGAGAACAGAGGAGCGGCGACACCGAGAGCAGAGGGACGGTGACACCGAGAACAGAGGAGCGGCGACACCGAGAGCAGAGGAGCGGTGACACGGAGGGCAGAGGAGCGGTGACACCGAGAGCAGAGGAGTCGCGACACCGATGGCAGAGGAGTCGCGACACCGAGAGCAGAGGTGACATCGAGAGCAGAGGAGCGGCGACACCTTGAGTAGAGTGACACGGAGGGCAGAGGTGACACCGAGAGCAGAGGAGCGGCGACACTGAGAGCACATGAGCGGTGCCAGTGCGGAGCGGGCGAGGGGCAGCACGAGCGCTGCCCTCCGTGCCACGGGGCAGCCCCGCGGGGACACCGAAGGGCCACCGGCCACAGCCCGAACCCTCCGACCTGCTGCCCTTCGTCTGTCCAGGCTGGACAAGAATTAAATATCAAATAAAGTGTTATTTTTAAAATGAGAGGGGAGTGATGGGGAGGCTCTGGAGGTGCTGCAGTTCAGGAACTCCCCCAGTCTCAGGAGGGAGTCACTCGGGGACTCGACTGATTCACAGAATAGAATCACAGATCACAGAATGGATTGGGTTGGAAAAGACCCCCGAGATCAGCAAGTCCAACCCTTGATCCAACCCCACTGTGATCACCAGCCCAGGGCACGGAGTGGGGTTGGATGAAGATGTGGTGGATTCTCACTCAGTGCCACATCCAGAGAATCACAGAATGGATTGGGTTGGAAAAGCCCTCCGAGATCATCAAGTCCAACCCTTGGGCCAACTCCAGTCCCTTTACCAGATCATGGCACTCAGTGCCACGGCCAAGCTCAGCTGAAAAACCTCCAGGGATGGGGAATCCACCCCCTCTCTGGGCAGCCCATTCCAATCCCTGAGCACTCTCTCTGCAAAGAAGTTTTTTCTGCTCTCCAACTTCAATTTCCCCTGGCAGAGCTTGAGCCGCCCGTGCCCCCTTGTCCTATTGCTGAGTGCCTGGGAGAAGAGACCAACCCCCTCCAGGTACCTCAGGACCACATGGAAATGTGCTGGAGAATCATCACTTTAATTACACAGGCCATGATTTAATGATCCAAGGCCAGGTTGGATGGGGCTTGGAGCAGCCTGGGCTGGTGGGAGGTGTCCCTGCCCATGGCAGGGCTGGCACTGGATGGGCTCCCTTCCAACCCCAACCATTCCATGATTCCTGGCCTTCCTATAAACTAACACCACTGTACCATCCCCTCCCAATTGTAAGGTCTCAGATGCTCATAGCTGAGAGGAAAAGAGGTTTTAAGTATGGGCAAGGCTTTGAATATCTTTGTTTCCCCAAGTAAATTCCAATAAAAGCAAACCACATTTTGTTGCAGCACATCCTTGACTCAGCTCCAGAGTCTATTTTTGAGGTCCAGAGGAAGGAAAGGTGACAGATGACCCGTTTTCCCACCTGTGGGATTCACACCTGTCTAGTGATCTCTGGCATCTATAAATCAGCTTTGTAGTTTTAGCTTTGTTACTGTTTTGTGCATGTTTTGAAATCTAGTGAGGTAACATTTTACATTTACACATATAAATGTAATAAATACAATTAATAAATAATGACAAAGCAAGCAGAAACTGACATCTGGAGTATTTGACCAGTTAGAAATATGAAACACAGCTCTGAATATTGCACTGGAAAAATTGACAGCAGAGGTGTTGTGATCACATTGTAGCAAGGGAAGAAATGAAAAGGTATCAATTACTGTTGTAATTGAAATTATGTACAGACTCTGTGTAAGCTACTGTACATTTCCTCTTTTTTAATATATTGGTATTTTTAGATTCAGGTGAAATAATATTTTTCACTGATTGTTTCACCTTTCCATGTGTTTCTCTTGAGTTCTGAAGAATCAGAGTTCAGTTCTACCATAAGAGTTCCTGATGCAACAGCCACTCCTGCAGTTCATAATTGTTACTCTGGCATTAATGAACCTGTTAATTACCCACTGCTCTTCTGCTGAGACCAGAGGATAATGGTCAGAGACCTAAAAATGAGAAATCTGGGTTATATTTTCAAAGCTAAAAACATTACAACTGGAACTCTCTTGGAGGTTTTTGTGGAAAATTTGCCCCTGCTTATCCCAGCCATGGTTTCTGGGCTTTCTGTAACATCATTTCCCTGTTCGGTCCCTGGGCCACCAGTTTGGACTGGACTTACTGGGTGGGCAAAGAGAAGTGCACACTCTCTGTCCCAGCTCCAAGTGCCACAGGAAGCTCTCAGTGCCAGCAGGAAAACTGTCGCTCCATCTGTTTTCCCATCTCATGGACATGTTCAGTGTTGCTCACAGGTTACTCCTCATCCAGCACCAAACCCAAGACAAGGGGATTAAGTGATGGGCCAGGGCTGGAACCAGCAGGTTTCCACCTCCAGTACAGAGCTCTTCCTCTCACAGCCCTGATTTTACCGGATTAAAGTAATTTTTCAGGACAACACTGAAATTTCCTTCCATTTCTTTAGCTCTGCTCAGCCAATTTTCCAGAACAGCTTCTTAGAAGTACCGGTTGCTTCCAGTTTGAAAGCCTGAGTTCATTTTTTTAACTTCTTTTCTAACAATACCAGCTAAAAATGACTCCATTAGAATTGAGAACCCACTGTCAGGTGAGGTTTTTATCACCTTAAATGATTAAATTGTGACCACCAAGGCTGAATGCTGGGAAAAAAGGATCCCATCAGACAAAGGGGGGGAATTTGGAGGCCTCTTTTATGCCGAGAGCTGCAATAGGTGACCCCAGTTCAAAAAGATTTGGAATCAAAAGCCCTCCCTGGTGCCTGGGGGGTTCCAAGGAGGCTTTTTGCAGCTCTGTGTGTTCAGGCTGGCTGGAGCAGCCTGGAGAGTCCCAGCCCTGCAGCCCAGTGAGGGGCTCCCTGCGGCGCCGGCGCCTGCACTGCTCCTTTCTCACACTGCAGCTCAATTAAGTCAAGGACAGCAGGGGGAAGATGATCCAAGTAGCCTGGAGAGTGGAGGGAACCCACGGGAGGCTGGAGAATTCAAACCCTTCCAGCAATCTTTTAAAAAGTACCTTGAGGCTTTGCAGGGTGTTGGGACTGATTTTTCTTTCTCATTATTTCCCTGCCATTGTTACCTGTTCACTGTCTTGCACAGGCAATATCAGGAACCTCAGACATAACTATTAGTGCACCAAACTAAGCTAAACATGATCCCAATAACTCACATTATAACAAGGCAGTGTATATTATTGCAAGGCAGTACACACAAACCTTGAAAGGATAAAACAATTCCAGTACAGAAACACAACAGAATTTTCACCAAAAAAATAACAACTATTCATTTTTTTATCATGATTCTATTTGAGCTGTAAATACTCACATAGGTGGTTGCCAGCAGGAGTAACATAAACTACTTGATATGCAAGTCCATGTCTTCTTAAAGACTGTGGGTTTCCAGCCCTGTTGTTTGCCCAAGGTTGAAATGCTGAAGTGATTTTCCAGACCCCCATTTCTCAGTGTGGTTGGTGCACTCTGTCCTGGCACTGCAAAATATTAATTCACATGGTACCAATTACTGGATCTTTGACAAAACAAGTAGCAGTGAGAAGAAACCCCTGTGGTTTTTATGAGAATAGTAAGTAGAAGTCACGAAAACACTTCATTCCAAGTGGATCAGGAAAGCAGGAACTGGAGAAGGATTTTATGGTATCCCTGCAGCATCTTGGTGGTGATTTTCTATGTATTGCTGCTTACTACTCAGTTCCTTCCTGGAACTTTGCACCAAAACTCAAGGCAGAGATATGATGAATTGCATGGAATTCCAAGCTCAGAAATCAGGGGTTTTTTCTTCAAAAATGTGTGGCTTTATTTCAAAACAGCTTTGCTGAGGACTCTGCCATGGCAGAGTGGGAACATTTGGGACCTGGGGTTGGAAGTGGTGAATTATGTGCCCACAGTACATGAAGGGAATGCACTGGTCACACTGCTGAAATAAATCTTCATTTTCCTTCTTCTGAACAAAGATTTTTTTATTACCAATAAAAAAACCACTAGAGGATTGGAGAACTCATCTCAGCACATATGCATAAATATACACATCTCATAGGTATGTATATATATATGTACAAATATGTCTCTATGCTTTTTATCTTACAACAGGGTGATCAAACATCTAATATGTCTTCTAATTAGGCCTTTTTAAGGGTTAAATCCCCAACAGTGTAAACAGAAATGAACAGACCCTTTGCCTGGATGCCCACAAATGTTGGCATCCAGCATTCTGCTGTGGTTCCTCTTCACTCCCAACAAGGCTGGTGGTTCCACGTGGCCAAGGATCACAAGGATCACAGAATGGCTTGGGCTGAAAGGGATCTTGGAGATTCCCAGGACCCAGGGTGGCCCAGGCTGCCTGGGAGCTGCAGGGTAATGGGGTGCCCCAGCCCCACAAGGAGGGAAAGGCTCTGTGAGGAGATTTAGTGTATCCACCAAGATCCTGGAAAAGTGCAAAAGAGAGGACAGAAAATCACTTGCAGGGCTTTTCTTCCTGACTTTGGTACTGTATCACTCTGGCCTCATTATGTGGCGAGCAAATCACAGTAAATGGTGTTTTTATCCTTTCATATATTACATGGTTGAAAAAATTGCTGACAGAAACTGCCAAAATGCTGCACTAATAACTATAATGCTGTTTCATTGGCATAAATGGCTTTTTGCTTTAACCCAGACCATCTGCTTTAGGGGCTTTTGATAATGCAACTGCACTGGTGTTTACAGCAACAGAGAATTCCCTGGAATGACCTCAGAGTGGGGGATCCAATTCTAAGGGGATGTGTAAGAAGAAGTGGGGTATGTTCAACCGGCACCTGGTTACAAGTATAGAGGAGACAAGACATGCATGAGGAAGGTGTGGAGCTGCAGATTTGGAGCTGCAGAGTTGGAGCTGCAGAGTTGCAGCTGCAGAGTTGGAACTCCACATTTGGAGCTGCAGATTTGGAGCTGCAGAGTTGGAACTGCAGAGTTGGAACTCCACATTTGGAGCTGCAGATTTGGAGCTGCAGATTTGGAGCTGCAGAGTTGGAGCTGCAGAGTTGGAGCTGCAGAGTTGGAACTCCACATTTGGCCTCAGCTCCTCTTTCAAGTAACATTTTCCTGTGAGCAGGAAGCAAACACGTCACATCCCCCAAAGGTGCCATGGGCAACAGCAGCTCCTACAGCACCAGGAGAGCATTTACCCAGTGATTCATCCCCTTCCTCATGTGTTTATCTGACTGCCCTGACCACATCCACTCACCAATTACTAGCTAGCACTGGCCTTACAAACCCATGTTCAAGGCACTGCCAACAGCTGGGCACAGGCTGAGGCTTTGGTGTCCCCACTCAGCGCCAAGCGCTGGCACAGGGGAATAAATCCATCAGCACTTTCCTAGAATCATCCACCAGGGTTTGCAATGGAATCTGCAGCTCCTCTAACCCACAAAAAGCTTTCTGGTGATTCAGAAGGCTCTTGGTCAGGCCTTTAAAACAGAGGGAGGGACAGATCTTCACACGGCTGTTGGGTATTGCAGCTGTACAAGGTTTTCAGCAGCCACTCCGTGACTTCACCCACCTGTGCAGGCAGAACCAACAGGGGATTTGGCAGCTCTGCCACTCCAGACCAGGAAAGCTGAAGTTATTTTTCTTCTGATTTGGGTATCACTGGTGATCCCTGCACTCTCAGAATGGAATTCTGTTCTCCTCAGCTTGTAGCACTGCAATTCAGGACAGACTCTGGCCCTGCAACAGGGAATTGTATTAATTATGCATTAATTATGTCCACGCTATTAATTATGGCTTAACCAGAAGACAGTTCTGCTGCTTTTGTTCTGTGCATTTTTTGCAGGAGTAAGACAAACCAGAAACTCACATTTTTTGGTAATGCAAGCAAGTGTACACGCTCTTTTCTCCAAATCCATTGTGTTTCCACAACTGGAATTATTATGCAATTATTCATGGGTTTGTCAGCTCTTTGTGGCAACAGACTGGGAACCTAGGAAGGCTAAATTAGAGTTAAAAAATACTGTGACAGTCTGTTAAATGATGTAAAAAATACATGTGGATAAGGGTTTGATGCCAATGGGTATTTGTACAGGTGTTGCCATGAGATGCTCTGTCACATCTTATGTCACAACTGTAATAAATAAACATGCAGAAAACTTCCCTGGCTCAGCTGCTCAGCCTCAGCCTTTGGCACAGTTTGTGAAGGCCCAACTGGCTCTGCAACATCTCCTGTGTGGGGATTCATAAAACCTCAACCTATCCAAGAAAAGAGGCTACACAGCATGGGAGCATCTGATACACTCTGAGTGGAAATTACATTTACTGACATTCGGACCAGTCTCCCAGTTTCTCCTGCATTTCATCTCCCATCCTCCAACCAGTTCATTTAACTCCTTGTGTTCTCTTGTATCTTCCAGCAATTAAAATAAACTTCTTAATATTTCATATTCAATCCAGATACTAGCTCAGCACACCTGGCAAGGCTCAGCTCTTCCTTCTGGATAGATGCAAACACACCAAGTAGAAATTACTTTATTATCAATTTGTTTTGACTCAATTAAATCTATCTTAGAATGATGTAAGCCCTGAAAAATGCAGTGGGCCTGTCCAAGTCTGTCAGCACTTTAAAGTAAACAAACAAAACCTGCTTTAATTTAGCCCAATTTCCAGGCCCCCATTGTCAGAAGGCCACTAAAAGCTCTTTGGGCATTAAAAAACCAAAATCTAAATAAGAACCAGAGGCTCCACAAGGAGGAGGGCTCTGTGGGAACCTTCCTGCCTTTGGTCTGACAATCCAAAAAGTGTGTTCTGGTTTCCCCCAGCATCCGGTGCACTCCAGCAAGTTTCTAAATCCAGCTGAGGTCCAACTTCCCTCAGAGCTTCGTGTTCCTTAAATGGCAGAGCTGCAGCTCATGGTAAAGGAAGCCACCACCAGATTAGCATTTTCCCTAAATGCTGCTCTATATATTCTCAATGCTCAGCTCCAAAGACGCTAAAATAAGCTCCTAAAATAACAACTTCAGACACTTGCACAGGCTGCAGCCTCTCAGAAGGGCTGGGTTTTCCTCCCTCCCTCCCTCCCTCCCTCCCTCAGTTCCCTCTCAGTGTTCATTAAACAAAGGATGCTCCATGCCATGGCAGGAGAGAAAGGCTGAGAGCAGCTTGAGGACTAACATAAGTCAATTAGGATCCCTTGGCTCTTAATTGGAGGATTTGTTATTTATCCCAGGCTGCCTCCCAGCACAAACTGGTGGCTGATGCTGTCTGTGATAAGCATCCACTCAGATGCACGTGGGGGCTGAAACGCAGGGAAAAGTGTTTCTTTATCCTTTAATCTGAGCAAACGGCATTCAGCTTTCCTGAGAGTGAAATGAAGTTATTCATTTCAGCCTGAGTGAAAGGCAGCTGTGTTACATACAGCAAATCCAGCCTGTGAACACCAGCTCTGTCTGCTGTAAAATCATAAAGAATCACTGCAGGATTTGGACTGAAAAAGAACTTTAAGATCATTGAGTCCCACCTTTAACCCAGCACTGCCAAGGCCACCACAGTATAGGCCAAGAAATTAATTGCAAAAGGTATTTAAAAAAGAAAATCTGCAAATTAAAATCTCATAAAGTTAAACTGCCATGCAACACCAGCAGTTCAGAGACAGTGTCTCTTATGGAAGCCTAGCACTTAATTATGGAAAATGAAATAAAAACCATGAAAATTATAATGGACCAGGAGTCACTGATACATTCACAGAACAGAGTAGGAAAAAATGTTATGAATCCATGAAATGATATATGGGTCAGCTTTTTAAAAAAAAAAGCTCAGAAACAACAGGAAGCCCAAATCTCATTTCAAATACACATCCAAGTATTTGCACTGCAATCCCTTCTCCAGCACTCAGCGTTCTCACTGCCACCAACACCTCTTTGTAATTCACAGCTCCTCCAGTGTGTTCTCCTGCTTTACATGGATTTCTGTCACCACTAGCTCCTTCCCCATTATCACCTGCACCTCACAGAGCACAAACATTCACAGGAAATCCCACGGGAAATGAAAGATCCATGTAAAGCTGCAAAATTACTTCTGTCTCTTCTCTTCAGCTGTTTACAAGTTTTCAAACTGTCGGGAGAAAAGAGCTCTGAATACATCAGGGAAGGAGGGAACTGAAATAAGCAACAACTCCCACCAGAAATGCCCCAAACCAGCCTGAATGGTGCAGCAGCTGCCAACTTAATCCATGGGTTCCATCAGGAACTCTCGTGGCTGCATCAGTGCCCAAAACACGTGTCCAGATTGGTGTTTTTGTTAATAGTTTCATCATTCATTTGAGAGGAGGCCACGGAGCAGAGCAGGGATGGCCCAGTGCCCTCTGTGCCCCTCTGTGAGCCCCCAAACCCCGCAGAGCTGCCCCAGCCCTGGGGAACAACAGCACAGGGACTGGAGCTGCTGGAGGAGCCCAGAGGAGGCCCCGGAGATGCTGCAGGGCTGGAGCCCCTTTGGAGCCAGACTGGGAGAGCTGGGGGGGTCACCTGGAGAAGAGAAGGGTCTGGGGAGACCTGAGAGCCCCTGGCAGGGGCTAAAGGGGCTCCAGGAGAGCTGGAGAGGGACTGGGGACAAGGGATGGAGGGACAGGACCCATCATTTTAAATTAGAGTAGCCCAACAGACCTTAAGTATTATCCTCAAGATTTTTAATATTTATTTTTAATATAGCTTACTTACCCACAGATTTCAGCCTATGCTGGATACTTGCACTCACGAACATATTAGTCATCACTTAATAGTACCCAGCCTTATTAATATGGATAATATGGATAAAGAGCTCTCTGGCAGAGATGCATTTTAATGAAGGTGCTGAAAGGCAACACACAGTAATTTCTAGAAGGTTCTGCCATGACTGATAAGAGCACACTGAAGCAGCCTGGGGATAGGATGAGGTATGGAAGGAGAAAAATAAAACGAACTAGTTTTAGTACTTTAATGATAAACCTAACTAGAGAGAGGACACACAAGGAACAGGACGGGGGGGCACAGGACTCCTGGGCAAAGGACACACATGGCACAGGACACCTGGGACACAGGACACACATGGCACAGGACACACTTGGCACTGGACACCTGGGACGCAGGACACACAAGGCACAGGACACTTGGACACAGGACACCTGGGGCACGGGACACACAGGGAATGGGACACCCAGGGGATGGGACCCATGTGGCACAGGACACGTGGGCCACGGGACTCTGGGAGCAGAGGACAGCAGGGACACAGGACACAGGACACCGGGGGCGGGCGGGCCGGCGGAGCCGCCCCGAAAGGCGGGCCCGGACCGGACGGGGTAAGTCAGGGGCGGTGGGACAAGTCCGGCCGGGCAGGCTGGGTCGGGGCCCGGGGAGCGCTGCCGGAGGGGCCCGGCCATGGCCCCAGCCCCGGCCCCGCGTTCCAGTTCCAGTTCCAGTTCCCGTTCCCGTTCCTTGTCCAGCCCCGGCCCTGCGTTTCCGTTCCCATTCCTGTTCCTTGCCCAGCCCCGGCCCCGCGTTCCCGTTCCCGGCCCGTCACCGTTGCGCTCCGCAGGCCTGGCTGGGCCCGCCCGGGCCGGAGCCCCGCGGGGCGCAGGGCGAGAGCCGAGTGTCCGCTCACGGCTCCAGCGGCAACAGCGGCGTCCTCTCACCGCCTCCATGGGAACAGGAGGTGTCTCCTCACGGCCCCCGTGGCAGGGCGGTAGCAGCGCTGTCCCCTCACGGCCCCGCGGGATCGGGGTGTCCCCTCACGACAGACCGGGATCGGGGTGTCCCGTCATGACAGACCGGGGTCGGGGTGTCCCCCCAAGTCCCACACTCTGGGCAGGCACGGGGTGTCCCCTCGGACCCCGCCCGGCCCCAGCCGAGGCACCCACCCGAACCCCGTCACCGAGCGCCGCTCTCTGTCCCGCAGCTCCGGGGCCATGTGGGGCCCGGCCCCGCTGTGCGCCCTGGGCAGGCGGCTCGGCCCAGCCGGCCCGCGGCTGCTGCTGCTGCCGGGAGGGCACCGACCGAGCCCGAGGGGACACCGGGAACAGCCCCTGAGCCCCCTGGGCCAGAGGGGACACCGGGAGGTCCAGAGGGGACATCGGGAGCAGTTGACGAGGCTCCTGTTCCAGAGGGCACACCGGGAGCAGCCCCTGAGCCCGCTGTTCCCCCTGGACCCCCGGGCGCTGCCCCCGCACGGCCCGGGCTGGGCCGGGTTCCCCCGCCGCTCGCTGAGCTCTCGGCCCGGGCCGTACCCGCGGCTGGACGGGCGGCTGTTCCCGGTGCACCGACACGTGTTCCAGCTGAACCTGCGGAACAGCGAGGCTGCCGTTCAAAGGTAATAAACCGGCTTGGTGGGGCTGTAGGAGTGTTGCAGCCTGTAACATGGTGTGAGAGTTACTTACAGACACTTAGCAATGGCTGTCCCATCCCTGGGAGTGTCCCAGGCCAGGTTGGACAGGGCTTGGAGCAGCCTGGGCTGGTGGGAGGTGTCCCTGCCCATGGCAGGGGTGGCACCGGGGGGGCTTTGAGGTTCTTCCCAAGCCATTCTGTGACATGTTGACTGAAACACCCAAATCGAGGTGCAAACTGTATTTAAAACAGTGCCATGTGTTGTTTTGCATATATTGCCAAGAAGTACTTTTTTTTAGACCTTTAGAACAATTGTTTCGTGTTGGGATTTGAATGCAGAGACATAAAGGTGACTCACACACTCCTGACAGAGCAGGAGACAGTTACTGCAGTCAGTCGTGATGCCCTCCGAAAAGCAGGAAAATGCTTTTTATGTTTGTCCTGAAAGATCAGATGGCAAAAAAGCAAAGGCCTTTGTTCAGGGGAGTGATCCATGATCTGTTAGCAAAGCTACGGAGAACACACTCTGCCCTCCTGTGGTGGCATTTAGACATTATTGAAATCCTCAGCCTTTTCCTGCGGAGCTTTTCCAACCTCCCCAGGCTGCAGGGAGCCCCACTGAGAGGATGGAATCACGCACAGAGAGCCGTGGGAGTCATTGTGTCAAACAGCATTTATAGTTAGAGGTGATTCATCAGAGGGAAAAACGCTGGATTTGAAACAAACATCCTGGTTTGTTAAGACCAAAATGATTTGAGCTACCACATTTGTTGACAGTTTATTAGATTCTTATTCTACACTTGATGCTTCCCTGACACTAATATTTGGCAATCCTTCCACCCAGTGACTCTGCACGTTCACTGCTTTTGGTGTATCTTCCCTGCTGCAGTGTGTGCATTTCTTTCACATGCAGTGATTTATTCTACTCAGCAGTTACTGATTTTTGTCAGATAAACTCATTAAAGGGAACTGACACAGGAAGCCCTTGGCAGGGTCCTTCCCTAGAGTATTTGGAACTGGAGGTGCATGCTGAGTAAGGGTGGGCACACTATTATAACCTTAGATATTATATTATTGCCTCTAGTAGACAGTTTTTGAATAAGGAAAGTAAAATGCTTGCTTTAAAAAACAGAGCTTTGTTTTTTATTACACTTGGTAAGAGAAAATAATTCAAAACTCTCATACCATTTATGTGTAAACTGTGCAATGTATTTTACTATGTTTAGTGTACTAAAAGGTAACTTGTAATGAATTATAAGGTCATCAAATAGTTTGGGTTGGGAGGGACCCCAAAGCCCACCCAGTGCCACCCCTGCCATGGGCAGGGACACCTCCCACCAGCCCAGGCTGCTCCAAGCCCTGTCCA
>VWZD01013049.1:182482-205290 GCA_013396695.1 Sakesphorus luctuosus
TCCCCGTCCCTTCTCCCCCAAGGCTGCTCCCAGTCCCTTCTCCCCCAAGGCTGCTCCCAATCCATCCTCCCCCCAGCCTGTGACTGTGCTGGGATTGCCCCGACCCAGGGCAGCTCCTGCACTTGGCTGTGTTGAACTCGAGGTTCCCTCAGCCCCACCTCTCCAGCCTCTCTGGATACCCTCCCTCCCCACACCACATGGCTTTGTTTCCATTATCTGAAACTTTGTTTTTCCCATCAGATACTCGGAATTGCTGGCGAGGGTGAGGAAAGGAGGGGGAGAAAAGGCCATCCTGCGCCACACTGAGCGCAACAAGAAGCTGTTCGTGCGGGAGCGCCTGAAGCTGCTGCTGGATGATGAGGCTTTCCTGGAGCTGTCCCCTCTGGCAGGGCTGGGCATGCCCTATGGGAATGTCCCTGCTGCTGGGTGCCTCACTGGTAATGCGAAATGGAATGGGAAAGGAAAAAGGAAAGGAAAAAGGATGCATGTTACAATGTTTATGGAATATTTTAGGTGCTTTCCTAGGAAAACTGAACATCAGTTCTATCCAAGAGCAGTTCCCAAGAGAGAAGAGTTCAGCCCCTGCTGTATTAATATTGTTATTTTCTCCTGGGAAATTTGAGAGAATCCTTTAAAAAATTTCTTTCATTTCTTCTAGTTTTAATAATTTGTTCTGCTTATCCATTACTGGTTTTTGTCTCAAAAACTTGAGGGTGATGTGTCAAATCAGCTGTTGTGTGTTAAAGGAGAGGAGACAAAGTTACTGTGAGACTCAGGAGATGTGGCATTTATTTTTTAGTGTTTTTCAAATTGTAGACAGTTGCATTGTCAATGGAAACATTGTCTTTTGAAACTGGAACCACCCTTCAGAATGCAATTCCATTGAATTTCAATGACATCCAATTTCAATGCAATTGCATTTTGAGGAGGGGTACCTGTTCAAAAAGCACCTAGAACAGAGTGTGAAATCCTGTCTTTCATCACAGATTGTTAGGGGTAATCTTTAATTGCCTTCTCTTATATCAAGAGTTGGATGTCAAACTGTGTATTTTTTTTCTCTTTGTCACCAGGAACACATAAATTTATTTGAGCTTCTATAGTTTTGATTATTTTTTAGATGTCATTGTTATTCCAGGGAAGAGGGATAGAATTCTTTCCTGTGTGGTATTTTCAACTTAATTTGGGACTTCTTGATACACTATTACTGAAAATGACCTCCTGGCTATAACTTAGCTCTCTTGTTTTGTGTGTGTTATTTTAGAGAGTCCTGAAAAGTGTCTGTGCAATTGATTTGAACTGAATTACAGGAATTGGCAAGATCTGTGGAGTCTGGTGTGTCATCCTGGCAAGTGATGCCACAGTGAAGGGAGGAACTATTTACCCAATTGGAGTGAAGAAGCAGTTGAGGGCCCAGGAGATTGCCATGGAGAACAGGCTGCTGTCTGTGCACCTGGTGGACAGTGGGGGAGCCTTCCTGCCCCTGCAGGTAATGCTGAGCCCTGCAGAGCACAGAGCACTGGGCTGCCTTCCTCCCTGGGGCTGATCCTGCATCTAATCAGAGTTCAGCAACTTGAATGACAGTGCAGAGCAGCTTTTGTGGCTTTAGTAAACCAGCATATAGTGTGAGCAGCTTCAGAATCTACAGTTTGCTCTGTTTTATTGCCTTGTTTGTGCTGGTAATGCACCAACCTCCATGGCTCCTGAAAGTGCAATTCTTGCAGTTCCTAATGCAAAAGGGGGATTTGCACAGGTTTTTATTCCCAATGGAAAAGGTCATCCCATCACAGAGGTTGTGGTTGTTCCCTCTCCACACTGAAGGGAGGCACAGAGAAAAAGCTTTTACCTGACTTAAGGAATTGTATCAAAAACTAAGTACAAAGGGAAACTGCTGAGGGCATTTCACAGATAAAGTGGAGACATGAGCCTCCCCTGCTCCAGGTTTACAGTCTCTGTTTGTGTGCAATAAATCAGTTCAACAAAAAATTGTGAAACTTCTCTCTTTGGAAACACATGGGTGTTTTTTGGGACTTCACAATGTACAAGGGAATAACTACCATAGTGCACACTGTATATGAAAGGTTCAGTGTGATTGTTAGTGGGGACCTTCCCAGGGTCAGTTACAACATATTTGGGAATGAGTGGAGTAGGGAGGAGGCATCAGCTTTCGTAGTTAATATTAAAACTCCCTTTTTTCTTTTCTCTGTACCATCAGTCAGAGCTGTTTCCTGACAAGCTGCATGGTGGCAGGATTTTCTACAACGAAGCAATCATGTCTGCCATGGGAATCCCTCAGGTACAGTGTCATGGGGAGGGCAGGTAAGGGATGGTCTGTGTGACCAGTGGAGTTCTGGGAAGTTTTGGTCCTTCCCCAGCTCCGTTCCCTGCCCTGGACACGCTCCAGCCCCTCAGTGTCCTTCTTGTCCTGAGGGGCCCAGAACTGCCCCCAGGACTGGAGGTGGGGCCTCCCCAGTGCTGGGTACAGTATCTCACATAACACAACACTTCAACCTTAAGGGTCTTTGAAGTGTTTCCTGACTGACCATGGTGGAAAAGAATCAAATCACTGGGTTATTTCAGGGTAAACACTGAACCCTCCAAACCACCATCATTGTTCCTGCTGGTTTTGTGTCTCCACTTCATTGTTCCCAAGCTGTGATTTAGCACCTTGAGACTTTCTGGAAGAGCTCTGGGCTTTGGCTTTGGCTTTGCTGTGCCCCTGCAGTGCTGGCTGTTGTGTCTGTGCCCCCAGGTGGCCGTGGTGTGTGGCTCCTGTGTTGCTGGCGGTGCCTACGTGCCCACCATGGCCGAGGAGACTGTGATCATAGACAAGATTGGGACACTCTTCCTGGCCGGGCCACCCCTTGTCAAAGCTGCCACAGGGGAATATGTGTCTCCTGAGGACCTGGGAGGAGCCAAACTTCACTCACAGTGTGTGGAATGTTCTCAAACCAGTAGAGAATTCAGCATACTCGGCTTTAAATGAACATGGCATTGTCACCTCAGTCCAGGGCAAAAGGGGAACCTGGGATTTCACTGCTTTTCCTTCTCAGGTTCAGGGGTGTTGGTTAAATCAGGCAAATGGAAATGGAACCAAGTGATATGGCACAAGTTGGATTTGGGTCCCTGTTGTTCCACATTCTTTCTGAACAACTTCAGGCAAGTCAGTTCCTCTGTGCCTCAGAGGGACCAGCTAGAAAAGAGGGATGCTATCAGCTTTTTTCCTAGTGTTTGCCAGGATACATCTAATTTAACCTAAGTATATGTAATATGTTACTGTCTTTATATCCAGGCTTATTTTGAAATAATTCCTGAAGTTTGTTTTGCCATTTTCCCTTTTTGATTTTGTTTGCAACAACAACATCATGAAAATAAGTTCAAAGGTCTTTCTTTAATCCAGATAAATGTGAAAGTCATGGGAAAGAACTTCTCCTTACTGTGAATTTGGGTTGGGTTGCACAGAAATTGCCCTGAGCTACTGCTTTCAGCTCATTCAACAGAATCACACAGTACTTCCAGGGAGTTTAGAGAGTCACAGTACAGATGATGCTTTTTCCTATAGTTTGTATTTTCCAGCAGAATTCAGATTTCATGAATTAATCAGTGCTGCTCCCTGTTGCTTTCCCCCAGAGTCAGTGGCTGTGCTGACCACTTTGCACCCTCAGAGGAGGAGGCCTATGAGTGTATTCGCAGCGTCATCTCCACGCTGAACTTCCAGGCAGTGCCAGAGCGGGACACGCAGCACGAGCAGCCCCTGTACAGCCCCGAGGAGCTCCTGGGGCTGGCACCACAGGACTACAGCTGTACCCTTCCTGTCAAACTGGTGAGGGACAGGCACTGCATTCCTCCATCCCTCAGTCTGCTCTGTGTCAGAGCCCCACAGCAACAGGCTGTTCTCTCTCAGAGAGTCCCAGATATTCTGTATTTTTGCCTCATCCATTGCCAGTCATTGCTCAGACATTGCCTGTCTTGAGTCTGCAACAAAGCAGGGTGGCAGCAATTCTGTAGAATTATAGAAAATATTGATCCTGCTGGAGATAAGATACATTCTAGATAATTCTAGCTTGTGCCAGCTGATCTCCACCTGTTTCCATGCACTGTTGAGATCCTGCTGTGTCTTGGTCTGTGTTGGCTGCCTTGAGAACATGCACCCTTTGAGTGTCTGATTTTCCCCATCTCCTGCTTTTTGTTTCTTCCCCCGCAAGCCATCAAGGCTGTGTCTTGTAACAGAAATACCTGATAAAAGTACTGACTGAAAAACAACACAGCTCAAATGAAACTTGTTTGAGGCTGGGACAGGCACTAACACTGAGGCAGAGACATGGAGAGCTGCCCATGCTGTTTTCATTGTGTTCTAGATGAGATTTAGTTTCCAAGGATGTGAACCCACTATCTTTTCCAGTGTTAAATTCCTGCAGTGAAGGGGATTGACTGTAGAAAGCAGAGTAGCTTTGAAAACAGCTTTTAACTGTATGGGAAAAAGCCTGAGCAATATGCAAGAGAGTGTTTCTTATGCACAAAATCTGTAACTGCACACACTGGGGTTCTTTACATTTTTATGCACAAGAACAACTGCTTTGTAAGACTGAAATAATGTTGGAGTTGGACTTGGCTCAAAATACATGTTTGGTAATTAAACTAAACACAAATAGGATGTTTTGTGCATACTGAGTGTTTAGCAAGACGTTCTGTGCTCCTTGAGGTGGATTTCTTGCATAACAACACAGGTCTCCTCCTGTTTGAACAGAGCATTTCTTTTAGCAGAACTGCCCTATTTCACTTCAACTTCTGCAATAAAGTCAAGTGTGTGGATCTCTTTGCAGATTCTGAGCAGGCTGGTGGATGGAAGCAGATTCCAGGAGTTCAAGGCTAATTATGGAACCACGTTAGTGACGGGATTTGGCCACGTGGAAGGGTAAGGCTGGGAACTTCCCTGTCAAAGTGGGGGGACACGTGTCTGAACAGCTTTTGGATGACCAGCAGGTTTTACACTCCTCCAGTAATTTCTGGGGTTCAAAAGAGAAAATTGTGGAATTGTTGAGGTTGCAAAAGGCCTCTGAGATCACGAGCTGTGCATGTGTCTGGTTCTGCAGGCACCTGGTGGGGATAGTGGCCAACAACGGGGAGCTGGCTCAGGATGCTGCTCTCAAGGGCAGCCACTTCGTGCAGCTCTGCAGCCAGAGGGGAATTCCCATCCTCTTCCTCCAAAACACTGCTCCACAGCCAGCAGGGCCAGCCAGCATCTCACAGGTACGGCGTGTCCAGTCCCACACACCTCTAGCAATTCCCAGTTCTTCTGCTTAAACCTACACTTTCAAAGTTATTTTTAGGAAAGTTTGTTTTTTTAAACCACTCTTGATGGTTTAAATCTTGAAGCTTCTTAATGACCTTGCTCATAAATCTTTCCAGTCTCACTTGAATTTTAAGCAGGCCTGTATGCTTATATAGAATTATAGTGCTCAGCTGGCAATGCAGGCTGTAAAACCTGAAATTTAAAGTGCTTTTTACATTGAAATACAGTTTATTAATTCTTCTGACACCACTGCACTCCAGAAAATTAGCAATTTCTCTTTTAGAAAAGTGCAGACATTAAAGTACAGTAGGTTTTGTCCTGAGCTGGGGAGAGCCTTGTAGTAAAACCTCCACTGGGCTCAAGATGTGTTTCTGCAGCCTTGTTCCTCCCAGGGCCACCAGCACAGACAGAGCCTGGCACAAGGGAGTTGTTCAGGGGTTTGCTCCTGGTTGTAATTGTTTTGCTGATTGACATATTAAAATAAGTGCATAATGGGCTTCTGAGTTAATGATATGAGTTAGTTATGATACATATGAGTTTATAAGTTAGTTATGATATATTTGAGTTAAAGATATGAGTTAGTTGTGATATATATGAGTTTATGAGTTAGTTATGATATATATGAGTTAATGAGTTAGTTATATGTATGAGTTAATTTTGTGGGTTAGTTATGATATGTATGAGTTAAAGATCTGAGTTAGTTATGATATATATGAGTTAATGAGTTAGTTATATGTATGAGTTAATTGTGTGGGTTAGTTATGATATATATGAGTTAAAGATATGAGTGAGTTAATGATGCTGCATTTCTGTTGTGGAAGAAACGGTCGCACAGAATTGTAAATAATAAATAAACATTTAGAAATACGAGTTTGGTGGGAGCAGAGGGAATGTAGAATAAAGCCTTAAAGGATCTAAAATGAGTGTTTTCCTTCCAGGCAGAGGCTCATTCCAGCAGACTGAAGGCCCAGGCCTCCATGATGGCTGCTGTTGCCTGTGCTGCTGTTCCCAAGATCACTGTGGTCATCGGGGGCTGTTTCGGGAGCGACAGCTACGCCATGGTAGGGGTGGGCTCAGCCCTTGGGACAAGCCTTTCACCCTGGGCTAGAATGGCACAACCCTGCAGTTCTAGAACAGCAGCTGGGAACTACTTTTTAAGTAACAAATGCAGCACAGGACGTGGTTACTGAAAATTAAACATGTAAGGATTAAATGTGTCAGGGCTTGGAACTCAAAATGAGATCCTAAAGGAGCAATACTGAGGGCAGTGGGGATGGCTGTGGTTCCTGTGCTGATACAGGAGCTGGGGCACTGATGCCTTACAAACCCAGCTGTGGTCCATGCTGCCTTGACCTTGGTTGTGCCATCCCACAGACACCTTTGGGATTCAGTGAGTTTGTTCTGTGCTTTTTTGGTTTTTTGTAGTGTGGAAGATCGTTCAGTCCAAACTTTCTGTTCCTCTGGCCTAATGCAAGAGTTGCTCTTGTGGATTCAAGACATTTCTCCACAGCCCCAGGAGCTGGGGACAGTGGCTGTACAGATGAATCAGAGCTGAACCAGCTGAAGAAAAAGTAAGGACATTAAATATAAACTCTTGTAGGGATTTCATTAATTAATTGCCTATTTTGTTCATCATACAGAGCAGCACATCTCAAACTAATAAAGCAAACCTAAACCTACTGAAAAATATTTTAAATGTCTGTGTCATTTTATGTCTCTCTGTTAGGATCTTCTCAAGCTGGTCTGTGCTGCAGAATCATCAGATCTGTTGTGCTGTTTTCTGGATTCTGATTATTTTTAACAGCAGTACTGCCCATTCTCTTCAGATGGAACTATTTGCCTGTTTCATCTATGACTTTTCTCACTGCCCTGATGTTTTTATTGTGCTTTTCAGACTGTTCAATACTCTGTCCTCTCCAGGCTCGAGGAAGAAAGCAGTGCATTTTACTCCTCTGCCAGACTCTGGGATGATGGGATCATTCTACCTCAAAACACTAGAAAGGTGGGATTTCCTTTTAGTACATTGATTCTGTATCTGAATCCTTTTTTTTTCTTTTCATATAATCACCCATCTCTTCAACTCTCTGAAGTTCATCCCAGTTGTTTCCATTCTTTTGTTCTGGGATATTGGTTTTTTTACAGATTTCTCTCCCTGATTGTAATTTGCTGTATCCGTTTGGGATGTCCCCCTGGCTTTGTATTTATTTGAACTTGGCAGACCTCCCTCCATTAGATTCTTTCTGAAAGCCACTGCCTTTGTTCTTCTGTTTTTCCTTGTTAGGTTGTTTATTAGCAATAAAAATGTTCTTTGCACTTCTGAAATTTGTTTACATGAAGATCACAAATACTTGAAGATCTCAATCTGTCCTGCTTTCAGCTGGGGTCAAACCCCAACACAACCCTTCTAAATGTGGTACAAATTTATGGAACTATGTGGATTTTACATATTTTCCGTGGAGTTTATGGAAACTTTGATGATGGGAGAGCACCAAGAAGTTTTTTTAGTCCTAGAGCCCTGAAATTCCCTCTCTCTGCGAGCTCCACATGAAAAGAAAACGTGTGATAATTGAACTGTTCATTTTACTGTGGTCAGCATTTCACAGAAAGAAGGAACACATAAATAAATGCAGAACTATTAAGTTTTACTGGTTTTTTGTTTGAGGCTCATTGCTTATATTGTTTTTTTTTTTTGTTTTCAATGAGGTGGTTGCCCAGTGCCTGGAGATCATGGCCCAGCAGCACTACCAGGCTGTGTCCCGGGGTCACCATCCCATCCTCAGGATGTAACTGCCACCCTCAAACCAGCACCCTGCCCAGCCAGCACCATCTGCCACAACCACTCTGCCTTGAAAGGATTTTCCAGTTCTTTCATACCATTAATAAAAATGGTGAACAGCTGAAGACAAACAAGAAGGCCAGATTTTAAGTCTATTAGCCAATAGTTTTTATTTTCAACATCAGCTGAGAGTTTATTTTGTGAGAAGGAAGGATTAAACTGTCCATCTGTAGCACTCTAAGGAAGCAGAGTCAGCCCAAGGGGTAACAATTGCTTGATTTTTTTCATGTTCATGTTTTAGCATGAAATCCAGAAATCAAGGAAATGCATTTTGACAAATGAAATGGAGAAGAGCAAATACACAAGAGAGTGTGTGCAGGTTGCAGCCTTAGTGAAGAACAAAACTCTACCTGCCACCCAGGTTGGATTCCCAAAGCAGCTGTGGAAAGGCTCCACTTGGGATTGCTCTGAGGATACTAAAACAGTGACCAGGAGGGGATTTAAATCTATAATAGCCTAAAAATTCTCCAAAGTGTAACAGAGCAGAGACACTTGTACATAATGTTACCATGTGTACAAGTGTTGAGGTCACACTCTGCTCTTTCAGGCATCGTTCTCTCTGCTGCAGCTACAAAGTTTAAATTCCACCACACCAAACTTGGGGTGTTTTAACTGGAAATTATGCCCAGGGTTGTATTTCAAGAATAACTGATGAAGCAGTCTGAAGAATCATTGCCAGAACTGAAGTGCTCGCTGTGACTGACACAGAGGGGAGGGGATGCTGAAGGACTGGAGGTCCCTGGAGCAGCTGCAAACAGAGGTTGCCCCCCTGGGAGCTGGGCCAGGCCCACGAGGGGCACAGCTGGTCACGCTCTCTTGAAGAGCCCGTGGAAGGTGACGGGGATGTTCACCTCCACCTCGGCCCGGGCCACCTCGCTCATGTCCTTGGCGCTGAGCAGCAGCAGGTAGGCAGGCTTGGGTCCTGTGCCAGGGCTGATCACGATGCTCAGCACCACCCCTGGAGGGGACACAGGGGATGGCCCAGTGGGGGTGGGCACAGGGAGAGCAGCCCCTGGCACTCAGCACATCGTAAATCCCATTGGAACTGTGTGATCATTAGTGCTCAGGGAGGTGGTGAGTGACACTGGCAGAGCAGCTGTGGCTGCCCCATCCCTGGAAGTGTCCAAGGCCAGGTTGGACGGGGCTTGGAGCACGCTGGGACAGTGGAAGGTGTCCCTGCACATGGCAGGGGGCTGGAATTAAATGATCACTAAGATCCCTTCCAACCCAAACCACTCCATGATTCTATGATTGTATATTTATTTCTCACACTATTTGGGCTCTTGCCATTGCTGCCTTTGCCAGCCTGTGGTGCCATGGCACAGCAGCTCCTATAGTTGCTTATTAAAACTGAGAAGTATTGGAAAAAATCTAGAAAATGAGAACAACAGCTTTTCTAAACCTTGAGGTCTTTCTCCTCTGTTTTCATTCACTCTTAATTTTCCCACATTTCCTCAGAAACTTCCCACTGGTGTCAGCACCCAGCACATCTGGTCCAGGAGCTGCCTCTGGGCTCTGCCCCTGCCCTCCTCTGGCACAGCCCTGCAGCCAGCCTGGTGCCAGCTGACACAAACCTTCCCCTCCCCAGTGCCGTAGACCCAAACCCCACGAGCTTTACCATCATCCTCCTCCAGAGCATCTGGATGGGAAACAAAGATGGGCTCCGATGGGTACGAATCCGGCTCCTGCCACACCCAGGTCTCCTTAGTTTTAACATTCAGCTTGCAAAGCTAAAGGAGGGAAAACCAAAAGCCCCAGAGCTCAGAAGTACTCTGTGCTGTCCCAGACTGAGCCCATCCCCCTCTGGCTGACAGTTACCCTGTCTGGGACAAAGTGGTTCAGCCCCAGCCCATACGTGTACGTGTACGGCTTCCCACCGTATTTCTTGTAGTTGATCTGTGGGAACTCAAAGGCTGCAATAAAACATAAATATATAAAAGCATGAGGGTGAGTGGGCCAGGGAGTGCAGGCAGCCCTTGGGCTGGTGCCATTTGGGGTCTCACCGTACCGTGACGCGGCCCAGAGAAAATCACTTCAGGCTCCAGCCAGATGGTCTCGTCGCTGCGCAGCGTGGCGGTGGCCGTCGTGTAGGGCAGCGTGACCAGGTTCTTCCCCGTGTCAGCCTGGCACAAACACCAAGAGCTTGGAGGAACACATTTCTGAGTGTGTTTGCACGGATCTGTTGCAAACATGGACCAGGGAAGGTGGCAGTGTGTGGCAGTCTCAGGGGCTGTTGCCATGTTCAGGCAGTGGTGCCCAGCTGTCCTGCTCCCCAGCCCTCACTGTGCTCCTAAACACAACTCCCTTCCCCTCTGTGGGGCACGCAGAGGTCTGCACTGAGCACTGCCAATGGGCTTGCACTTCTCACTGGATCCACAGCCCTGTGAGCTCTGTGGGCTGCTCAGCTGAGCACGGCCCCGGCAGCCCCCAGCCCACCCACCACCACCAGGAGCCTGGAAAGGAGCCCAGCAGCTGCCAGCCAGAGAGCTCTGTGCCAGGCTGGCAGCTCCAGGGACCTCACACCGAGGGCTGGAGGATTGAACCACACATGCTCAGTCTGTGGCTGCTCCCTTCTCTGCTCCCAGCAGCAGCACCTTCCAGGATTAACTGCTGCCCCACAGTCTCTGCTATGAACACCAGTGTATGAAATCATCAAAGGATTTGCGTTGGGAGGGACCCTAAAGCCCACCCAGTTCCACCCCCTGCCTTGGGCAGGGACACCCAGGTTGCTCCAGGCCCCATCCAGCGTGGCCTGGAACACCTCCAGGGATGGGGCAGCCACAACCACTCTCGGCAACCAAATGGGAAACAAACCAGAAGAACATGGATAGCTAAAGAAAGCACGAAGTTTCTCTGAACCCCATGCTCGGAGTTTCCCCTTCCCTCAAGGTGCCGGGTTTGGCCCCGGGGGTACCTTGTCGATGCTGAGGGGCAGGACGTATCTGCGCGCCTCGGGCTGCGGCGCCTTCTCCGCCTGGCGCTTCACCTCGTCCCAGTTGGCACGGAGGTTGGCCAGGTACAGGTAATTGTAAACAAACTCAAACCTGCAGGGGAACAGCATCACAGAGACAAACAGAGAGGGGTTTGCAAGCAGGGGGTGAAGTGCAGATGTTTTTTCCCTGAAATTCCATAGGATCATGGAATGGTTTGGGTCAGGATGGACCTTTATTAACCTCGTCTCATTCCAGCCCCTGCCATGGCAGGGACACCTTCCACTATCCCAGGTTGCTCCAACCCTGTCCAGCCTTGGACACTCCCAGGGATGGAGCAGCCACAGCTTCTTTGGGCAAGCAGACTAACACAAGTCCCAGTGCAGCTCCCTGGCAGAGCCAAGCCATGGGGGCACCACGTCCCCTGAGAGCAAAACCAGCAACTGCTGTTCAACACAACACAGTATGGGGCTTGGAGCAACCTGGGACAGTGGAAGGTGTTACTGCTCATGGCAGGGGGTGGAATGGGATGAGCTTTAAGGTCCCTCCCAACCCAAACCACTCTGGGATTCTATGATTCTGTGCCAGGATCACTCAGCTCAGGGTGTCCAAAGCAGCCAACACAGGGTTGGGCTTCACCATTGAGTGCCACATTTCTGTGTTTACATGAAGAGCAGCATTGAAACCTCACCCAGACCCTGCTCACTGCAGCCCCAGGAACCAAAATAACATCAGCCTTCAGCAGTCACTAACATTTATTAAAGGTAAATAAAAGATAAAAGTATTTTTCCTTGGAAAATGAGTGTCAAACAGGCTCCCTGCACCTCTGGATAACTCCATGCTGTGTAGTCTACGTGTCACCAAGTGTCAGTGTTCACATGGGTTGGCACGGAGTGCCAGAGGTGATTCCAGCAGTGTGCACCTCCCTGGAAGTGTTGGCCCCCCTGCTGTGGTGCCCAGGGCCCCTGGACTCACCCCTTCCAGGTGCAGAGGTCGACGATCAGGAACCCGTTGTCCTCGTAGGTGTTGATGTGGTGGAAGAGGTTGAAGGCCGAGGTGCGGTACTTGAGGTTGAGGAGCCGACCCTTCTTCTTCTCGGCCACGTGGAGCCACACCTGGGAACCAACCAGCAGCTTGGCTTGGGCTCAGGGAAACAAAGGTGACACTGATGCTATGGACCTCCCAGTGTGGGCCTGGCTGCCCAGTCCAGCCCAGCTGGGGATGACCCATTGCTCACCCCCATGGTTTCGTTGGACTCGAAGCAGTCCATGTAGTTGGCTCCCCAGAGGCTCCAGGAGGAGAGGAACTTGAGGAGGTTGATTTTCACTGGTGTTTCCACAAACACAATGTAGTTTGGGGTCAGCCCAAAGCTGTTTGGAAACACAGGGTGGGCACATCAGGCTCACTGGGGTTAGTCTGGACAAAACCCACAGAGTCCTTCCTCTTAAGCACTGGTACAGCACATGGATCATTGCTTACAATTACCCTGATTTTGGTAAATCACCCAATTTTTGTTGCTGATCACATGTGAGAACAAGTCCCTGGTTCCAGCTGACCTGCTGACCCCACAGAGTGTTACCTGTGGACGTAGGAGGGCTTAAACCTGTCACTGCAGGGGAACTGCACCACCACCTCTGACTTGTTCATCGGGTCTTCCTTGTCTGGAACGGGACAGGTGAGGGGTTACAGAGGGTCTCACCCACACTTAGTCCCTACTCACAGCATTTACCCAGCAAGGGTCTGCCTTAACCACAAAGGAAACTCGTGGTTTAGACACCACTTGGAATTGTTTTCAATGCAGCATTTAAAAAGCAAGTAAAATCTAAAGAAGCTTCAAAGAAAAAAAAATGTAACTCAGGGACAAAACTCATTGAAAGGACAAAGAATTGATTTCTAAGACAAGAGTTTCCCAGCTGGCTCTGAGGTGGCATTAACTGACCTGCCTGCAGGGGAGGAATCCGGATGATGTTGTAGGCCAGGGCAAAGTTTTTTCCAAAGCAGTTCCCAATGTTGTAAACTGTCCCATCGTTCTCGATGTGCGGATGAGCCGTTGCCCCGTTGACAGACACGTATTTACAGAGATCCACCTGGAGAACAACATGGAGAGTCAGCAGCTTCCTGGGCAGATGGGAAATCACTGGCTCTGCAAGGCCTCAGGAGTCAATTCATCCTCACTTTGGGTGTGGGGAGTTCTTTTCTGAGGCTGCAATTGAGCTCTAGTTTGCAAACTCCAACACAAGCTGAATATGCTCCAGGACTGGAGCCCCCTCTGCTCTGGAGCCAGGCTGGGAGAGCTGGAGGGGGTCACCTGGAGAAGAGAAGGCTCCAGGGACACCTGAGAGCCCCTTCCAGTGCCTAAAGGGGCTCCAGGAGAGCTGGAGAGGGACTGGGGACAAGGCATGGAGGGACAGGACAAGGGATGGAGGGACAGGACAACAGGGAATGGCTTCCCACTGCCAGAGGGATATTGGGAAGGAATTGCTGGCTGGGAGGGTGGGCAGGCCCTGGCACAGGTGCCCAGAGAAGCTGTGGCTGCCCCAGCCCTGGGAGTGTCCAAGGCCAGGCCGGAGCATCCTGGGACAGTGGAAGATGTCCCTGCCCATGGCAGGGGGGGGGATGAGATGGGCTTTAAGGTCCTTCCCAACCCAAACCAGTCTGTGATTCCATGACTTTCATTTTAGTTTTACTCCTTCATGTCTTTACCAGCCCAGGACAAAGACCCACCTGCTTAATAGTCTCCAAGGTGTCAGGGTTAATTCTGGTTATGAAGTTGGTCTCAGTGCAGGCATAGTAATCCTCACCCACGGGGTAGACATTAACGAGGGCGTTGTCCGTCACCTCCACGCCTTTGAAGTACGAGAAGAACCTGAGCAGAGAGAATGGACAGGCAGGCAGAGCTTCAGGGAAGCAGGAGCTGTGTGGGACGTGGCTGCAGTGCTGCACTGGGGATGGTACCTGGAGAAGATGTTCTTGCAGGGGTCTGGGTACGCGTAGGTGCCAAACTCCGTTATCACGATCCTTTTCTCCGTCATCGCTCGCACGTACGCGTCGGTCCTGACAAACCTGGGAGGGCCAGAAATCCCCTCACAGGTAACACCACACCAAGCTGTGCCATTAAATAGGAATGTTCCTGGAGCTGCAGGGCCCCCCCAGCCTCCCATAGCACCCAGAGCTGGTTTAATGGTATCCCTGACACAGCTCTGCCAATGATCCCATGGGGGTGAGATAACGGGCACCTCCCCGGTGCTGGGCAGCACAGCCAGGCCCCAGCACTGCCAGTGAAGCAAATGCTCCCTGACTTATTCTCCTTTCCTGGAAAACTGCCACGTACCTGCGGTGGTAGGTGACGTGCCCCTCCTTGAAGTCAAACTTGTGGAGCAGTGCCTGCCCATCGAAGAGGTGGTAGAAGGGCTCTGTGCCCACCTCGAACAAGCCAGGGCCACACCTCAGGAGGCTTCCTCGCAGCCAGGTGGGAATCCTGCCTGTGGGAGAGGCAGTGTTGGGATGCACAGGCAAAGCAGACCAAGGAATTTTTACCATGACAAAATGAACAAAATTTCAAACCCATTTTTTCAGTGCTGATTAAATTTGGTGTTTAAACACACGAGCTTGTTAAATTCTGCTCTTTCCTTCCCCTCCAAACCTGCTGTAGACCAAGACATTCAGTACTGAAATGTCTAAAGATCTCCCCATCCAATCTATCCTTCCTCCAGCCCAAATACCCAGCCCTGTGAGGTCCTTTACCTCCAGCCCTTGTGACGTCTCCAAGCCCTGGAGGCTCCTGAGCTCTGAGAACAAAGGCAGGCAGGAGGGGATGGGGGACCAGACCAACCTGTGACGTGGGCAGTGACTGGAGAGGACAGTTCCTCCACCGTCTCAAAGAGCTTCTTGTAGCCGCCAGCAGGATGCTCCACTCTGGAAGGGCAGAGCCGGGTTAGCCCACGGTGGGGCACTGCTGGAACCCCCTCCCACAGAGGGGCAGCTCTTCTGGGTGGACTCGTCCATTGGCAAAGAACTTGAGGGATCAGGAAGAAGCACCAGAACTTTGTGGGGAGAAAGGCTGAGCATGTGGAGGGAGAGGGAATGTGGAGGGGAGAGCCTGAGCTGCAGCCCTGCAGCAAACACCCCATCCACCCACAAATCCAGGACAGTCCACATCAGCAGGAAGCAGAATCCAGTTTGTATCTCCCAGGTTTTGGAGAAGCAGTTTTTTTGCCTTTTTCTTTTTTTTTTCAAGCAAAGAGTTAATTGTTGGGTTCCAGTTTTATCACTGCAGAGCCCACGAGCACACAGCAGCCAGACCAGTGTGCTCTGCCCAGAGCAGCTGTGGCTGCACCTCCCTGGAAGTGTCCAAGACCAGGTTGGACAGGGCTTGGAGCAACCTGGGACAGTGGAAGGTGTCCCTGCCCATGGGACTGGATGGGCTTTAAGGTCCCTTCCAACCCAAATCCATTTAGGATTCTATGATTCTACTCCAAATTCTGGACCATCCTCTGGAACCCAGAGATAAGCTTGTCCCTGGACCAGAACCACACCTTGGAATGTGAAGTACCAGCATGGACACCAACACACAGAGACCTCCCCTCCTCTTCCTCCCCTCCAGACCGTGCTGACCCCCAGTCTCACAGCACCCCAGCCAGTGCTCCACCACAGTGGTGATCCATGATCCTCTCCCATAGAAAGGAGCTTCAGGAATACTCACTGGCTGTACATCCTCTCCTGGTGAAGAGCCTGAGCCTCCAGCAGCCAAGCTCTGAGCCAGAGCCGTGTGCAGGGTATTTATGGGGTGCTGAGCCCTGCCCAGGGAGCCCCCGCCCCTGAGAGCCCCCCGGGAACAGAGCTGGCTTTCACCACCCAAATCCCCACGGGCTTGGGAGCTTTTGTCCTGCCCCTCACACAAAAAGGGGCTTTGACTGCTTTTCTGAGACCTCAATTCTTCCCAAGCAGAAGTGATTACAAAGAAAGCAAGCCCAGGGAGGAGTGAAACGGAGCGTGCTGGAGCCGTGCCAGGTGTTGGCACCGGCACTGCTCGGGCACCGCAGGGCACAGGAGACCTGCCCGCAGCCAGCACCGACCCTGGGCAGCAGGGACAGCCCCTCCAGGGCCTCACCTGGCATGACACGACACTGAGACACCGAGAGAAGGTGCCAGTGTCAAACAGCGTGGGATGTCCGAGTTGGGAGGGACCCACAGGGATCAGGAGTCCAACCCCTGGCCCTGCACAGACACCCCAACCTGTCCCCGTCCCATTGTCCAAACAGTCCATTTTTGTTACGTTCTGTCAAAACCTTAGAGGGGAACATTAAATAACTTGGATCAAGAACTGGGAATAATGAGGGCAGACCTCTGAAAGCCAAATCCTGGGAATGTGAGCTTCTCACCTAATCACTTACTTAACTGGAACACATACATAAACAAACCATTTACACAACAGGGGACAGGTTGGGGAGTGTTGGAAGCAAGTTCAGGCAGTACTGGAGTGTTACAGGGGTGAACTACTGGTGTTCCAGGGGAGGAACATCTGCAGCCTGCCCTGCAAGAGGCAAGTTCCCCACAGGACCCTGAAGTATCATTAACATTAACACAGGTTAAATGGGGCTAATTTCGGTTTCTCACTTATAAAGTCTTCAAAAAAGGCAAAATTACATATTTTGGGAGGGAACTGAAGCACAGCCTCCTGCTCACAGATGTACCAAAGTGCCAAGACCCTCCTCTGGAACACTCAAGTGTCTGACCCAGTGCTGGACTTTGTACAAGAGCCTTATGGAGGAGCCTCCCCACGAGACACCACAACACCCAAACAAACCCAGGTAAAAAGTCAAAAAGCTGAGATTTGCTTCACTTTGAGGAGTGTTTTTTTGGCAGTGACTGTAATTCTACACCTGCAGGCACAAGGACAACTCAGGTCCTTGTCCCAGGGAGGGACAAGACATGACAGAGCCCCAGGGATGTGCCTCCCCTGCACAGCCAGAACTGGGTGAGGTACCTGAACCAGGTACCAGCCAAACACACCAAGGAAAACCATCCACCGCCCTAAAACAGCTGGTTCCAGGTGTGGTCCAGAAAAGCTGTGGCTGCCCCAGCCCTGGGAGTGTCCCAGGCCAGGTTGGACAGGGCTTGGAGCAGCCTGGGCTGGTGGGACGTGTCCCTGCCCAGGGCAGGGGATGGAATGGGATGCACTTTAAGGTCCCTCCCAACCCAACCCAGTCTGGGATCTCAAGAGATTAATTCATTATTAATAATCATTCTCTCCTAGAAATACTTCTGCAAGATTTATACTCCTGTGGGGAAACCTTGGTCTTCTCAGAATTAATAAGCAAATCTCTAACTCTGGAAAGAAAAGAGGGAGATTCAGTGTTTTCTGGTTCCATTGTTCCCATTCCACATCCATCACTCCTGTTATTTTGAGAATGACACCAAGAGATCCAAAATAAATTTTCCATGGAAATGTCAGAAATATACTTGAAGACTTTTAATATAAATAAACATAGAAAACATCTGGGAGTTTTCCAGATGAGATGAACAGAAACATTTTAGGGAGGCAGATCATCATTTATTCATGGTGAACTTCTGGCTCTCCTGGTCCTGAACTCACAGAATTTTCATTTAAAGACAAATATTTTCAGAGTAAAGAAGGCTCTTAGTCACAACACACAGACATTGAAACCTACACAAACTACAATAACTGGCACAAATTTCTGACCAGACATTAAAGGTTACAAGAGGCAGGTCATTAGTTTCCCATAGAAAACCATACATAAATTTTTGGTTAACAACAACTTTGGGCTTGTTTTCACATTTTCCTACACATAACATATTGTAATAATCTGTAAACAAAAAAGTATCTGCATTTAAAAAAAGGTATTTTGGCACTTCCAGCAAAGTCCCTGTAAACATTTCTTCCTTCTCCACAGAGCAGCCCCCACGTCCTGCAGCAATTCCTCTGGTGATGCACTCGGGCTCAAGGGCACGAGGGCAGTGGCTCAGGTGGCATCAGTCCCTCAGGCTGCTCAGCCTGGGCCTCCTCAGCCCCAGCAGGGGCTGCCTGAGGGTGGGTTTGCTGTCCAGCAGCGCCGCTTCGCTGCCCGTCCTCGGGAACCTGCGCTGGTAGATCTGGGGGTACTCCCTCTGGAACTGAGCACACAGGGCAGCATCACAACAACAGCATCCCAGGCCCCCCAGGGCAGGGCCACAGCACTGCCCAGCCAGCCCTGTCTCTGTCCCTGCTGTCCCTGCACTGCCCAGCCAGCCCTACCCTTGTCCCTGCTGTCCCTGCCCTCCACAGCCAGCCCTACCCTTGTCCGTGCTGTCCGTGCCCTCCCCAGCCAGCCCCACGCCTGTCCCTGCTGTCCCTGCCCTCCACAGCCACCCCTGCCCCTGTCCTGCTGTCCCTGCACTCCCTGCCCTCCCCAGCCAGCCCTGCCCCTGTCCTGCTGTCCCTGCACTCCCTGCCCTCCCCAGCCAGCCCTGCCCCTGTCCCGCTGTCCCAGCTGTGCTGCCTGCCAGGAAGCCCACGATGGAAGTGTTTTACCCAGCTGGGAGCCAGGAGTCCCCTCTTCTGGAGGGGTTTTCCCAGGAAACCTGACCACCCTGATTCCATCATGGTTCAATCCCTGCAGATACCCCCAGAACCAGAGAGGGGTTTTGACATTCTGCCTGTTCCCCATGTCAGGCCCTGGGAAGGGATGAGTTACCTTAAACACATGGATTACACTCATACACCAAGTACACCTGAACATCAGCCAAACCTTTCCACTGCTGAATTCAACCTACCAGGTACCCAAAGCTGAACAACCACTGCAAAGGGAGTGATTCACCACACCAGGGCTGCCCCAGCCCCAATGGCAGGGCTACAGTGATTTGGCTCTGTGCAAACTACAACTAAACTCTGCTCACCTGTGGCCCTCAGTGCACAAGCTGCTTCTGCACTTTGTGAGAACTCATCAAACATTTAAGTACCTACTTTAAGTTTTACTATTAGAAAATTTATTTCCTTCCTCCTCTTCCACCTTCTGCTGTGAATCACATCTTACTGCTCACTTATCCCAACTGCTAATCAACTGTAATTAGCTCTTCTTTACATACAAGAAGTTTTAGTGATCTGGAACCAAAGTCCAGCCTCACTTTGACAGGCCCAGAAAGTTTCCCCAACACACATGAACCTCAGTGTGGCAGGAGCTGGAGGAGGGGCACCAAAGAGTTCCTGCTCTAAAAAGCTGCTTGTTCAAATTTGAGTCACAAGATTTGCTTAGGAGATTCCAGGACAAGTACAAAACTATTCCATTGGGCAGAAGGACTTGCCAAAGGTTTTCTGCAAAAGAAAAACCCCTCCAGGACTAAATCCTGCCAGAACTGCTGTGTTTTAGCTTTAGTATTAGGCAAGATATTAGCAGGCCAGAGAAGTGCAAGATAATCTTGAGGAATATAAATGTTACAAAACACAAAACCAAGGCCACAGAAAGAACATTTCATGACTGTGCACAAACAAAACATTTGGTCTCTTACAGCAAGAAGTTACTGTTTTTAACACCTACTGATTTTAAGCCCACCTATGGCATGTTAGTGGTGAGTTCTGGCCAGTGCACCACAGGGAGCCAGGCTGTAATTCCAGCAGGGATTGGTGAATGGAGAGCAGGATCTCAGAGTAACTTTGCACTGCTCTGAAACCACTGTTAGAGCAGCTCTGCTGCCAGCCAGTCCCATGCTGTGTTAGCATGGAATGGTTTAGTTGGGAGGGATCTCAAAGCCCATCCCATCCCCTGCCATGGCAGGGACACCTCCCACCAGCCCAGGGTGCTCCAAGCCCTGTCCAACCTGGCCTGGGACACTCCCAGGGATGGGGAATCCTCTGGGAAATCCATTCCAGCCCCTCACAGGGAACAATTCCTTCCCAATATCCCACCTATCCCTGCCCTCTGGCAGTGGGAAGCCATTCCCTTGTCCTGTCTCTCCATCCCTTGTCCCCAGTCCCTCTCCAGCTCTCCTGGAGCCCCTTTAGGCCCTGGCAGGGGCTCTCAGGTGTCCCTGGAGCCTTCTCATCTCCATGCTGGACACCTCCATCTCTCCCAGCCCTGTTACATAGCATAGAGTATTAGAAATTGCCTTTAAAACCCCAAGCACAGCACACAGAACATCCAACACCTCTTCTGCACAGGCATTTCTCACCATAGTTTTTGCTCCTCCTCTGCACCAGGCTCTGAGTCTGAGCCCTTCCCTCACAAAGGCACTTCAGAAGAAGGTGAAATACCCACCAAGTTCCTCACCTGTTTTAACTTTTTCTTTTTTTCCTTCAGAGACAAGTTTTTATCCTTGATAATGTTCTCCAAGAGCTCTGCCATTGCAGCTTGAGAGGTAGAAACTTTCTGTTCCTCAAACTCCTGAGGAGTTATTTGTTTGCAGTAGGAATAGGTTGGCAATATGGCACAAATCTCCTCCTCGGGGCATTCACTCTGGAAGAAAAAGGGGTGTGTAAATACTCCACTGAGCCTGTACTATTTGAGTGGAAAGGTACCCCACAAACATCCACACCCACCAACTTACAGTGGCATCTCAAGATGCAAAACTTTAGGACATAATTAATATCTATACACTGAAAACATATTGGTTGTAGTCGCATTTTTCCATCCCACCCTGAGAACAATCAGCACATGAATTAATTAAGCTTCCCTGGGCCACTGACCTGAGCCATCCTCACGTGTTGGAGGTGGTGCTGCACAGCCACCTGCAGGTGAGTGGGGACTTGGAGTATTTCCTGCTGGTGGTCCATCAGGAATGAAAGCAGTCGAGTGGAAAGCAGCTCATCCAGGTCCCCCTCCCGTGCAGGGCGCAGGACACAGCGGGAGAACGTCTGGAGCAGCTGGGGGAGGGCAGGGGGCAGTCAGGACACTCAGCAGGGCATTTATCTGCCCTCACTCTACACAGTGGCACAACTAATCCCTCAAACCAATTTGCACTGCAATTGGCCTTGCCTGCTCCACTGGTCAAGCAAGGAGGGAAACTGGTTTTAGATGTCTCCTCATCTGAATTAAAGTAGCTTTGTATAACATTCAACATGTACTTTTTTGAACTGAACAGCACTTTCAATTAATAAATATTTTAAGTAATAAGAAAAAGTCTTAATCTATAGAAAAATGTACATGTTTATGGAATTGTAGGATAGAATGCCAGACTCCTTTCACTGGAAGGAACCTTAAAGCCCCCCCAGTGCCCCCCTTGCCATGGGCAGGGACACCTCCCACCAGCCCAGGGTGCTCCAAGCCCTGTCCAACCTGGCCTGGGACATTCCCAGGGATGGGGCAGCCACATCTGCTCTGGGGTGCTATTGCTGTAAATGGAAGTTGGGTGAGAAATCAGACTAAACAATTCCTTAAGAAGTGATTTCCCTTCTCCTCCCAAATTAAACAAAAGCACTGTGACTATTTGAAGTGTCTTAGGATGGAGATAAGAAAGTGCATGTTCAGAGAAGAGCAGCGAGGCTGGAGAAGGGAGTGGAGCACAAGTGCTGTGGGGAGAGGCTGAGGGAGCTGGGGGGGTTTGTGCTGGAGAAAAGGAGGCTCAGAGGTGACCTCAGCACTGTCTGGAAGTGCCTGAAGGGAAGTTGTGGCCAGGTGGGGGTTGCTCTCTTCTCCCAGGCACTCAGCAATAGGACAAGGGGGCACGGAGGGCTCAAGCTCTGCCAGGGGAAATTGAAGTTGGAGAGCAGAAAAAACTTCTTCGCAGAGAGAGTGCTGAGGGATTGGAATGGGCTGCCCAGAGAGGGGGTGGATTCCCCATCCCTGGAGGTTTTTCAGCTGAGTTTGGCCGTGGCACTGAGTGCCATGATCTGGTAAAGGGACTGGAGTTGGCCCAAGGGTTGGACTTGATGATCTCAGAGGTCTTTTCCAACCCAATCCATTCCATGATTTCTGTGCAGAGGAGCAATCTGCCCGTGCAGCCGTTGGAACTGGAGGTCCCCATCTCTCTGCCCTAGCAGTGACTCACCAGGGTGCGGGTGCCCAGGGTGCGGTGCAGCCGGGGCATGTCCACGTTGCTGCAGACTCTGCCCAGCATGCGCAGCAGGAGCTGCAGGCGCCGGCGGCTGGGCGGGGGCAGCAGGAGACAGCAAAGCTGCAGAGCCTCCACCGCAACCCGCTCCCGGTGCGGCCGCAGCAGCTCTGCAAGGCAAGAAGGTTGTTAGAGGAAAATCAAAAGGGAGCAGTTCAGAGCTATAGAAAGCCCTGTGAGGCTCAGCTATCAGCCAGAGGCAGCAAAGAGCTCAGCTGCTGCTGGCTGGTAGGGAGGAGGTTACTCCCCAAGAGTTCACAGAGTAGGAATTCACAGGACTCTGCAGGTGCACAAAACCAGACAGGACAAATAATATAAACATGGGACTGTGGGGGTGACAGTGAGTGCATCCCTTAAGAAAAGCTGTTTGGAGTTCTACCTTAAAGAGAACAGAGCTACCTGCAGTGTGTGTGGTGGCTTGCGACCAATGAGGCTGTGGTGTATGCAAGGTGAATTGGTTAACCAACAATGTGGTAGCATGTTGGATGTGAGAGGGCATAAAAGGTGTGGATGTTACTGCGTGAGAGTGAGATCTGGATCTACTAGGATGTGAGATGATGTCATAGGAACTTCTAGGAACTGTCTACTTCTACTATGAGCTATGAGAACTGTCTGTTAATCTATCTGGAATAAACTCTCAAAGTTGTGAGCCTTCTGATCAAGCCTTCTGATGTCTGCTGTGCCTGAGCTCTTCTGACCGTCAGTCCAG
>VWZD01013049.1:212067-225310 GCA_013396695.1 Sakesphorus luctuosus
GGGGCGGGGCTGGGCGGGGCCTGAGGGGCCGCAGGTTCGAGTCCCGCGGGCGGTGATTGCCCAACGGCAACTAATTACTTGGCTCCAATCAATTAGTCTCAGTTAGCTCCTTACAGTCATTACCGTGCTGTGAGAGCCGCCCCAGGGGTAGAGGTGCGGCCCGGCAGCGCCTCGGGAGCCCCGGAGGGTGTGAACAGACGCGGCCGTGTGTGCCATTCCCCGTGCCCTGTCCCTGCCCTGGCACAGCTCCAGCCATTCCCTGGGTGCTGTCCCTGGTCCCACAGGGCAGAGCTCAGTGCCTGCCCCTCCTCTGCCCCTGCCAAGGAAGGTGTGACTGCACTGAGGTCTCCCCTCAGTCTCCCCTCCTGCAGCTGAACACACCAAGTGCCCTCAGTGCCCTCTCACTGCCCCATCCCCATGTCCCTCCTTTGGGCACTCTCCAATGGCTCCATATCCCTGAGGAATTCTCAGTGCCATCACTCCCTAAGCTCAAGCAACCTGAGCACGGTTATTTTTTCCCTCAGCACCTTGTCCTGCTGCCCCAGCAGAGCAGGAACCCCCTCCCTGCATTTCCCTGGCAATCCCTGCATTTCCCTGGCAATCCCTGCATTTCCCACCATCCCAGGAGGTACCAGGAGCCCCCTGGGGTGCCCAGGACGTGCCCAGGTTGGTCCCACCTGCGGGCTGAGCTCAGCCCCGTCCCCAGGGCTGACAGACCTGACCCCAAGGTTTAACATGTATTTCCTGCCCTGGCTCTGCTTGGATGTTCCTGGCAGGGCTCTCCCCCCAGGAGTGATCCCCGAGGAGAGATTCCAGCCTGGCACCAGGTAGGAAAATGTGATTTTATTCCATTGCTGCTCTTAGTCCTGTTTCTCCAGTGTAACTTCTGAGTGGCTCTTTTCCAGTTGCTTATAAAAATGTCTGGATGTGTGGTTGAAACCTTGAATAACACAATGGCTGTGCAGCCCCTTAACCTTTTAGAAACTTAATTTGTCTTTATGTTATTACTTCAAGGCTGTAAATATCTCTTAGAGTGTAAATAGCTCTAAATTTCGAGCTGAGTAAACATGCTGAGAAGGAATGTTTTGAACACTTAGTGCAGAAATAATTCACAATATTCTACTTGTTATTAATGACCTTGAGAGGATAAAACCGATCAGGTGGCTGAGAGGATGGTGTGTGACTATCCACGGTAGGAGTGGCTGGAACAGGAACTTTCTGTGCACAAGGAGCACTTTGAAGAGCAAATTCCTCTGATGTTCAATACACACAAACAGTTCAGCTGTGGGGGGTGTGTGGTCTGGGATTCAGGAACACCAAATTCCGTTTCTTTGGGTGAGTTTTAAGCACAGTTTCAAAGTCTTGCAGGAAATGTTTCATCTATAATTAACAACCAGTGCTTGGAAGAGTCTTGGTGGGTGAAGGCTGAGCCTTTAATGAAAACCTGCTTTATTTTGAGTGGGATTCAGAGATGCCAAGTCCAAAATTGCCCTGGAAATACTGATTGCAGAACCTACACCTGAGATGAACTATTGGAATTAAGTGTCTGAAGCTCTGGCTTCAGGGACATCCTTTGCATGTGTAGACATGAGCTGGCCTGGCTTCAAACACACTTAATTAATGGAGGCAGAGGGAGCTTGAGGTACTGTTGAGCCAACCCTAATTTAGAACCCTTTTCCTCTCCTTTGGTATATTATTTATTAGCTTGTCAAAGGGGTTTTATATCCTGTGTCATGATATGTTAATTATCTTGTGCTTTTTCTCCCCGAGTCATTTGGCTTAAGATTTAATTAAATAGTGGATGTTAAGTGTAATTTACTGAAGGGATTCAGCTGAGTTTGCCTCTCGCTGGCTTGGCTGAGTTCTGAAGTCACTCAGTGTGTTGGTAGGACTTTTTCCATGGTGTGGGATCCAGCCCCAAACAGGAGGGAATTCCTCTGGAGATTCATTTTTTATCTGAAAAAAAAATTAGTTACAGTTATAATAATAAAAACAGTTATTTGGGTGTTTTATGGTTTCCTCTGTGCCTGTTGCTGTTCTTACTCGAGCTAATCTGAGAGAGCTTGGAAAACACGTGATGAAAACTGAAATGTGCCTGAAATTATCCAACAGCCTCATCCAGGAAGGGTGGACGAGCTTTTACTTTCTGAATCAAACCAAATGGATGAAAACAGAGGGAAACCAGCTGACTGTGTGGGAGTTCAATCAGCTTGTTTCCTTTCGGGGAGGGAATCAGGATGAATAGAATGTGTCACATCCGCTCCTGAGATGGTTTTCAGAAGGGAAGGTACAAGCTGCGGGTTCCTGTTGGGTGTGACAGCAAAATCAAGGATGCTCTGGTAGCTTCATACCTGTCCTGAGGATGCAAAGCATTTCCATCGATGGTATTTCACTGGAAAAAAGCAACATTTGCCTTCCATGTGTCTGCTTGTGCCCACAGTTTTGACTGAACTTGATGGAATTACTCCTGGACTTGGAAAGAAAACGGATTTTAGCCCTTGAACAAAGTGTTGTTTCAGATACAGGAGTTTCCTGCCTGGTTCCCTTGTCCACCAAACTAGTTAATTGACACCCAACCCAGCTGGGTGCAGTTTCAGCGATGCTGGGCTGGGAGAGGCTCCTTTGGGGCAGTTGCTGCCAACGCGTTGCCTTTCAGTGCCAGCTGTGCCAGCTGTGCCCGTCCCCTCCCAAAGGCTCCAGCAGCTCCGTTCTCCCACAGAAGTGCAGCACCTGCTGCTCACACCCAGCCTCATTTCGCTTGCCCTCCCAGCTCCACTCATTGCTTTACTCCAAACATTTTGTAACTCGCTCTTTCATTTGGTCCCAACCATCTGTACAAACCCATTAAAAGGCTTCGAGTGCCAGGCGGGTGCTCAAAGGAGGGGGCACTTTGGAGCGTGGAGCTTTTCCCATGTGTGTTCCCAACTCCTGGCTGGGAGGGAAAGGCAATTAAAAGGGGAGAATGCCCAGAGGAGGGTTTGCATTGTGCTGCTTTGGGAGCAGGGAGGAAATGCGGCGATTATTCGTGTTTTGGGCATTTATCTCGATGGTTTGTGGTGCTTCGCTGATTCTCTGAAATGCAAATGTCTCTCCGGTGGAAGGGGCAGCTGGAGGCGGGTTAAACCGGGACTGTTGGCAGGGAAAAGCTGCTCCGTGCACTGGGAAATACAAGTAAACATTTCCCAAGATGTTTCCCCAGGGTTTTCCTGGCTATTCCGTGGTGCCCAGAGGGCTCCAGGGGGAGCAGGTTTTGCACCTTCAGCTCGTTCCTGCTGCTCTTTGCTGTGCTGGGGCCGCATTGTTAGAAGGAAAAATGTACAGTGCAACTCTCCTGACCTACTCCAAAGGCTTGGAAGGTCCAAATAGCCTGAAAAACCAGTAGGAGAACATATCAAGAAAACACAAAGCACAGATTGGCCTTGGGAATAGTCCATGGTGTTTCCAAAGACAACTTTGTGCTGAGGTGTCTGGGAAGCTCATTCCCAAATTGCTCCTTATTCCCTGGGTGTGGGATGGGTGCCCATCCTGCTCCTGGAATGGGATGTGGAGGAAAGCTTTGAAAATCGGCTGCTTGGAATAATGGGATGGAATCAAAACCAGCCGGGGGATTAACAGAGGAGGGAGAGGGACTTTTCATACAGGCAGGGAGTGCCAGGCCAGGGGAATGCGGGATCCTCTGCAGGGATCCTCTTCAAGTCCTGCCCTCCCGTGTCCTCTCCCTGGTGCCTCCACACGGTGGTGGTGTTGCTTTTCCCCTGGAAGTTTTCCAGGGAAGCTCCTTCCAGGAGCAGCTGGAGCGATGGGAACGGCTCCGTTCGTCAAACGCAGCTCAGCGACAACGTGTTGATTGGGATGAATGTTCATGTCGCAATTTTCATGTCGGGATGTGATCATAGCATGGCATCAATGTTTGTGTGGAGGAGCGAGGCTGCTGTTGCCAACTTCCCAGGCATTCCAGGAATTTGTTTCCCCCTGGAATTTTATCCCTTTATTGCTGCTTTGTTCCCATGGTGGGGAGAAATGTGCCTTTTTTTTCCCTCGAAAGAACTTAGGAGCACTCTGAGTCATTGGGCATCATTTTATAAAATGAATGCTTTTGTTTGTGTGAAGGTGGTCTAAGCCTTTGCTGTGAGGAATAGAACAGTTCAGTTCACACTGGCAGAGGTTTCAATGGGCAAAGATGTCTTGCTTGGCACCTTGTCCTGCCCAGGGACAGGGTTACAGGCACTGGGAGCTGCTCTGTGTGGTCCCTGAGCTCCTAAAGTACCTCCTGACACTCCAGATCTTGGCCAAGTATCTTGCAGGCCTTGTAAGGCTGTGAAATCCTTCCTGGAAGTCTGGGAAGTGGTCAAAGCCTGGCAAAAAGGTAATTGAGAAGTCCTTGAAAGCTGTGAATCTTTGGCAGCCTGTGCTTGCAGGCTGGGATTTGGATCAGCACCTTGAGGAGCAGTTAAAAGGAACAACCAAAACTAAACCAAAAGGTCCCAGAACAAAGGAAAACCCAACCTGACTCCAGTTGGTGGAACAAACCAAGAGTGATGTGGTGTGGGCTCTTCCATCCCATTTCAGTTTTGCTCTGAAGCTGCTTTTGTGCTGGAAATCAGTTTTAGGGGGAGGTGCCCCTTCTGTTTGGGCTTCCATGGGCACTGGAACTGCTGACCTCGAAATAATCCTCTGATTTTGTGCCACTTGGAAATGGAGCAGCTCCTTGGCCAGAAGGAAACAGCACTGGGAGCTGTTCTTAAGGAGCTGTCCATGGGGAATTCTGTTTTCCTTGGGAAGTCAGGGGGCACGCACTGCAATGCTGGCACAGGTGCCCAGAGCAGCTCTGGCTGCCCCAGCCCTGGGAGTGTCTCAGGCCAGGTTGGACAGGGCTTGGAGCAGCCTGGGCTGGTGGGAGGTGTCCCTGCCCATGGCAGGGGTGGCACTGGGTGGGTTTGAGGTCCCTCCCAGCCCAGCCCATTCCCCAGTTCCATGCTCTGCCAGCCCCTGTGCTGGTTCCTGCAGTGGCTGCTGCTCACAGGGGCACTTGTGCATTACATGGAACTGAGTTTCCACAGGCATTAAAAGAGGGCAATTCTGTGCAAGCTCAGAGTCTGGGGTTGGGGCAGCACCACCCTTGGGGCAGGCCCTGCTCCTACCAGTGCCACTCTTGCATGTTTGCCTCCACAGACTCACAGCTACACCACAGGGTGATTTACTGGGAGTTGGCTTCGAATTTGTTGGGTGGAGTTCAACTTTCTGCAGTTTTTGTGCTTAATTTCTTTGTCAGCTATGGCCAAAAAGTCAGTGATTTTAATTTTTTCTAGGTCACTGTATGCTGGTATCAGCTGGTCTCCTTTCTATCAGATTACAACTATTCAGTTTTTAGCCAAGAGTTTTTAAAATAAATGTTCACTGGCTGAAAAAGAGATGATATTCTGAAATTGTTAGAGCTTGTTGTTACAAGGACCTTCCTGCAATAGTAGGTTATTTTATTTAAATAGAAAGCTTAAAAATAAGAGCAGATTTCAACAGATGGAGAGAATTGCTCGACCATTTACTGAGCTGATGAGTTTGGGAGCAGGAAGGAATTCCAGGGCTGCTCCAGGTTGAGTGGCAGCTGAGGAGGAGGAGAAGGGCTTGGTCCTTTCTGTGGGAATAATTGGGTTGATGAGAATCCTGTGAATGACCAGAGAGCCAGGGAAGGTTGGAGGAAGGAGAGTGACCAACCTGATGGAGCTGGGAACTGCTCCAGAGAACAACAGAGAACTCCAAACCTCACCTTGGACCATATTTGATGGTGCTCCCTAAAGAACACAAACCTTTGTGTGCAGCTTTGCAGTCTGGCTGCTCTCACCTTAGGCATGTGCCTCCAGCGCATCTTTTCCCTTCACAGCTGAGCTGTTCAGGCTCTGTGTTCAGCCAGGCTGAGAGATTCATGCCCTGGCTTCCCTTCAGCTTCTGTTTCTGGCCTGGTGAATATTTATGAGCAGTAAAACATCCTGTGCAGAATAGTTTGCAGCAGAGGGATCATGGCAGAGAGGTCGTGTCCTCGCTCCACCAGGAGCTCTCAGCCAAGTGCCTGAACTCCAGGTTAAACGCTGCTTCAGGGAAGTGAAGCTTTTCTTTCCCCTCTGGGCTTGTGCTGAAGAATTACAGGCAGTCTCTCTCCCACCTGTGGTAGAATGGGAGCAGTAATGAAACACGAAGGTTTTCTCACGAGGGACTCCTCCAGAAGAACCAGTCCTTGGTGCTGAGCAATCTCCCCACCAGGAAATCCACCCAGCCCCATCTGTAATGAGCTTGGCACCCATTCTTTTCAGCCAGTTTTCCCCCTGGATAGCACACTTCCAACACCTCTAATTTTAGACTGGGTATGTGTGTGCAGATGGAGCAGTGCCAGAACTGGAGTAATATGCTGAGAACTGCTCTGATGGAAACGTGACTGCTGCTGATGGAAACGTGCCCAACTACCCACACTTGGAGAGCCAGAGAGGAATCTGAGGGAGTTGTGGGTTGGCAGTGCCAGCTGGGTGGGTTTCCAGCCCCAGTGTCTGTCACAGGTGCCCATGGGCTGCTCTGTTCCACCCAAAGGGGCCAGAGCAGGGGGTTGTTGATGCTCTGGGTGGGATTGACCTGATGGAGGGCAGGAAGCTCTGCAGAGGCATCTGGGCAGGGTGGAACAAGGGCAAGTGCTGAGTCTTCCACTTGGGTCACAACAACCCCATGGAACGCTCCAGGCTGGGGGAAGAGTGGCTGGAAATCTGGGAAAAGCCCTGGGGTGCTGGTGACAGCGGCTGGAGGTGAGCCCAGGGGGGCAAGAAGGCCAATGGCCCCTGGGCTGTGCCAGCCCCAGTGTGGGCACAGTCCCAGGGCAGGGACTGTCCCTGTGCTGGCCCTGCTGAGGACACATCTCAGATCCTGCGGACAGCTCGGGGCCTCTCGTGGCAAGAGACACTGAGGGGCTGGAGCATGGCCANAGTGCTCTGGGCTGGGGGACAAGGTGGGCATCGGGCACAGGGTGGGCTCCATGGGCTGGGAGGGCTTTTCCAAGGTGGGCATTGGGCACAGGGTGGGCTCCATGGGCTGGGAGGGCTTTTCCAGCCTCAGGGACTCTGGGATTCAGTGCCTAAGGTGCTTGTTTGCAGGGCATTAACTCTGCAGTGAATGAGGAGTGTGAGGAGCTCCCAGAACTGCTCCCTAAGTCCATAATCTGCATTCAGGCTGGGCAGAAGCTCCACAGAGTGTTAAGCACTTCCTGCCTGGAGATCAGACAAAGCCACCCAGAATTTACACTAATCCTGAACTCTCAAAGCATGTGCAGGTTGTACCTTCAGTGCCTCTTGATCTCGGTGCGAGTTGAACTCTGGGCAGCACTTTGAACTTGTCTTCTGAGCAGAAATTGGGCGAGTTCAGCTTCTGAAGCCTTCAGATCATACAGATGGAATAGAGCCCAGGGTGGACTCCCCATCCCTGGGAGTGTCCCAGGCCAGGTTGGACAGGGCTTGGAGCACCCTGGGACAGTGGGAGGTGTCCCTGCCATGGCAGGGGTGGCACTGGGGGGGCTTTGAGGTCCCTCCCAACCCAAACCAGTCTGGAATTCTATACATTTTAAGAAACTAGGAAGCCCCTCCATGAAGGGTGGCAGTTCCTAAGTGGGTGTTCACCTGCAATCCTGGGAGCTCAGGATACACAAGCACAGTTTAACTAATGCCAGAACTTGCTTGTTTGTCTGATAGAACGTTTTCTGGGTGGGCTATTCATGAAAAAAATCCCTCTTCCTTTGGCACATGAGCACCTGAAAGGCAGTTTAGCATGTGAGGAGCTGCAGTTTGCTCCTCCTGAAGGCTCTGTGGAGATCCTGCCAGCAGAGGAGTCCTGGGTTTGGGACACTGGGGATGCCAGTGCCTGGGTGGATCCAGCCTTTACTGCTGCAGATTCCAACATGTGCACGGACACAAACTGGGTGTGATCTCAGACTCATGAGTTCAGAACTGCCTCAGTTCAAACTTGGTGTTGGGCTCCAATCGCCCTCATTTAATAAAAGCAAACAGAAAATGAGTTGCCCTGGAAATTTCTGCTGATGATAATGATAGATGGAATTAATATAATTTGGTTTCTTGTGTAAGGACTCCCCCTGAGTTCTGGCAGAGGCTGAGCCAAGTGGGCCCACCATGAGGTGGTGTCCAGCTCTCAAACCTGTCCCTTTGTCACCTGCTCTGGTGTGGGGTCCCTGCCTCACCTCCCCCTGTGGGCAGAGGTCAGACCATCCATATGATCCCTGACTGGAACCACTGAAGTGTTTGACAGCATTTTAATGGTGTTTAAAATGCCCAGAAAACTGTGGATCCTTGGAACATTAAATGGGGACAGATTAGATTCAGAACGTGGGGTGAAACTGGTGTTTGATGAGGGCTGAGTCTCAGCCTCAGCTTTGGGGAAATAACACTTGATTCTCTGCTCTTATAAAAAACTTTGTGCAGTTCAGTGAAACTCCTGAGAGGCTTTCTGATGTCTGAAGGAACAGGTCTGATCTGCATCCCATAATCACTCCTGGGGGTGAATCATGCAGCACAAACCAGGCTCCAAGAAAGGCACTCTGCAAACCTGCCTCATCATCTGATCATGCTCAGGGATTTCTGGGGCTCTGTCCTACCACACACTGAACAGTTTTAACCTGAGAAATACAAAAAGCTGATTTACAACGAGCAACCTGTATTTGCTGACAGTTGTTTGGGATAATAGAGCTTAAACACCCTTTTCTTGACAATCCTAAAGCCAGGGAGTGGTTACTTAGAGAATTGAAAGGGAAAGAAACATTTCGTTAGTTTTTTATTTATTATTATTTTCTTTCTTGCCTGAAATACCCCCCAAGTTGAAAGGGTTGTAGTTGTGGTAATTACACACCGTGTGTCCCACAGATTCTTTACCTGCTGCCATTAAAGCCTTCTGAAATTAGGAAGGGCAAGGGCAGATGTTGCCAGGTTTGAACAGAAATGAACCAAGAGAAGCAGCTCCTCCAAATTCCTCAGCTCCTGGTGCTGCACTCTTATCTGTCAGCCATTCATGCAATTAGGAGCAATATCTCCCAAGGTTTCCATGGAGCTGAAGCACTCCAGGAGAACAGGCAGCCCACATGGGCCCCGGGAGCCATGAAAGATTAATTCAGTACAAGCACATGTTCAATAATCTCAACATTTAATACAGGCTCTAGTAATTCAGGCCCAGCAAATTATTCAGTTGAGCAGAGCAGAGCCAGAGAGGCTCCTGCTTGGCAATGGCTTTATTTGCAAGGAAGGTTTATTTATTGTGGGATTAGGGTGTGGATGGGGAGGTTTTGGCAGATGTGGCTGCTGGGGCACAGCCCAGGCTGAGCAGCTCCAGCCCAATGAGCATGACGAGCTCAGGTTTCAGGGTTAGTCAGGGTTGGAAGGGACCTCTGGAGATCCTCTGTCCCCATGGCAGTGGCTGAGAGCTCCCCAACCCCACAGGAGAGCGAAGGCCCCACCTAGAAGGTGTTGCTGCCAAGCCTGAGTTGGAGAGGGAGCCCAGAGGGAAAGGGAGTTTGAAATGCTGCATCAAGCAGAGATTGGTGCATTTACTCCATGGCTGTGAAATCAGGGAATCATAGAAATTGTGGAATGGGTTGGGTTGGGAGGGACCCCAAAGCCCCCCCCCAGTGCCCCCCCTGCCATGGGCAGGGACACCTCCCACCAGCCCAGGCTGCTCCAGCCTGGCCTTGGACACTCCCAGGGCTGGGGCAGCCACAGCTGCTCTGCCCAACCTGTGCCAGGGCCTGCCCACCCTCCCAGCCAGCAATTCCTTCCCAATATCCCATCTATTCCTGCCCTCTGGCACTGGCAGCCATTGCCCCTGTGCTGGCACTGCAGCTGTGGGGGGGATCCCCAAGGACATTGGTCTCTGTGCAGGACTCGTGGGTGGCACGGTGGGTCTGGGGGCAGCTGTGCCCCTGTCACCAGCATCCAGCCCAGAGCAGAGCCCTCTGCACCTCTGGGTGTGCTGAGCCTGGGCTCAAAATGAACATTCCCTGGCACTGGGAATGCCCAGGAGGCTGCTGAGGGCACAGGCACAAGGTGGGGTTGGCAGTGCCATCCTCTGAGGGTGGACCTGCCCCTCCTGCGGGGTCTGGGGACCTGTCAGCTTTTCCCACATGGACAGATGATCTCCAGAGGTCCCTCCCAACCCAAACCATTCTGTGGTTGTGACCCAAAGCTGGAGTGACATCAGGGGTTCAGATTCCTGTGGGCCACAGCAGGGATGAGCTGCCTGGGGTGAGTGCAGAGCCAGGGGGTGGGCAGGGCTCACCCCTGGGGGTCCCTCCCTGCCTGCCCAGCTGGCACTCTGCCCTGTCCTTCCTGCAGGATGTGCAGGCACAGCTGGGATAAACCTGGATTAGCTGGGGTTAGTCACGCCACAGTGGCACAGTCTCTCTCCAAGCAAATCCTCTCTTAAGCTTTGCAGAAGAAAACTTTCCCTAAGAAACTTCAGGGCTGATGCAGCTCCTTCCCAGCTCCAGGTCGGGGCTGCTGCTCCTGTTTCCAGCCTGGAGCTGCCCAGGAGCCTTCGGGAGGAATGGGAGTTGTTTGCCCTGCAGGTGTTTCTCAGACCTGCAGATGAAAGGGCCGTGCCAGCCCCTGTGTCTTCTTTTCATCCCTGATTCATAACCTGCTGCTGGTTCTGATGCTCACCTTGTTGTTGGGAAGGGAGAAGGGCTGGGAGGTGGGAAGGGGGAAGGGCTGGGAGGTGGGAAGGGACAGTCCCAGAAGGAGTTTTTAGTGTCCAATTAGCTGAGGAACTCATTAGCACTTCCCTTGCACTAAAAGGCACAGATTGCAGCCTGATATTCCACCAGTCCAAGGGGGTTTTCCAGAATTGATGAGNGGAGGGGCTGGGAGGGGGGAAGGGGGAAGGGCTGGGAGGTGGGAAGGGACAGTCCCAGAAGGAGTTTTTAGTGTCCAGTTAGCTGAGGAACTCATTAGCACTTCCCTTGCACTAAAAGGCACAGATTGCAGCCTGATATTCCACCAGTCCAAGGGGGTTTTCCAGAATTGATGAGGCATTTCCAGCACAAGCAAAGGATTGTGAGAATGGGGTCTTTATCCTGACAAATCATGGGAATATTGAGAATATTTCCTTGGTTATTGAGTTTCTCAATAAGTCAAAAAGGGCTCTGTCAGCTCCCTTAAGTTGGGGCAGGTGATGGATTAGATATTGGCAGCTGGAAAAGGGATTGAAGGGGCAGAACTGTGTTTATTTTCAACTTCTGAGATGTCTGAGCTACAAAAACCTGAGAAAATACGTGCAGATAAAGTTTCAAGAAGAAAGGGAGTGAAAATTCTGTGCTTAAAAGAGAAAAGTTGAGAGGAAACTATCAAGGTTTTCTGCTTTTTGCCTTTTTCCCCTAATTTTTCCACTTCAGATGGTAATTAACATTTCAGAGAAAGAAAAGCTTTGCTAAAAATCCAACATCTTTCCTTAAGGCTTGGCTTTAAAAGAATTCAAGAATTTCTCAAAGCCCAGGCTAATATTGGCATTCCAAATGGTTTAAGGACAAACCAAAGAACAAATCAAGCAAAGCCATTTCAGACAGTCTTTCAAGCCCACATAAACAAATTCAAGCAAAAGGGTGTTATAAAAATACTTGGCAGCTCCTCTTTGCCATTGATTTCAGTTCTTTTTCCTTATTTTTCTGAATGATGTCTCCTGGGTGGTTGGTCCCTCCAGATATTTATGGAGTGACTTCCCCACAAGTTGCTGCACATGGTGGTGGCAGCTAAAAAGAGTGACTTTTTTAATACACCGACTATATATGTTCAAAAATCCAGTTTATTCCCCCTGAACCCCAAGTTTGTCTCTTTGCAATGGGCTGGTGGTGGGCAGGGAGCAGGGGGTGGGTGCAGGTCTGGAGGGGGCAGAGGGAATGGAACAGCTCAGGCTCAGAGCAGGATCTGAGCCTTGGCTTGGGAATGGCTCAGGACAATCCTCCAGCTCCAAGGCTGACTTGGGACAAAGAACCAGCTTTCTGGTGCTTGGCCCTGTCCAGCCTGGCCTTGGACACTCCCAGGGATGGGGCAGTCACAGCTTCCATGGGAATTCCATCCCAGCCCCTGCCCACCCTCCCAGCCATCAATTCCTTCCCAATATCCCATCTATCCCTGCCCTCTGGCAGTGGGAAGCCATTCCCTGTGTCCTGTCCCTCCATCCCTTGTCCCCAGTCCCTCTCCAGCTCTCCTGGAGCCCCTTCAGGCCCTGCCAGGGGCTCTCAGGTCTCCCCAGACCCTTCTCTTCTCCAGGTGACCCCCCCCAGCTCTCCCAGCCTGGCTCCAAAGGGGCTCCAGCCCTGGAGCATGTCCGGGGCACTAAAATGTTTTCCAGTAGAAAAATCAGCTCCTCTGTTGTTGTTCAGGTCACTTGTGCTTGATTTAGTCATGAGTAAAAATCTCATTAGACAATTTATCAGTCTTTACTTCCTTCTGGAATGACATAGAAATAATTATTCCTTTGTTTAATGACTAAAGGAATTGTCTCAAATGGATTAATTAATGATGCTCCCATTTCCTTGCTTTAGTGAGAACACTTATTTTTTGTTAGGATGGGCCCTCTAATCCCCCCAGGGGTTATTTTTCTCATCATTTCTCACTGTAAATCCAACCAAATCTGCAATGACAATCCCCCAGGAGACAAATCCCACCCCCATTGGCATCCTCTGGTGTGAGACCCACAGCCCTGCTGCAAACCTGCCTCTTGAACCTCATTTATGGGCACCTTTTGGGAGGCCATTTCTCACCACCCCCTGCTCAGTGTTTCCCCTTTTAGCCAGTGAGAGATTTCACCCCAAAGACCTTCCAAACCTGCAGCCACTTGGGATTGTGGCAGCTGGGAATGAACTTCTACATTCATTTTGCTTGTGACAGCACAGAGATCCAGGAGTGTGTTCTGGGTTTCCATCTTCTGGGCAGGTTTTTGGCCTCTTATTGTACCTCCTGATGTTTTTCCAGATGGGTTTTGGAAAGCATTTTTTCTGCTGAAACAGAAGGGATTTTTCTACCTATTGGGGGGAAAATTTCAGTTTCCTGATAGTCCAAGTCAAAGTCTGATTTTTGGTCCTCTATTTCTGGCTTCCAGCTCCCCTTTCGGACACTTCCAGCTCCCTTTTCGGGCACTTCCAGCTGCCTTTTCAGGCACTTCCAGCTCCCCTTTCGGACACTTCCAGCTCCCTTTTCGGGCACTTCCAGCTCCC
>VWZD01013049.1:225464-246048 GCA_013396695.1 Sakesphorus luctuosus
CACTCCCAGCTCCCCTTTCGGACACTCCCAGCTCCCCTTTTCAGACACTCCCAGCTCCCCTTTTCAGACACTCCCAGCTCCCCTTTCGGACACTCCCAGCTCCCCTTTTCAGACACTCCCAGCTCCCCTTTCAGGCACTTCCAGCTCCCCTTTCGGACACTTCCAGCTCCCCTTTCGGAGACTTCCAGCTCTCTTTTCAGACACTTCAGCTTTGCCCTCTCTTTCTGCCAAGGGCAAACCTCCTTTTTGGCTCCTGCTGTAGGTCAGTGCTGCTTGGCAGGGCTTGGGAGAGCACAGGGGGGACCTGTTTGGAGGAGGCTCTGCCCTGGCCAAGGTCTCGGAGGAGCACAGAGATGAGGAGTGAGTGATGCTGCAATCCCTGAGCCACAAGGGGCTGTAAATACAAACCTCTGCACTCTGGCTCAGACACAGGAACTCCCTCGTGGCTTTGAGTTTTGTTTTCCCCACCCAACCCGCTCCTAAGCCCAGACCAACATCCAATATCTCTTTTTTTTGGTACAGTTTGAGTGAATCCTGAGAGCAGTGCTGAGTGCAGGGATCACTCCTGATATTCTGATCCCACTTAACCCAAATACTCCCTGGATTTCACCCAGCCAGCACTTTCTGGGCTGTTTCTCTGCTTTGCTTTGGTTCCCTCTCTCCATCCATCTCCATCTCCTGCCTCATCAGGGAGAAGCCACGGGTCACACCCCAGGGCCACCTGCCTGTGTGAGGCTCCCACAGTGTCCCTGAGTTACCAGGGTTGGAGAGGGAACCCTGCCTGTTTGCTGTGGAGCCTCTGCTGCTCCTGGTGGGGTTTGGGTGACCCTCCCCTGGCTGTGCTGTGGGGCTGGGAATGTGTCTCCCATTTTGTGGGCAGGGTTTTGTTTCAATGTCCTGCCCAGCAATCTTTGCACTGCTCTGCCTCTGGATTGTCCTCTGCTAATAAATGATCCTGATGGATCCCAGCAGTGCTCCCTGCAGGGGGGTGTCTGCAGGGGCTCCTGCAGGGCAGTGCCCACCAACCCTTGCCCTGCAAGGGGCTTCTCCAGGCTCTTTGCATGTGTAGCCACAGTTTTCCTTCCCTCGGGACTTCTGCTCAGGTGTGGGATGGGGCTGCCTCTCTTGGGCAGGAGTTGGGAGCCTTCAAACCCTCCAGGAGCTCTTTGGGAGAGCTTGAAACACAATTTTGGAGTCAACTGGTGCATCAGAACAAGGGGAAACTGCCTCAGGCTGTGCCAGGGCAGGGGGCACAGAGCAGGAATTTCTGCCTGGAAAGGGTGGTCAGGCCCTGGCAGGGGCTGCCCAGGGAGGGGTGGAGTGCCCAGCCCTGGAGGGGCCCAAGGCAGGACTGGCCGTGGCACTGAGTGCTCTGGGCTGGGGGACAAGGTGGGCATCGGGCACAGGGTGGGCTCCATGGGCTGGGAGGGCTTTGCCAAGGTGGGCATCGGGCACAGGGTGGGCTCCATGGGCTGGGAGGGCTTTGCCAAGGTGGGCATCGGGCACAGGGTGGGCTCCATGGGCTGGGAGGGCTTTGCCAAGGTGGGCATCGGGCACAGGGTGGGCTCCATGGGCTGGCAGGGCTTTCCCAGCCTCAGGGGTTCTGGGACCTTCAGAGAGGTTTGCACTTTGGAGCAGACAGGACAGAGTTTCCTTTCCCTGTGTGTGCCAGCCCTGCCCATGCACAGCCCTGACCCCGGAGTGGCCCCAGCCCACAGCGCCCTCCCTGGTTTCTCCAGTGCCAGGGGTGGTGGCACTGAGCAGCCACATCCCGTGTCCTTTGCAATCCTCCCCCAGGCCTTTTGCATCTTATATTTCTCTGGTTGTTTTTTCCCTGCTTCTGTTGTGCCCAAGCTCATCCATTAATGTACCACCCTGGCTCTTAATTAGGTGTATTAATTCTGTATTTGTGGGTCATCTGAGTCTTACTCAGATGTTTAAGCTCAATTCATGGTCCTTAACAGAATCTGAAAACAGAAAATCCTGTTTAAAGAGCATGCATTCCTTTCTCCTGCTGCTCCAGGCTGTATTTTTGCTTGTTTGTGCAGGGCAGTGGAACACAATATTGAGCAGAACATAAAAGAGGTCAGGGAAACAATCTGAACTGCCACATATTGCAACGTAAATACAACAAGGTGAGGCTTTATGGGCTAAATGGGGCAGAGAGTGCCCTGCAGCTGAGGGGCCCAGCCCACCCCACTCATTTATCTGAGCAAAATACATTATTAAGCCTTTTTTATTGTGCTTTCCGTGGGAAGTCTCCTTTGTATCTGCCTGCCTTCCTTCTCTCATCCCTCCTGGGCTGGATCTAAACCTGCTGTGTCTCTTGTCCCTCTGCTGTTGGACCTCCATCCTCTGTGGTTTGGCTGCTCCTGCCCTCAATCCCTGCAGCCAGAATGGCACCCTCCTGGAGAGCCAACTCTGCAGCCCCTGCCTGGCTCCAGCCCCACAGACAATGAAGTCTGTACTTTAAACTCTTAAACCCTTTTGATTTAGCCCAACCCAACCCCTCCACTCTCCTTGCCCTTCCCTCTGTGGGGACTTCCAGAGGGTCCCCATGAGATGAGCCCCAGCACAGCCTCGGGGCTCCCTGCCCTCCTTGGCCCTGCCCTGGCCTCTGGTTTGCTCTTCCACAGCTCATGAATGTGTTGGAGCAGCTCCTGCAGCTTCTTCCTGGGCACATACAGAGGAAAAATGGGACTAAATTATATTTCTCCTCAATTTTGAACCTTGGGTTCCAAACTGTGGCCCTGAGACTGGAGCAAAACTGGAACCATTGTGTGTGTGGCTCTCCCATCTGCTGGGACAGAAGGGGTGGGTTTGGGGCCTTCAGCAGGGGTCTCCTCACCTAAACTGTGCCTCAAATCCTAGTTTGGAAAGCCCAGAAAGTGGGAGAAGGGAAAACCAACTTTTGGGTTCCCCAGTTCCCCAGGCAGAAGGTCAATGTTGTGTTTCATGCCAGGAGGGCACCCAGAGAAGCCCAAACTCCCATTTCCCTGCCTGGAACTCTCTGATGCTCCTGGTTCTGTAAATCCCTTTATTGTGCAGTCTGTGCTTGGGAAAGGCCCCCTTGCTAACGAGGAAAGCCCCCGGAGGAGACTCCAATAATGGGTGCTTAGTGTCCAGCTTTACCTAAAGCTCTTTTGTCTGTGGATTTAAAACCAAAACAAGCTGCTTTTATTATTTTCGTGAGTTTTATCTCTTCAGCTGCTCTGGAGACAGTGCATTAGTCAGCTGTGGGCGCTGTGAATTCCCCAGCATGTCCAACTCTGCTTTAATTAAAAATACATGCTCTGGACATGGCAAACACCCACTGAAAGCCCCAGGGTTTGCCTGGGGAGGCACTGAGGGCTGGCTTGGGCTGAGCAGGGCTGGGCAGGTGGAGTGGAAAGAAGGGGTTGCTGCTTTGGGTTCTTGTGGTTATTATTTGGTTTCTCTCCCAAGGGATGGATCTGCAGGGCTTGGCTGGCTGGGGCAGCACCAGAGGGTGAACTACTCCCATTTTTCACTGGGAAAACTCTGTGTTTCCTTTGATGAGCATGGGCTGTGCTGGTCAGTGTCTCCTAAAGGTTTGTGGGCGTTCCAGGAGATTACAAATTACATTTTTGAAGCTTGGTGACACTGCTAAAACGTGCAAGATTTCCTTTCCCCAGGTGTGTCTGAACAGACTTGCAGGGCTGTGGTGCTCCCTTAGAACTCAAGGGCTCCCTTTATATAAAAATCAGGTATTAAGCACACCTAAATCATGCAAATTATGCCAAGATGTTATTTTTAGCACAAAAAAAGTGCTCATGTCCCTGGCCTTGGTCAGGAGCGCTGTGTGCCCCTGGGAGCTGCCTGGGGTGGCTGTGCCTGCCCATCTGCCCCCTGGGGGGATGGCTCTCTGCTTCCCACCTGGATCTCAGGATATTTCATTTCTGTCCTTGCTGGAAGTGCTGCAGCTGTGGGGCAGGGCCCCTGGCCGGGGGTTTGGGTGCTGGGCCCCACTCCTGCTCTCCTTAGCAGGGTCCTGTGTCCTGCTGTGCCCTGGGGGGCTGAACTGGCATCTGCACATCTAGAACTGATGTGCTTTAATTGTTCTTCAGGAAAAAAGATCATGGAGTAAAACTTTAAACTAAACCCCAAACCAAAGAGAGGCACTGAATTGTAAGGGCCCAGGAAAGGGTTGTTTGGTCCCCACCAGTCAAACCTGAGCACTGTGAAAGGGGCTCCTGTGCCCAGCACATTCCCACAGGAGCTGCCCCAGCCCTGGAAGTTCACAGAGTCCTCACAATATTCTGAGTTGGAGTGTCCCAGGCCAGGCTGGACAGGGCTTGGAGCACCCTGGGACAGTGGGAGGTGTCCCTGCCCATGGCAAGGGTGGCACTGGGTGGGCTTTGAGGTCCTTTCCAACCCAAACCATTCAGGATTTCATGTTTAGGTAATTCCAAGGAAAATGGTAAATCTGGGAAAGCAGCTTGTTGCTCTGCTGTACAGCTGCTTTTTCCTGGGGTGATTATGGGCACCTATGGATTTCTTTAGTTTTTAAACTGAATGGAAACAGGCAAAATAATTATTAGTATCATAAATCTGGGTGGGCTGTGACATCTCTGGCCTTAGTTCTGATGGGAAGTGGAGTCCTGCATGTTCCCAGCCTGAGGAGGAGCAGGGGCTGGGCATGCTGAGCAGGAGCTGCATCCCTGCCAGGAGGTTTGGAACCTGCAGAAGGAGCTCCTGGGACAAGGTTGGACCTTCCCTTTGCCATTCTGAGCTACTGGATCTGCCACCCCCTGAGAGGAAACAAACCTGTCCACACCTGGAGTTTGTTCACAATGATCCTCAACCAAACCTGTTTCATTTGATACTGAATTTCAAAGGATGTGCTGATAAAATGTGGGGACTGTGGGACTGATTTAATCCCAAATGGACTGTGATTATCCCCCAAACGTAGTGTGGTGTAGATGAGGCCACTGTTTCAGAGTGAATATATCCAGAGGGAATTTGGGGAAGAAATGCTTTTTGAATTGCAAAACTTTGTATCACTCGAGTTGGCATATTTGGGAGTGGGAGCTCTGGAAGTTTAGTTGCATTTCTCATTGAATACATTAAAATTAGATAGTTTTTTTGTAGTTTGAAAGCAAGATAATGCCAGCAGAGCTGAGGGTCAGTAACACTGGCAGTGGGAGGTTGGATGTGGGGAAGTCTCATGTGCCATGTCACAGTCCCAGAGTTTAGAGAGCTCAAAAATAGCATTAAAGTAGGGCAGCTCTGCCATCTCCATCCCTGCTGCATCCCTGCTCCTCCACCTCCATCCCTTCTCCCTTCTGCTCCTCCATCTCCATCCCTGCTCTGCCACCTCCATCCCTGCTCCCTTCTGCTCCTCCATCTCCATTGCTGCTCCCTCCTGCTCCTCCATCTCCATCCCTGCTCCCTCCTGCTCCTCCATCTCCATCCCTGCTCCCTCCTGCTCTCCCATCCCTGCTCCCTTCCCATGCCAGTGGTTGCTGCTGGATGTGGTGCTGTTGGGATGTGAGAACAGGCTCTGGGAGAGGGTTGGTGGGTAAGGAAATGGAGTGTTGGAGGTCTCAGACTGAAGCACTGAGCCATTTCCCAGAGCAGGGAGATGAAGCCTTGAAGCCCTTGGGGGAGAGGACTGTGGGTCATCTGGACTGAGATGGTTCTGGTTCAGCATCTAAAGGGGGTTTGAGAGCAGACTCAGGTGAAGGGGAGCAGCACCCAAGGGCTCTCCATGGCCAGTGTGTCAGGAGCTCTGCAGGAACATCCCAGCCCTCTGGAAGGAGCACAGGGCAGTGAGGGGGCCTGGCTGGCGTTTGGCACAGCAGGTGAGGGCTGTGTCCTGTGCCAGGGGGTTTGCAGGACCCTGTGCTGCCTGGGGCTGGGCTGGGGGCACTTCTGTGCTGCCCAGGGCTGGGCTGGGGGCACTCCTGGCTCCCCTGGCCTCAAACCAACCAGCACAACCCATGGATTGAGCTGAACAACCAACCATCCATCCCTGCCCCCAGAGCATCCCAGAGTGCCAGCAGGAGCCCAGGCCCAGGAGGTGCCCTGGGAGCAGTGGGGAGGTGGGAGGAGCAGCCAAACAGGAGCTGGAGGTGCAGGAGGGAACCCACAGCATTCCAAGGAGGCAGGAATGGAGAAGGGAAGGAGGTGCCAGCACTGCAGCATCTCCGTGGCTGTGAGTCAGGGTTGCTTAGCAATGAGCAGCAGAATAAATAACGTTCTCATAGCGACAACCTTCACCACTTCCCTCTCCGAGGCTTCAGCTCCAGCTGAAGGCACCACATTCCCTGGGAACTGAAGGGCCATCCTGAAGGACTCAGCAATGTTGGATGAGGCCCAGGAAGCACCCAGGGGGCCCTGCCTGTGGCACCTTCCCAGACCCCCGTGCTCACCCCCCACCCATCTAGGGCGGGTCTGGAGGGGCTTCTCCTGCCCAGAGCAGCTGTGGCTGCCCCAGCCCTGGGAGTGTCCAAGGCCAGGTTGGACAGGGCTTGGAGCAGCCTGGGCTGGTGGGAGGTGTCCCTGCCCATGGCAGGGGTGGGACTGGCTGACCTTTAAAAGGTCCCTTCCAATTCCAACTGCTTTGATTCTCTTGAGGCACCCATGGGCACCTGAGCCCCTGGAAGGGTCCAGTTCCATCTCTTCCAGGTGTTCAGTATTTCACTTCCCTGGTGGCTGCAGGAGGGATTTCTGTCTGGAAAGGGAGGTCAGGCCCTGGCAGGGGCTGCCCAGGAAGGGTTGGAGTGCCCAGCCCTGGAGGTGCCCAAGGCAGGACTGGCCATGGCACTGAGTGCTCTGGGCTGGGGGACAAGGTGGGCATCGGGCACAGGGTGGGCTCCATGGGCTGGGAGGGCTTTCCTGCCTCAATGATTCTGTGGTGCCTGGGTTGGTTTGTTGGTTGGTTTGTTTTTCACTGAATGCATCTCAGACCTCAGCAGTGCCCATTTGAAGTGCCCTTTAAGTACTGGAGTGCTGAAAAGCCACTGCCTGGGTGTACATGTGGCATTTCCATGAGGCTTTGGAGCATCTGGAGCATCTGGAATTGGGGCATTTTGGGAATGCCAATCTCCCTTCCTGCTCACCATTTCCCCAGAGGGTCCCAGGCTGGGGGCTGTCTGAGGGAGCTGCTGTTTGTGAGCTCTTACTCTGGAGTCACTGAGATGTGAGTGTGGAGCTTCCACCTCTGTTTGCCTGGGCTGTAGCAGAGATGGTGATGGCCCCCCTGTGTCCTTGGAGCTGGAGAAAATCTAATTAAAGGGAAAACACTCTGCTCTGCCTGTACAAGGTTCCAGCTTATTGTCTTGATGTTTGAGTTTTGTTTTCCCGAGTTTTTGCTTTTCCTGCAGAGCCTGAGCCCCTGGGCAGAGCCTTTCCCCCATCCCAGGGCAGGGGGGGCTGCCTGAGCCCCTGGGCAGAGCCTTTCCCCCATCCCAGGGCAGGGGGGGCTGCCTGAGCCCCTGGGCAGAGCCTTTCCCCCATCCCAGGGCAGGGGGAGCTGCCTGAGCCCCTTTAGCAAAGAGCTGCTGCTGCTGCTTTCAAACCTGATCCTGCTGAACTTCCCTGGGAGTGGATCTTTGTGTGCTGCTGGCGAATATTTAGGGATGTAATTATTAAAAAAATTATTAAAACCCCTCTGGACTGCTGATGTGCTGAAACCCAAGTGCATCATCCCTGGCACTGCCCTCCAGGAGGTGATTGGGGGTTATCAGAGGCTGCCCCAGGCCTGGAGGAGGAACTTGGGGTGGGAAAAAATCATTTAAACCCCTTAAATGTGGAGGTTATGAGAAAATGAAAAGGGAAGCTCAGAGATGCTGGAGGAGGGGTGAGAGCAAACCAAGGGAAGAGTTTGGGGCTGACTGTGGAGGGATGACACGTCCAGGGGGAACAGCTGGAACTGAAATGCCCCCAGAGCTGCCTCTGCCCAGGGCAGCCCCTTCCTGCCTCCCAGGGAGGGCTGAACACGGATCCATCCAGCAGGCTGGGGTGCAGAAATGGGTGCTGAGGACGCTGTTTGGGTACAGTCAGTGCTGTGACAGAGGGTACTGAGTGCCCCTCAGCCACACCCTCGGGTTGGCATTCACACATTTCAGGCTGGCAAACCAAAGGCAAGTTTGCAGGTGCTTCTAAGAAAAGAATGGAATTTGTTTGGAGACCTTGAGCTGGTGCAGAAGCAAGAAATGAAGGTGCAGAAACTCTGCAGAGTAACATTAATAGAGCTCTTTTATAAAGCTAAAATAAGTTGCATTAAGACTGCTCAGACCTAGTAAGTTTTAGGAAATATTTAGGGTATTACTTAATAATTAGCTATAGCTGTGTGATGTTGGATGGTTTGCAGGGTGTGTGTAGGCTTTAAGTTTGTGTGTGGAAAAGTAGCTCTGAATATGGTCCCCCCTGAAACTTGAATATCCTTGTGCAAGAACAGTTTAAATATTGTTAATGCAAACAGAGTGGCACCTTTTTCCTTCTCTGCCCCTCTTCCCTTCTCTCACAACAACTCTAACCCCTGATGAAGAGGCCTGAGAATAAACTATCAGAGACCCACATAAAATGAGATGCAGTCAAGTGATTCCCGACAGGGGTTGAAGCCCCTGGAAAGCCCCTCCAAGGCTCAGCTGGGAACTGTGTCGGTGGAGATCAGGGGTTGGGACACCCGTGGGGCTCTGGGCACGCTGCCAGCTGGGCTGAGGGGGGCACTGTGGGCACACCCTCTGCCCTCTCAGCCCTCCAGGACAAGGGCCAAGTCCTTCTGCAGGACCTGTGGCTCCCCATTCCCAGTAAAACATCTGGCTCATCCTGCAGAGAGCTCTGGGGGCACCCAGGGAACATCCCCTGTGTCAGTGCCAAGAGGGACACCCAAAGGTTCTCCACTCATCCTGAGGGGAGCTCAGAAAAAAGGGATGAACATTCCCTGATGCTGAAAACAGGACACTGGTTGGCTGGGTGAAGTGTTGAATCTGGATCTTTTCTACATGAAAATGCCCATGGAATTTTCTCCTGTTTCAGGGAAGTTTAAAAAGTAATAGAAACTTGGATCTCTGAAGTCTGAACCTGTGGTTTAACCTGCCAAAGCTGGATTGCAGAGCTAATTAGGGCTATTAATACTGATAAATGAGCAGTGTGGAAGCTGGATCTGATCCCAGCCCCGGACTGTGTCCATGGTTTGTGTGCAAAGGATGATCCAGGTGTGATTGAACCTCTCTCCAACTTTGTCCCACAGGACTGAGGGTGGCAAAGCAGCTGTAACCACAGACATAGATATAATTTATTGTGATAGTGATTCCACCAAAGATCAGAGTCAGAATTATTTATTGCACAGTCTAGGAGCTGTAACAGCTATTGTATCATGGGGTACCAGGAAGGAACAGTGAAGCCATTGGATCAGAGTAATTGCATTACAGCAAAAACAATTCAGCAGAGATGGATGTCACTCCCCCAGCCCAAGGGCCGTGGGCACATCCCTTTGGCTCAGCCCCGAGCAGTGACCTTGAGGGGTGTCCCCAATCCTGGCAGGGATCTCCACACTCCCACCCCAGGAGAGGACATGTCAGAAGAACCCTTAAAATTTGGGCCTGGGTTTTTACAGCAGAAAGTGTTGGACTGACAGAGGTGCCCAGGCTGGGCCAGCTCGGCAGCTTTGGAGAAGTTCTCAGTGGTGTCACTGTTTGTTCCTTTCTCTGAGGGTTTTCCCAGCTCTGCCACATCTCCCTCTCCCTCTTGGGGTCTTTCACTCTGGGGTTGGTGACTCAGGCTCTGTTCAACCCAGGAGCAGTGACCCCTCTCCACTCACCACTGATAACCTGGCAAGGAGGGCACTGGTGGAGTTGTTCTCCCATTCCAGGCAGAGCATCTGCTGCAAGAGCCTCCAAACTGCCACCCTGGGCCTTGGGCACATGGACATCCCCCCAGGGACCCTCCCAGGCATCAGCCCAGACTCACCTGGGGGCTTTGTGTGGGTGAGACAACTGAGTGCCCCCTGAGACTCTCAGTTAACTGAGCTGGCACAAGGAAACCTCTATTTAATATTTACATATCACAGAATGGATTAATTATTTCCTGGAAAGGGTGGGCAGGCCCTGGCAGGGGCTGCCAAGGGAGGGTTGGAGTGCCCAGCCCTGGAGGTGCCCAAGGCAGGACTGGCCGTGGCACTGAGTGCTCTGGGCTGGGGGACAAGGTGGGCATGGGGCACAGGGTGGGCTCCATGTGCTGGGAGGGCTTTGCCAAGGTGGGCATCGGGCACAGGGTGGGCTCCATGGGCTGGGAGGGCTTTGCCAAGGTGGGCATTGGGCACAGGGTGGGCTCCAGGGGCTGGCAGGGCTTTGCCAAGGTGGGCATCGGGCACAGGGTGGGCTCCATGGGCTGGGAGGGCTGTGCCAGCCCCAAAGATCCCGGGATTCTGTGCTCTTTAAAACACACACGGTGTGTAAGTGCAGGGGAACAACGAGCCAGAGCGAGGGGGCTCTGGGGGGAGCTGTGCCACACACAGGGCTGGCAGAGCAGCTAAATTTAAGAGTGAAGTGTGAAGCTGAACTTCTGCTCGTGTGGCGCCTTGGGGAGTTGTCAAGCCCTGGGTAGTACAAGGCTCTGGAAAATGGATTTGGCCATTTCCTTGCTGTAAGTGAAATCCTCCCTGCAATTCAGTTTTGTGCTGTACAGAATTCATCTTCCCTAATTCCTTTCCTTCCAAGATGGCACTATTTTTAAATGAGGCTTTTAATTTCCTAATTAACCATGTAATCATCGCCTTTCTGTTTCTCAGTTGTGTTGGTACATTTGAAGGCATCTCATTTAGGTTTTGTTTCTGCTCTGGCTTTCCTGCAGCTCCCAGAATTCCAGCCAATGTTTCACAGCTGATGTGGTTCCACTGCTGAAGTTTCCTCCTTGAAGAGAAATCAGTTAACATTTATTTACCTGTGCAGCATGGGTAGGATGGAGCTGACAGGTCTGGAGGCTTCAGAGCAGCTCCTGGCATGGCTGAGCAGCAGGAATATTGATCCTTGGGATAAAAAGAGTTGCCTTAAATTCTCCTCCTCGCTTTTTGCTGCTCTAGAAACCACCTGGAGCCTCTCCTGTGTCAGGTGTGGGGTTGCTGTGGGCAAAAAGCAGATCCTGCCTTGATTTCCTCTCTGTCTGCTCAGGACTGATCCCAACCACAGGGGGACCAACACCACAGTCACCCCCAGGACCTCCCCAGTCACCCTGCACCTTGTGGGGCCAAACACTCCTCAGGACAAGGAGCCTCAACTGGTCCCAGTTTTATTTAGAAAGTCATTTATTTTTGTATGGAGAAGAGGGGTTTGCATAGTAAGGAATTTGCTGTAGAGAGAACTGATTCTCCTTTTAGAAAACTTAAGGAAACCATTAATAGCTGCATTTTTAAAATTATTGTGCTGGGGTTTGATTGTTCCCAGGGCATTTATAGCCAATAACTTTACATTAATACAGGAGTGAGGTAAGAAAGCTTTACATTTCTGCCCCTCTCCCTTTCACGTGACACCATGGCATTTCATTGGGGAAGAAAGGGCATTTCATTGGGGAAGAAAGGGCATTTTATTTGGGAAGAAATGGCATTTTATTTGGGAAGAAAGGGCATTTTATTTGGGGAGTGTTCAGGGGCATGGATTTATCCCATGTCCTTGCTACTACAGTCGAGTTTAGTTCCCAGAAATCGGCTGTTTTCCAGTTTTGCACCGGCATTCTTGGGCAATAACTGAATTTCTCCTCTTTGTCCAAAGATTTTGGATGCCATGTTGGGGTTTTGCTGCAAGGAGGGCTCTGCCTCCCTGCTGAGGGGCTTCCCATTCCTGCAGAGGGGAGAGCAGGGGAGCAGCTCACACCTCTCAGGAAGTTTCTGTGTCTGTCTCTTTGTGACTTTCTCTGTCTCTTTTTGACTTTCTCTGTCTCTTTGTGGCTTCTTCAGCCTCTCTGGGACTTTTTTTTCTGCCACCAACAGAACATTCAACAGCAAAGATGGTCCATGGAAAGTGCAGGTTTAACTGAGTTAGGCAACACTGAGAGGAGCTTGAATTTTATTTCTTTAGTTCCTTCTTGTGCCTGTGTGAAAAGTAAATGAGTGTCTGTGGCTCCAGGTGGCTGAAAAGCAGTTCCTAAATTCCCTCTTCTGGTTTTGGGTTGGGTGGATACCCAAGTGCTCCCCTTCCCCCATCCTGGTTCGTCCCATAGGAACGTGGGAGCTTTTTTGGCCATTTTTGGAGTTGCTTTTGCTGTTCACAGATGGAATCATGCACAGAAATATTGGGGGGGAAAGGTGCTCAACTGCAAAAAAAAAAAAATTGGAGGAGGTCCAAAAGGTCTTCTTTGGGAAAAAGTGGTGGAAGTGTCAATCTGTAGGTGTAAGGTGGGACCCGGGGCTGGGAGCTGCTCTGGGAATGTTCTGGCACAGCCCTTTATTAGGAATTAATTGTGTATTAATAGCTCGCAATCTCCTCACGCCCTGGGAGCCCAGAGCCCTCCCCACAGGCCTTTCCTCACTGGTGGCACTCAGAAATCTGCCCTTTGATCCAGAAATGTCCAGTCTTGTCACCAAACCTGCCCCTCACTGGGAGATCCCAGATTTCTGGCATTGCTGGTATTTATAAGCTGGAGTTCAGAAATTGTGGGCAATATCAAAGTACCAAGAGGCATTAAGGAAAGGAGATTCTCTGATTGTACTTCCCAGCTGTGCTGAGGTACCAGCTCGATTCCAGCAGCTCCTGCCACTCCTCCTCACCCCAAAACGGGCCCAAAGGGGTTTGTTTCTAACACTATTGCCAAAGTATATATTTATTGTGCTGCCACATTGCGTTTTGCCAGCTCTTTACAAAAGTAATTAAAAACCCTCTCAGCCAGCAGAGGTAGGGGAGGGGCAGTGCTTAAAAATTCAGCTCGTTTGGAGTAATTTTTAATCTCTCTGCCTAATTATTTAATCACCAAAGGAGTGCTGAGGATGTGGCATAAATAATGCTCTGTCTCTCCTTCCCTGGTGATCTCTTGCTTGGCTGAGGCCCAGCCCAGGGAGGCAGAGCTGCTGCACCTCCTGCTCTCACTGAGCTGAGCTCACCTCACCCTCCAGCACCCACCCACGCGCCAAGGGAGCCCAAGGACAGCTGGATCTTCACTTGCTTTGGGCAGTCACGGCCATGTGGGCTCTCCCCAGGGCTATGCCAGTGCCTTGGATTGCCTCCTCCTCCATGGAATTCCTGTGGGAAATCCGGAATTAGCCAGGAAACTGCAGCAGGGGCACACTAGGGTGTGATGGAGGAGGTGGAGATGGGTGGGAGTGAGCTGCTCCCTTGGGTGGGTCCCAAACCTGGGTCTGCCCCTCTGGGTTCACCCAGATGTGGCTGGAGAGGGAATGGCCAACAGAGGCAGCTGTGGAGAATGAGCCCCAGCCAGGAATTCTCCAGCTCTGGGATTGCCCTCAGGGTGCAGAGCAGCGTCTGCATCCCTGGGAGGTGCTGGGACCCTTTTCTGCATCCCTGGGAGCTGCTGGGACCCTTTTCTGCATCCCTGGGAGGTGCTGGGACCCTCCAGAGCTGGGGATGTGCCAGGGGAGCTGGGAGTGTCCCAGGGGGAGCTGGGGATGGTCTCAGGGGAGCTGAGGATGTCCCAGGATCCCACCCAACAGGGCTGTCCCAGGATGCCCACCCAGCAGGGCTGTGCCAGGGGTGTCCCAGGATCCCACCCAGCAGGGCTGTCCCAGCTGCTCCCGGCGCATCCCACGTGGATGTTGTGCTGCAAATCCTCTGGCTGGGGCTGAGCCCGAGCCCACATTTGGGGCAGGGAGCTGAGCCCAAGGCTGGCATTTGGTCAGGGCCTGAAGGGGAAAATAGAAAGGAAAAGCAAAGCAGGGCACATGGAAGCTTCCAGAATCCTCCCCTGGGTGTTCTGCAGGGACCAGGGCTCTGTGTGGGAGCTGTGCCCCCTCACCACCACTGGGCTCCTGGCTGGCAGTGCTCTTTGCCTGAGGCCCTTCTGCTGCCTGTGAGGCACTCTCAGAGATTTATTTGTGCCTACTTATTTTTATGTATTTTAATATTTTTACTATTTATACATATATATCTCATATATTTTATTTATAGGCATATGTATCTTTTTTTATATATGCTTTATATGGGGCATGTGAAAAGTACTGAAGACTCTAATTCCAGGACCATAAATAACTTCTTAAATGCAATTCTCACAGGGATACTTGGAGGGGAAAAAAGCCAAATTCTTTTGCAGGATCAATGCACTAAACCCTGAGTTTGGGGCTTTTTCTACCAGTGAATTCAACAGCAAAGATGGTCCATGGGAAGTGCACAAGGGCACAGTGTTTGGATCCATCTGTTGGACCCAGAAGGGCATGAAAAGCATCTGCAGTTATTGCAGAGACACCTTTGGTGCAGGCACACGGATTTTCTCCCTCAAGGCTCTGTGCAGTGAGTGTTTGGGTCCATGAAAGGTACCTGCAGGTATTCCAGAGGCACCTTTGGTGCAGGAACACAGATTTTCTCCCTCCCAGGCTCTGTGCAGTGTTTGCAGTCCATGAAAAGCACCTGCAGTTATTGCAGAGGCACCTTTGGTGCAGGCACAGTGATTTTCTCCCTCCCAGGCTCTGTGCAGTGAATGTTTGCGGCACTTTCTCGAGCCAGACGTGGTTCCAGCAGGAGCTCTGGGCAAAGATGAAGTGACAGCACGTGCAGTTCCTCTGCCAGGAATTAATCTTTCTCAGAGCTATTCATGAACACTTTAAATTTTGCATGAAGGGCTCAGGCATCAATGGAATCTTCATCCAAGTTTTTCTGGGTCTGGAAGCTGAAATGCAGATTGAATTTGTCTCAAACACCATAACCTGGAGTAGGAAAAGCTGCCAGATAAGCTGGGGATGCTGGGAGTGTTGTCCAACACCCCAGTGCAGGGCAGGAGAAAGAGCCACAAAATACTGAGATTGGGAAATATTTCCTCCTCCTGTGTAGCAGAGGGGGCTGGAAGAGGCAGGTCCCAAGGTCCGTGTGCAGGTGCCCAGGGCAGGGCCAGGGATGGGGGGCAGGACGAGGGTGGCATCTCCCCTCCCCTCCTGCCCGGCTCCTGGCAGGGAACCAGACAGCAATAACGTCCCCTCTCAGAGCTGCCCTGGCTCCCGGGTATCTGCTTCCCAGGAATGCAGCTGAATCCATGGCAAGGAGAGTGTCAGATGAACGGGAAGAGCACGTGGCACAGATCCAATCCCTTGTACAGGAGCCACAATTCCCTCCTCACAGGCAGTGCCCACCCCGAGCCAAGGCTGCTCATCCCTCCTGGCCCGGCAGCCTGGGCTGGACTTTGGGTGGGATTTGTGGCCAGTGGGTGGAGAGGGAGACTCTGTTGTTCTTTATTAATCATTCCCCAAATCAATTAGCTGGAGAGGCAGCCCAGCAGGTCCTGTAGCCATGGAGACAGACCAGGGGGAAAGGTACAGTGGAGTCAGGAAAGTGCAGATTTCCTGCTCGGTATTTTTAACCTTTCCTAGACAATTAGGAACTATTTTAATTAGCAATGTTTATCACTGGCTGGACAGAAGGAGCTGCTGGTGCCTTTCCTTGGCCCTCTCCCCAGATCCCCCCTCATCCTGCTTGGATTTGCATATGGAATGTGTGGAGTACTTTCAGTTCCTGTTAAAACAACAATTTGTCACTGGAAGCCAAATGAGCAAAGCTGGTGATTTAAGCAAGGAGAGCAGTAATTAGTGCCAGGTTGTGTTGTGCTTGGTGAGGCCCCTCTGCATTCCCCCAGCCTGGCACCAGCCCCAGGGGTTGCTGGGCAGGGGCTGCGGCCAGTGCTGCCCTTTCCTCAGGTCAGTGGATTCTGCTGGGCTGGGAATAAAGGCCTGCCCTGTGCTGGTGCCTTGGCCTGGACTGGCTGGGGACAGTTTGTTCAGGCTGTCCATGAGAAAAGTGGGTGTAACGCTCCCCCCTGTGGTGCTGGGCCACTCCTGGAGTGTGGAAGTGGCACAGAGGCACAACCATACCCCAGTTCTACCCCAGATGTGCCCCTGCTGTGGGCACACACTTGGCAATATTAGAGGGGCCTGGGTGTGCTGGTTGAGGTGGGACATTGAGGGCTCCTCAGGGAGAATGTGGTTCCTTTCCTGGTGCCCACCCCAGCTTTGAAGGGTCCCCTCTGCTCTCCTGGCAGCTCCCCTGCAGCCTCCTGGCCAGCAGAGCTCACACCTCCTTTGACCAGGGGCTCTGGGTTGAGCTGCAGCAGCTGCTTCACTGAGACATCCCAGGGAGTCTGAAACCACAGAACCCCAGACTGGGGAGGGTTGGGAGGGACCTCAGAGCCCACCCAGTGCCACCCCTGCCATGGTAGGGACACCTCCCACCAGCCCAGGCTGCTCCAACCTGGCCTGGGACACTCCCAGGGCTGGGGCAGCCACAGCTTCTCTGGGCACCTGTGCCAGGGCCTGCCCACCCTCCCAGCCAGGAATTCCTTCCCAAATCTCATCTAACCCCACTCTCTTTCAATTGAAAGCTGTTCCCTCTTGTCCTATCACCAGAAAATTCTCTCTCTAGGTATTTTGGGGGCTCCCCTGAGACCAGAGGTGCCCCTGCACGGTGCTGGGCAGGAGATGCTCAGCTGGCACGAAGGGCAAACCCTGCTCTGCTTGGAGAGCACTCAGAGCTGTCAGAAAGGACAATTCCCACCTCTCCTGGAGGGCGTTGGATGCAGGGGGGGATCAGCCACAGGGATATTGGTTTCCAGCACTAAAACTGGGTTATTACACTGTAACTGCAGTTGGATTCAATAAAAATATCCCTCGAAAGAAGTAACTGTTCAGCTCCACAGCAGCAAGGACAGGACTGATTCATTCACTGCAGCATTTCTGGATTCCTGACCAAGAGGAGGGGATGACTTTGTAAATCTGAAGTGCTGAGGCTGCTCTGCCTCTGTCAGCACATTCTGGATCCCACCACGCTCTGGCTGGGATGTCACAGGGAGTGGTGGCTCCTGCTGGGCCATGGCCAGGACTCCAGGGGTGGTTTGGGCCACTTGCCAAAATATTTTGAGTTTGGACAGTGATCTCTCCTCACATCCCCACCTGCAAAGAGCAGGGGCCTGAGAAACCCTGGAGAAGATGAGTAGAGTGGATAATTCAGTGCCTTCTATATAGGATTAGCCTCTGGAAGCTGGAAAAAAGAGCCCCTCCCTCCTGACCCCTCACCCCACAGCTCTTGTTGCCTTCAGCCCCGTCTCAGCTGCTGCTCCATCATGTGCTGTTCAGTGACAGCATTTGGGTGCTCACAGACCTGGCTGAGGGGGAAGATTTGGACCTGACTGGTGGCAGCAGAACCCCCAGCCCCTCACAGGGCCCTGCCCATTGTCCTTGCTTGGCCTGGGCTTGCTGGAAAATGGTGAAGATTTTCATCAAAGGCAGTTGGGCATTTAGGATAAACTTTTTCCCTTTAAAACCAGACTTTGTGTCCTGGAAAAGTGGAGAGGAGGAAGGAGGAGCATCCCTGGAGGGCGACTTTGGGCACATCCCCGAGGCAGGTCTGACCCACACTGAGCTCACCTCTCCCAAAATCCCTAAAATTCTTGCCTGTTTCACAGCCCTGGAGTGAACTGCACTGTGCCCACAGCAGCCTTGGGAAGGGAGAAAGAACTGAGGGAAAAACCTTCTCAGGTGTAATTACCTTCCACCAAAAGCAATTAAATGCTGAATTTGTCCCAGAAAACTGAACCCCTGTGGGATAAATGCTTCCCACTGGAGTCTGGCAGCTCCTGCCTGCCCTCACCCCACAGCCCAGCCTCGGTTTGTGGCTCTGCCTGACAGATCTTTCCAAAGTTAAATACAGGTCAGGCATGAGCCCATTGATTGAGTGAAAAGAGGATGAGCTGGAAGCATCTTCCTCCCTTTGTAAAGAATGGGATTTGCTACAAAGCCCTGAGTTGTCAGGCTGTGACTGTGCTCATATATCCTCTATTGTGTGAGCCTTCCTGGCCTTGCTATCTTCCTTCTTTTTCTTCCATCTCAAATAAAGTCCCATTTTTCTCTGCCTGTCCATTAATGTTTCCTCACAGTGTGGCAGCCAAAGGGCTGTTGGGCAGCTACAGGGCTGATGAGTGCTTAAAAAAACCCTAAAAAAGTGTCCTTTTCCTATCTTTGGAGTAATCTGGGGGTGCAGTTTGTTGCAGGGAAGGAAGAGGCAGCCTGAACAAATAATGGTGAAAATCCTCATCTCACTTGGCAGGGCTGGACTTGTGACTGCCAAGGTAAAGAGCTGGTAAGAGAAGAAGCCAAAGGTGTTGCTTCTGTTCTCTAATTTGGTGATAAATATCTCAGGACCCACAGGGTCCTCACATGTTTTGTGTCTGCAGTTTCTCCCCTTAAAGAGCTGCTCCTTCCATCCCTTGTCCTTCCCAAGCTTCAATTCCAGCTCCTTTCCAGGCCCTTCCTTCCATCTGTGTTATTTTATATTTATCTGCATCGAATTTCATCTCATTTTGCTATTAACAGTCTGGACACAAGAGACTCCAAATAAGATGCCTATAAAACCTGTTCCCAACCACCAGGTGCATTCCCAGCTGTTTCAGTGGCTTTCCTTGGAATAAAAAGCTGTGGAGCTGAACTTCTTGGGCCTTGGACTGAGTTATTCCTCCAACTTCTTGGGCCTTGGACTGAGTTATTCCTCCTCCCCTTTGCGCAGCCCCGTCATCTCTGCAGCCTTCCCAGTGGTCCACACAAACCCTGTTTCTGCACGTGGCATCTGGAGAGGGTTCTCTCCAACCTGAGCCTCGTTCCAAAGCTCTTCACATCTCCAAAGTGCTCTCTGTTTTCTGTCTGCCCTCAGTGCAACAGCCCTTGTGCCACAGCTGAGTCCTGACAGCTGCTTTTTCAAGGCTGCAGATAATAATGGTTTGATCATCCCCTTCAGAGATGATGCTCAGTCAGCAAAGCACCTCAGAGCTGCCTGTGTGCTGAGGCCCCTGGAAACACCAGCCATGGGGTTTAATCCCAAGGGAGAGCCTTTGATTGGAGCTTTGGGCTGGAGGGAAGCATCACCTGGGTTTTAGTTTTCTTCCAGCTGTCCCAAGGCTTTCATTTCTCCTAACATTAAGGCCGTGGGGCTCTGTCTCACTGCAGTCATTACACACTGCTGGCCCTTTTCCCACAGCAGGTCCATGCAGGAGGCCCCACTTTCCCCTGCTCGTGGTGGTGGATGCAGAGCACGTTTGTGAGCCTGGGCTGGTTGCACTTGAACGAGCAAATTCTGCTGCCTCTGTTTGCTTTTGATACCGTGAGGCAAAGCAATTCCCACACAGATTTAGGAGCAGGCTCTGCCCTTGCAGAAAACGTAGCCCTTGGAATGGCATAAACTGTTGTGTTTGACTTTCATGTGTTCTTACACGTTTTAGGAGAAATAGATATGTATTTATATATATATTTATATAGATATAGTCTGTCTGTGCCTCAGCATTGAGGGAAATCCAAAGGAGTGAGGATGAGGATTTCTGACTCCATGCTCAGACTCTATCCAGGGCTTTCCTTGGGACACTGCTCAGACTCCTTCCAGGGCCTTCCCTGGGACACTGCTCAGACTCCCCCCAGGGCTTTCTGGGCTCCGAGCCCACAGCTCCATGCAGGCACAGTGCTGTATTCCCATCTCTTCCCAGGTTGGGAAGGAACACCCTGAACCAGGGAGGTTCATCCCCTGGGTTTCATTTAGGAGGGAGGAGAGGTTGGGCAACATCCTCAAACCTTCTGGCTGGCCTGTTTTGTAACTCTCTCACATCATGAATTTAGGAGCAAATGGGATTTTATCCTCAGAAACTGCAAGCAGAGAGGATGTCACACATCGCGGGAAGGTTTTGCCCCCAGTCCTGGTGCTGAAGGAGCGGGGAGAGCTCCCTGTGGTACCACGGACAGCGCTGGGATCCTGCCTGACCCGGGACTCCTCCGGGGGGTTTTGCTGGAGAACCTGGGGGAGATTTCCTTCCCTGAGCAGCCCCCGTGGCACTCCCTCGGTGCAGAGCCACCTGTGCCCACCCAGTGCCCTGCGAGGGGCAGTGCTGGGATGGGCTTTCCATCCCACGGTGTTGGCATCTCTCCCTCCCAGTCCTTGGGAGTGTTTTGTAGCCTGGACCTGGCCCTGGCCCTGGCTCCTCTCCTGCTTGGATTGTCCTCGGGACATTCCCATGGGCACCCAGCAGGGAGAACAGCTCTGGCCTTTGGGAACCTTCCTGTTGCAGAACAGGCAGGGAAAACCAAACAGCAATATTTCCATCTTAGCTCTGAAAAGGCTTTTGGGGGGGGACAGGAAGTGTTTTTATTTACCCTCTGTGACTGGCCCTGTTTTCTCATCTCCTTCATCCCTTACCTTGTTCTTACTTAGCTCCAAGGATGACTCTGGTGCTGTGCACTTGTTTCCTTCCCCCTTGCCATGCCCTTGCCATGCTCTGAGGATGGTGCTGGGCTGGCACCAGGCTCTTGTGAAGTAAACAGAGGTGGCAATGCTGCTCAGCTGGGTTTGGCCTTGGACTGGGCTGCCAGATCCATGGGCAGTGGGTGTGTGGGAGCCCTGTGTCCCCCCAGGAGCTGCTGAGGGCAGGGAGGTGCCCTCCA
>VWZD01013049.1:246113-261988 GCA_013396695.1 Sakesphorus luctuosus
CTCCCTCCCTCCCTGCCCTCCATCTCTCCCTGCCCTCCATCCCTCCCTGCCCTCCCTCCCTCACTGCCCTCCATCCCTCCCTGCCCTCCAGCTGGGCTGGCACGGCTGAGTTGGGTCAGAGCTCCTGAGTGGAAATCCCGGGGAGCAGTGGGGGAAGCATTATGTGTGTCCAGGGGGTCTGTCCTTTATCCAGATAAATCTGCTCTTTGCTGAGGACCCAGATCTGCAGAGGGGCTGAGGGTCCCTCTGTGCCTTAAGCTGAGCTGCTGCCACGGCTTTTGTGGCCTCCTCCATCCACAGCCCCACACCAAAGAGGCACTTGGGGAGATTAAAAGGATGATTAAAAACGAAGAACAAAAACAGGTCCAGCAGTCTTTTAAAAGGGGATTTATTTGTAATCACAGAAAGAGGGAAATGAGGTCCCGACCTGTGAGCAGGGACTTGTGTTAAGGCCTTGAGCCGGATCCTGCTCCACTTGGGGCTTCCCCTGCTGTAATTAAATACAAGTTTATCTGGGCAGGATGGATCTGCTTATTCCACACTGGAAAACAAAGCTGAGGGATCTGTGCTGGCTGCTTGCTGGGGTTTGTGTCACCTCCCAGCTGTGCGAGGCACTGCAGGAGCATCCCTGGGGCCATGGAACTCCTGGGATAGGGACAGGCTTTGGGATGAGCCCTGGGAACTCCTGGGATAGGGACAGGCTTTGGGATGAGCCCTGGGAACTCCTGGGATAGGGACAGGCTTTAGGGTGAGCCCTGGGAACTCCTGGGATAGGGACAGGCTTTGGGATGAGCCCTGGGAACTCCTGGGATAGGGACAGGCTTTGGGATCAGCCCTGGGAACAGCAATCACACCAAAGACTTGCTTTTCCTTTAAAAAAATCCTTTGAAAATGAATAAAAATAGCAGCAAAGAATGGCCCCCTTGCATGAGGAGCATGGAAGTCTCCTTGGCTCTGTCCCGTGGCTCCCAGGCTGCCTCGTGTTTGTCCTTCTTGCCTTTGAACAGCAGGAACACCTTCTAACTCTGTTTCTGGTGTTTTGGTAGGAAAATGATTTCCAAAGGGAATAATGGTGTAACACATCTCCTGTTTGCCTCACAAACCTTTGAAGCAAAGGAAGGCAGAATGTTTTGCTCCTCTGGGGCTGTTGTGGTGCTGACTGAAGGCTGAGCCCAGGCCCTGCCCCTCAGGGAGTGCTGGAGGCTCTGCTTGCAGTTAATTTGATATAGAAAATTCATCCAAACAGGTGCAGTTTTGGCACACAAGGCAACACTTCCCTCCCGAGTGCCCAAGTTATGAGCAGGTTCTTGCAGCCCTCCCTGAGCTCAGATGTGGTCCCAGATTTGAAGGTGTTACTGGGCAAGGGGCACTGGCAGCCCCAGCCCTCTGGAGCTCCTGGCACAGTCTGGGCCCAGCTTTACTAGTCCTGGGTTTATCTCCAGCAGTTGATGCTCATAAATCTGCTCAGTCAATGAAATAATTTCTCATTAGGAATAATTTATCAGTGGTTATTGGGGAGGATCATTTGGCATGAAGGAGCAGCAGCAGAGCAAGGCAGAGCCCTGGGCTGGGTGTGTGCCCTGTGTGCAGGCAGGGACGGGGCTCCTGCCCCTCCTGGTGCTACCCCTGCACGGCCACACGGGCCACTGTGCCAGTGCAGGGCAGCCCAGTGTGCCATTCCTGATTGTCACCACTGCCCAGACACCAGAGCCTCCTGCTGAGGGCAGAGGGCAGAAGGGGAGGGGGGGCAGCACGTCCAGGTGGCTGAGATGGCCAAGGGTGTCCTGGCCTGTCCCAGCACTGGGGTGGCAGCAGGAGCAGGGCAGGGCAGTGCCCGGCCCTGGGCTGGCTCTGCTGGGGCACCTCCAGCCCTGGGGCAGTTCTGGGCCCTCAGACAGGAGAGACACTGAGAGACTGGAGGGTGTCCAGGACAGGGAACAGAGCTGGGAAGGGGCTGGAGCAGCAGGAGGGGCTGAGGGAGCTGGGAAGGGGCAGGAGCAGCAGGAGGGGCTGAGGGAGCTGGGAAGGGGCTGGAGCAGCAGGAGGGGCTGAGGGAGCTGGGGGGGCTCAGCCTGGAGCAAAGGAGGCTCAGGGGGCACCTTCTGGCTCTGCAATCCCTGCCAGGAGGCAGAGCCTTCATCTGCAGCCTCCCAGGGCGTGTCCAACTCCTCTTGGTCATTCTGGACCCCTGAGACACACGTGCCCATAGGAGGGTGTGTGGCACTTCCCAAACACACGAAGAGGGGGCTGCAGGACTGAAGAGCAGCTGGTGGGTGCTGGGAGTGCCCAGGGTGCCCCTCTGTGGGTCCTGTGGAGCTCAGAGCCATGGCAGGGTCAGTGCTGCTTCCCAGGCTTGTGCAGGGCTGGGTTTTGGGGCAAATCTCTTTCTGGATCTCTTCTATCTCTAAGACAAGGAGAGGTTTCTGTGCTGAGCAGAGCACAAATGTCTTCTCAGAGCAACACCTGCACAATGTGGGGCTGGGGTTGGCCCAGGGGAGGCTGCAGGGCATGGACAGCAGGGTGGGACAGGCTGTGGGAAACAGGAGTCCCCAGAAAAGCAAAGCACAAAGAACCTGGCACGAGTTTTTCCTGCCCATCTTAATGAGACGTCTCTGAGCTGGCACTTTATCAAACTCAGTGTGTTTGCAGGGCTGTTCTGGTCTCTAGTTGGAGGTTTTGGGGGATCCCTTTTGGAATATTCAAACCATCCCTGTTTGATGATGGTACCACATTGTGCTCTTCTCTTTCTCACTCATATTTCTGCCCAAATGAGTTCCAGGGTCTTGTATACCCAGAATATTACTTTTGGTTTTATTTCTTTTGTGTTGGGAGTGCTGGAGCTGGACTATGATGATCCCTGTGGGTCCCTTCCAGCTCAGGGCATTCCATGATTCCATGCTGTGAGGCCAATCCATGGGATGGGGAGATCAGCCTGGAAAACAGATCCCTGGGGCTGCAAATCCGCTGTGAGTGGCAGGCTGGGGGAGAGTAAATCACTTCCCAGCCCCTTGCTATTATCCATAAATCATGTGGAGAGGCCAGGAATGTGCCTGAGCTCCTCCACTGGAGCCTGTCACAGCTGCTGTAACACATCCCTGCCGTGTCTGAGCAGCACGAAATCGCTCGGTGAGCAACCAAAGGAGGCCACATCTGGCATGTCTAGACTCAGAAAATAGGTTATGTTTGGAGATGGGAGCTCTTCCCCAGAGTCACTCACCACCAGTTAACATATTTTTGAAAGTATTTAATTGCATTTGCACCAGGAGCAAGATCATGTTTAAATTGCTATTAACTAAGACAGTTTCAAGTGTAGCCTATTTTTGCTCCTTGAGAAGTGGCTGTTTTGAGTGGAGCTGTCACCAACATGAGAGAGTACATGTGACATGTGAGGGGGTAGGCAAAGTTAAGGGAGGATTTTTAATCATCCCCAATCTTTGGTTTGGGTTTATTTCAACTTTTGGCTGCAGATTTCTGTAACTGGTGTTTCTGAAGCCAGTTGGAGCCTCTGGGAAGGGGAGGGGTGGGCAGGTTGGGAATGGCTCCTGGGGAGGGGCATCTCCAACTCTTCTGGCTGATCTTTTAAGCTGAGCAAGTCTCTGGTGTTGAGTCTCCCTGTCCTCCACTGCCCCTCTGTTCCCATGAGAAGCTTCTTGTGTTGTTTAGCTGGAACATTTGCAAGGTGGGAATGACTGAACCTCTTTTCCCATCTGTCTGTTGTCTCAATGGCTTTGAGGTTTTCATCCCTGTTGTACCCAGCTGGGGCCTCTGTTCTGTTGGTTGCCATGAGACTTTTCCATTGATCACTTTTCTGCTAATCACTCACGTTACACTAACAATTTCTGTGCCTGACATGGTCAGTGGGGCTCAGGGCAGAGCCCACCCCCAGGTGCTCCTGGAGGAGCCTCCAAGTTGGACACCAGGGGACAAAGACCCTCCAGACAAGAGGTGTGTCCCATGTGCTGGTGCCCAGACAGGTCATTGTCTGCCCACAGGGGAAGGTCCAGGCAGGGTGGGCAGCAGTGCCCAGCTCCTGGCAAGGAGGTCCTTGGGAATCATCCAAGGAACAAGTGGACATGGCACTCAGTGCTCTGGGCTGGGGGACAAGGTGGGCATTGGGCACAGGGTGTGCTCCAGGGGCTGGCAAGGCTTTGCCCAACAGCCCCTGTGTCCCAAAGGCAGGGGGGGACCTGCTCCCCCCTCTGCCAGAGGCCCAGTGCTGCTCCTGCTCCTCTGCTCACACCCTGCAGCTGGTCTTGTGCTTTAAAATCCCCTGTGTGGGAACATGGGCAGCCAGAGATCCATCCCCTCGTCAGGGAAGGATTTCAACATTGCTGAAAATCTCAAGGAGATCAATAGAGGTGTTTAACAAACTCCTGGTGAAGGATGGCTGCAGCCACAGCAACTATTGGCTGGGCTGGAGCAGCACTGAAGGAGGGAGCCCTGGCACCCTGGGCACCTCCTGCAGCTCTGCCTGGGGGTGTCACGGGAACAGCTCGCTGGTCCTCACAGTTTCCTCCACATCCCCTGCCCCGAGCTGGCTGCAGGCTCCTGGGCAGGGTGGGTGACATCCTGCCCCCAACAAGCCTTCCAGGAACTTCATCTGCAGCTCTGGCCATGGCCAGGGCTAGTGGGTGGGACTGGGCAGGACACAGCTCTTGGGAGCACCAGCCAGGGCTGGTGGGTGGGACTGGGCAGGACACAGCTCTTGGGAGCACCAAGGCAAGGCTGGTGGGTGGGACTGGGCAGGACACAGCTCTTGGGAGCACCAGGGCAAGGCTGGTGGGTGGGACTGGGCAGGACACAGCTCTTGGGAGCACCAGGGCAAGGCTGGGCTCTGTGTTTTGTCACAAACATCAGCAAAGCCAGTTGGACTCGACGATCTTGGAGGTCTTTTGCAACCTTGATGGTTCTGTAGAACATCAGCCTGGGATGTCCCCATGGGATGCAGCAGTTGGTGGGGCAGGGTGGAGCTGGTGGTCCCTGAGGTGCTCCTCCTCTGACGCTGCTTCTCCAGGGAAATCACACAGAAATGTCTCTACATGTCCAGATTTGCAAACTTCTGCAGGATGTCAAGTCTGCAAAATCCAATAACCATGGATTTCATCCCTCCTCCCTGCAACAGCACTTTCCCAGATTCCAGATAGTTGATTAAGTTTAATTTGATTTGATTCTCTTAGATATTGATTTGATCCTTTTGAATCGATAAGTCAGAGAAGGAAAATAAATATTTTTGCAAGATTAATCTGAACTCATGAAGCAAACTGGGAGTGAAGTCATGCCCAGCTCCTTTTTTAGCACCTTTATTCCCTCCCTGTGCTGTGACTGAGCTGCTCCTTCCGCTGGGCTAAGAATAGTCCCGAGTGTGCCTAGAGCAGGTTCAGCTCCCTGGGCCCCCCTGGCACAGCCAGCCTGGCACAGGGTGAGGGCACCCCCAGCACCTTGGCAGTGTCTGTGCTGCCCTGGGGTAACACCGTGGGCTTCAGCTGCAGTTGGGGGTGAATTAAATGGAGTTAAATGAATTAAATCCAGCTGCAGTTGGAGGGGGTGAATTCCAGCTGATGCCAAAGCTCTCTGTGCCTGAAGCAGAGATGGGCTGGATCAGTCTGGGGGACTTTCAATACGGGAGCAGTTTGTGCTGTGCCCAGGGGAGCTTTGCCCTGGTGTTCCCTGCTCTGTGCAGACCACCTGGAGCAGAGGGGTGGGGAGGCAGGGCCTGTGCCTGGCTGAGACCCCTGTGCCTGCCTGAGACCCCCCTGCCCTCGGGGCTGGCATGGGCTGCAGCCCCAGCCCTGCAGGGAGCAGTGGTTGGATGGAGGAATAGTCGTGGATTCACAGCAAGGTCTGTAGCTGATGGCAGGGAGAGCAGTGGCACAGAGGGCATGGAGGGGACATCTGTGCAACGTCACACGGTCACACAATGGCTTATGTTGGCAAAGCCCTCCCAGCCCCTGGAGCCCACCCTGTGCCCGATGCCCACCTTGGCAAAGCCCTCCCAGCCCCTGGAGCCCACCCTGTGCCCGATGCCCACCTTGGCAAAGCCCTCCCAGCCCATGGAGCCCACCCTGTGCCCAATGCCCACCTTGTCCCCCAGCCCAGAGCACTCAGTGCCACGGCCAGTCCTGCCTTGGGCACCTCCAAGGCTGGGCACTCCAACCCTCCCTGGGCAGCCCCTGCCAGTGCCTGCCCACCCTTTCCAGGCAGGAATCCCTCCTGACACACGTCCCAGACATGGGGTTGCATCCCCCACTGCAATCCAGGTGAGTTCCATCCACACTTCACCCCACCAGGGGCCAAGTCCCACCAACTCATGATATCTCAGTGAGGTGTCCTGACCAAACAAACCACCTTGGCCACCACCACCTCATTGGCATCTGGGGCTCTTCCAGGGGTTTGGCACCCAGAGAGCTGCTCACCATCCCCATCCCCATCACCACCACCACATAACCCCAGAGTGCCTGACCAGAAACCTGCTCTCCTTTACTCTTTTATTTGCCCTCTTGTCAGAGCTCCCTGGGAGTGCTTCACCACCATCAGGAGTGTTCCCACCCCACACATTCCACAGAGATTGGGAAGGCAGCAATTTCATTAGGGGAAATTCAGCTCCTGCTTGACTCAGCCATTATATTGATTAGCTGAAATCGTTTTGCATAAGTGTGGTGGCAGCAAATGGCAACTTAGGCAGGAGAGGTTAAAACAACACAATGGACTGTTTGCCACCACTGTGTTTACAGAGCTGGCACCTTTGTGCCTGAGCTGCCCAGTGCCTGTGCCCATGGGTGCCACGAGCTGGCAATCCATTAACCCTGAGAGCACAGCCAGGGAAAACAATACAAGTTGGTGGCTCCAAAACTGCTTTTACGCCTTCGTGACTATCTGTGAAGCAAAGAGGAGAAAAGTCATTAATACCTATTTTCTGCCAGCTTTTAGGCTTAGAATTCTCTCATTTAGCACTGGAGGAGAGATGAGCTCACAGGGAGGAACCTCAGCTCTAACCTTGCAAATAATTGCTGCAAGCAAGGTGAAGGTTCCTGAAGGTTCTGAAGGTTCCTGATGCTTCTGGAGGTTCCTGATGCTTCTGAGGGCTCAGTGTGCAGGACTCAACTCCACAGACCTGTGTCCCCTGAGCTGCTTTTATTGTCCCTTGTCCTGTCTGAGGGATTTTTGTTGTTCTTTTCTGTTTGTGGTTTTTTTTCTTTTTTTTAAGAATATCAGGTTTTGTTTCAGGTCTTTACATTTTAATAACTGATTTGATACCTTTGAGTGCCCTTTGCTTCTGGCCAGTGATGCCAGTGCTCCTCCATCTGCTTGGCTACAATGCATCCAACCACAGGGCATATCCTGGCATTCCTGTGCCCTTGGCTAACTGCAGATGGGTTTGGTGGATGCAGCTTTCATGGCAACAATTAGAGGGGACAACGGTCAGCCATGGTGGGAGCTCCCTCAGGTGAGACCCCCCAGCCCTGGGAACAACAGCACAGGGGCTGGAGCTGCTGGAGGAGCCCAGAGGAGGCCCCGGAGATGCTGCAGGGCTGGAGCCCCTTTGGAGCCAGGCTGGGAGAGCTGGGGGGGTCACCTGGAGAAGAGAAGGGTCTGGGGAGACCTGAGAGCCCCTTTTTTGGTGCTGATTTACTCCTCTTTTTCCAAAGATAAATAGAACAAGCCCAAAGCTGGCTGGGGTTGGCACAGTGGTTGCTGCTGGTGGGGCAGGGCTGGGACTCGGGGTTGCTGAGTCAGCAGCTGCCAGGGGAGGCTCAGTTGGATACCAGGGCCAAGTTCTTCCCTGAAGGGTCATTAAACTTGGAAGGGACTGCCCAGGGATGTGGGGGAGCCACCACCCCTGGAGGTGTTCAAGAAACAACTGGATGTGGCACTTTGTGGTACAGTTTAGAGGACATGGGGGTGTTCAGTGAAAGGTTGGACTTGATCATCTGGGCCACCTTTTCCAATCTCAGTGACTCCATGATTCTCTGAAAGGCAAACATGCAAACTGGGGAAGAAACTGCAATGTGTTAATTGTTAATGAGCAGTTGGTGTGGAGAGCTCATGTTTTGGAAATGCTGTTTCCTCACATGAATCCTGACACAGCTGCTTGAAGGTTATCTGGGCATGGGGAGCAGGCTTTGTGCTTCATCACTTCTTTAGAGCATGTTATTGCAATTACCATTTACCTAATGAACTCTTCAAATTTAATTAGCATAATGGGGGCCAATTTTGGGGAGGAACATTCATCCTGTTTTAATAAAAATTTAGCTGGAATTCGCCCATCCCCTGAAAATCCCTCCTGGAGGTGCTCCCAGCAGGACTGAGCTGATCCACTGATGCCATTCCTGCGTGGGAAGGTCCCCGTGGCCTGGCCCAGGAGCTGCCCCAGTGCCAGCTCCTCATGCCCCACCTCACCCAGCACCGACACCACCTCGGATTCAGGGCAAGCAAAACTCGTGGCCAGTTCAACCCCAAACCTCCAGTGAAGACTCCCCTGGAAGGAATTCCAGCATTGTCAATAACTGCTCAGCACACTGAGGGGGAGGCCATGGGGATGTGCTGTTTCCACAGAAACTGGAGGCACTGCCAGGGCAGGAGGTGGGCAGGACCCACCAGCACGTCTCCCGAGCATGGGCACGACCCTCCAGCTCTGCTGAGAGCCCTGAGCTGCCCCAGAGCCACCTGCCCTCTCCTCCTGCAGCAAAAAACTCAGAGAGATTCCTGTCAGCCAGAACAGGGAGCCAAGAGGGGGAATGAAACGTCACCTACACCCAAAAGAAGCCTTGACTGTTCTTCCTGTGTGTTTGAATACAGAGACTGCAGCTCCCACAGCCAAGCCAGGCTCATACCTGTGGCTGCAGCTGGGCCAGCACTTCACCAAGCTCAGCTTTAACACCTCAGCTCTTCTGCTTCATGTGTTGCTCCTCACATATGTCCCAACCCCATGAGGTTGGGCAGCACCAGCTCCTGGGCTGGGACCACACGGCCCAAGCCCTGCGACTCCAACGAGCTCCAGCTCTGTCCCCTCGATCCACACAGAGCTGCAGCATCCCAGGCTGCTGGAGAACTGGGAAACCCTCAGGGACTGGCACCAAGGAGCTCTTCTCCCTGCAAAACCACTCTGTGGTCACCAAGGAGAGGGGACAGAGTCCCACAGAGCCTGGCACTGAGACAGGGATGGCACCACAGAGGGGGGACGGTGTGAAACCCTTCCAGAGACAGGAGAATGAGCCCCTGGGCATTAATTCATTCAGGAAGGATTCCTGGAGCCTCTGGAATATTGAAATGCAGTGAATTGTCAGCAGGATTGCCAATCACTTCCACCAGGAGTCTCATTTAGTGCCAAGCAGAGCCAATCTCCTGTTCCAGGCTCTGCTCCAGCCACACTTGTCACCAGATTTGGGTTTTCAAGGCATTTCATTTCTGTTCTTTCCCAATTGTCTAAGGGAAGTTGGACAGAGGGGAGGGGCAGGGAGGGCCCTCCCAAAATGCCCCGAGGGAGCCCTGGTGCCAGAGTGGGAAGAGGCAGAGGGAGAGGCAGGGGCAGGACCAGCTCCTGCCCCGAGCACCATCCTGAGGGGACATCAGGCAATATTGAGTCCCAGCCACAGATCTTCCACATTCCTGGGAGACTCATTTTGGAAGCTACAAACCTCTGGTTTATAACCTACAGCTCAAAGGGTTTATTCTGTTTTAATTCCATGCAAAGAGACCACTGAAAACTCATTTAAACAAACCAGTGGCTGAAGCACCTCGGGACACAGACAAGGACAAGGACAAGGACAAAGACATTCCTCCAGGATGTGTTTGAATCCCACAGAACTTGGGAAGTGAGGAAGATGCTGATGTATTCCCAACTCCTGGAACAACTGTGAGGGTGCCAGCCATGCCCCTCCTCCCGTTGGATTAACCAGGACTGGCACCAACCTGAAATCTCCCATATTCCTGCTTTGTTTCATATTCATTGAACCACTTGTGCAGAGAGGCTGAGAAGAGGCAAAACAGCTCAGCAGTAACCACTCAAAACAGCAAAAGATGCAAAAGCTACAACTAGAAAATCCTAATTTTTAAATTTAGGGCCACTTTTGAAACAGCCTCCAGCCATCAGTGCAGTCAGAAGGAGGGAGCCCAAACATGGCCCAGCTCATGGAGCATCCCTGAGACGAGCTGAGTGTGACCTGGCCCAGCTCATGGGGCATCCCTGATCCCTGAGAGGGGCTGAGTGTGACCTGGCCCAGGTCATGGGGCATCCCTGATCCCTGAGAGGAGCTGAGTGTGACCTGGCCCAGGTCATGGAGCATCCCTGATCCCTGAGAGGAGCTGAGTGTGACCTGGCCCAGCTCATGGGGCATCCCTGATCCCTGAGAGGGGCTGAGTGTGACCTGGCCCAGGTCATGGGGCATCCCTGATCCCTGAGAGGAGCTGAGTGTGACCTGGCCCAGCTCATGGAGCATCCCTGATCCCTGAGAGGGGCTGAGTGTGACCTGGCCCAGCTCATGGGGCATCCCTGATCCCTGAGAGGGGCTGAGTGTGACCTGGCCCAGGTCATGGGGCATCCCTGATCCCTGAGAGGAGCTGAGTGTGACCTGGCCCAGGTCATGGAGCATCCCTGATCCCTGGGAGGGGCTGAGTGTGATCTGACCCTGCAGCTTCTCCCACATTCCCGCTGAGATGCCCAAGCCCTCAACACTTCCTTTGAATGAATGACTCCTTCAGCACACGGTGGCATCTGTGTGCCAGCTGCAGCAGATTCCTGGAAGGATTTATTCCAAGAAGGAGGAGGCTCCTGCACTGTGGGGGACTCCTCGGGGCCATGGCTTGGTTTGCTGCAGCAAATGTTCCTCTGCCTTGTGCTGTACCAGTGAGTTGGCAAAGGCAGAGCCAGGCAGGAGAGGCGCCCCCAGCAGTGGTGCTGTGATGGGAGCTCTGCCTGCAGAACAGCCTCTCTTTTAAAGCAGCATCACAGGAGGGAGCTGTCCTTGGGCATCTGCTCCAGCCACACTGCCCTCCCACCACAGGAGACTTCTGGGCACAAAAAGAGTTGGGAAACACATTTCGTGTCCTCCAGGGCCAGATTGCAATGGGGCAGCCTCTGCATCCCAGTCTCCTGCTGGAAAAGCCCAGCAACCAGCCTGGGCTGGTGGGAGGTGTCCCTGTGGGACTGGGTGGGCTTTGAGGTCCCTCCCAGCCCAGACCAGTCTGGAATTCTGTGACTCTGCAAACCTGGGTTTGTTGCTGTCACTGAGCAAACCCTTACCCAGCAGCATTTACATCTTTTCTGTCCCATCCAGCTGGAAATCCTTGTCAGCTCTTACAGGCAGATGCAAAGGATGTTTGTCATTCATTGCATTTCCCCATCTGTATGTTGGCCACAACCTCCATGACAGATTCCTGTGAGCAGATGTTGGTTGGATATCAGGAGGAGGGAGGCAAAGCATTCCAGCTGTGTGTTGTGCTGGGAACCAGCAGCTCCCCCAGCACTGGGACTCCTCTGTCCCAGCACAGAGCGGAGCAAACCCACCCTGAGGGATGTTCATAAATGCAGGTGTTGTTATTGCACAGGTATCTGCAAGAGGTCCATGGACATGCCGTGAGTCTGTGCCTTCCACACCACCCAGGGAGCTGGAAAACCTGTGTGCACCAGTCAGTGGGTGGAGGGTTCTCTGTGATACCCCAAATCCATTCCCTAACACCAAATGCTCCTTTAACCCTCCTCGGCAGCTCAGCCATGGGTGCCCCTGGTGCTCCCTGTCTGGTGGGCACTCTGGGGGCCCTTTTGGCACAGGGACCCATCACAGTGGCCCTGGGGACCCTCCCTTTGCTTTGTTTCACCCTGAATATTCAGGATTTCTCCCAGGACAGAGGGCTGAGGAGGAGCCACCTGTGGGGGTTGTCCAGGAGGACAATTCCCATCCCACCCTGGCAGGGAAGATCTACCTGTGGAGCCTGGGTGGCACAGCTGGAGAAACCTCTGGGGCACAGAGAGAGAAACCTCTGGGGAACAGCTGGAGAAACCTCTGGGGCACTGCTGGAGAAACCTCTGGGGCACAGAGAGAGAAACCTCTGGGGAACAGCTGGAGAAACCTCTGGGGCACAGAGAGAGAAACCTCTGGGGCACAGAGAGAGAAACCTCTGGGGCACAGAGAGTGAAACCTCTAGGGCACAGAGAGAGAAACCTCTGGGGCACAGAGAGAGAAACCTCTGGGGCACAGAGAGAGAAGCAGCCCAGAGACCCAAGAAAGGCAGAGCAGGGCTGTGTCTGTCCAGGCATCCCATCCCCAGGTCGCTGCCTCCTGCACTGCAGGTGCTTAGTTTGATGGTCAAAATAACTTATAAATTCTATTGTCACAGCCTCATAGCTTGAAAAATCTGGTTTCAAATGCAAGAGCTTTTAGGGAATAGTATTCCCTTCTTTTTTTTTTTTTTTTTTAAGAAAAATATTGTTAGCTGACAGTTCACGTGTTCTACAGTTGAAACCCTGTTTTAAATGAGGAGCAGACCTGGCTGCCACACAGCAGTGCCCTTTAGAAGGTGCCAGATTTGCTCAGGAGAGAAAGCCACAGTATTATTTGCCCCCTGGAAGGACATCCTGGCTTCTTGGGGTACTTCTATACCCTGAGCAAGGGAGAGAGGCTGAGGGCTGGCTGTATTAATGCCATCCAAAGGCTGATTAATGCAATTAGCAGGAGGAGGGCAGTGGAACTGCACTCAAGTCCATTGAGTTTCTCCCACTTAATTGGGGAATTTGTCATCAAGCTCTTAGTTTGCTCTGTGAGGGCTGGAAACTTCCATGTATCTGTATGTGAAAATAGCCCCATGGGGGTCTCTCATCCTTCAGGAAACCCAAACAAGGAATTGTTTGCAGCCTGAAAACAGTGGGGACAGTTATTAAGTATTATTAAATGGAAGATATTATTAAGAGGAGAGTTAACAAGTGTTAATTGATGATGAAGTTTGATCCTGAAGGAGGCTGGAGACTCAGTCTGGGGGAATCAGGTGTCCTCCATTCCTTCTGCTGTTTGGGGTTCTTCCTTTAGCTCTTTGGATTTGTATTTTGGCTCTTGTAAACAAGAGTCTGGTGAACAAACTGGAGCCAAGGGATGCCCCAAAGCTGAGGCTGCTGCTTCCCACCACAGTCCCAGCCCTGAGGAACTCAGGGATCAGCAGCCCTGACCCCCAGGGCCACCAGGCGGGGGGGCTGGAGGTGCCCCCAACCCCTGTGGGAGCAGCAGCTGTGACAGACCTGCTGGTGGCTCCCTTGGAAAGCACCTTTGGCTGGTCCAGCCAGGGAAAAACGTGGAGTTTGGGGCAGACAGGCCAAGGGGTGGCACAGCTGGAGGGTCTGCTGGAGCTTTCCCTGGCACAGGGTCAGTCCTGGGAGGAGAACATCTCTGTGAGCCTCCCACTGCTGAGACCACCCAGACACTCCCAATGTCTCTGGGGGCAGAGAAAACCAGGGCAAACAAGCAGAGACATAATTAAAAATTAGGAGCTGGCCTTCAGCAAAGAAGATTAAAGTCTTAGGCTGAGGCAGAAGCTGCAGGGGGCACATGGCAGCCCTTCATTCTCGTGCCCAGGGCACACTGAACTCCCGAGTTGTGGCCATTGGTGGTGGGTTTGAGGTGGTTGGTTGGGTACAAAGCTCTGCCCTCCTCCCCTGCCCAGCCTGGTACCACCATCCCTCAGTAATTACATTTCACCGCTAGAGACAGAATAAATAAGTGCTTTTTTCTGCAAGCAGCACTGTTTCCATGGGGTTAAATTGGCAGTTCCTTGTTCTGGAGCTGAGTGTGGATGTTTCCAGGCCTGACTGACCCTTCCCCCTGGCTGGGGAGTAATGGACTTCCTGACTGTTCCTTAGAAAAAGGGAGTGAAGGGACTTCGTCTTTGCATGAGAAGCTGCAGTCTGACCTGGTGGGTTGTGAGAAGAAGACTCTGCTTAGCAAATGCATGTGAGGCATCCAAAGGCTGGGCTGACCTGGAGGGCATGGGGCTTCCCTGCTTTGGATGCTGAGGGTGTCCATCCAGGAGCAGCTCGAGCAGCCTCTCACCTCCCAGACAAACCTCTCTCTGCTGAGCAGCTGCTGGTGAGTCACTGCTCTCAGGAGCTCCCTGCCAGCAGCTTTCAAGTGCTTGGAATTCTTTATAATAAGAAACAACAAGAGGAACTCAGGATTCTGGTTTCTGCAGTGGTTTCTCCAGGCATTTTGAGTGCCAGGGTGGGCTTTGCTGGGCAGCACTGCAGGGCCCCGTCTGTCCCAGGTGACTGCAGCACACACTGGTGGCTCCTCAGTGGAGAAGGCATTTATTTGGAGCTGCCAGCCATGGAAACCCCGCTGTGACTCATGCACTGTGACAAGTGCAGAGGAACAGGAGCTGCCTCTGCCCTGCCTTTGCATCTGCCCACCCCCAGCTCTGCTGGGGCTCTGCTGGCTGGGGAACTTGGCACAGCACGTGGCAAGGTGGGACCCAGCAGCCCCACACCCAGTGCCAAGCCCCGTGTCCTCCCTGCTGTGCACCAGGACACTGTTGTTGGATGTTGATTGATAGTTGGACTTGACAACCTTGAAAGTCTTTTCCAACCCTAATGACTCAGTGATGCTCCAATTCCGAGTGTCCAGGGCAAAGCTGTCCCTTGGGCATTGCTGTGAAGGCACCACAGCCCCAGCTGGGTGGTGAGGCATCAGCAGGGAGAGCTGGATGGTTCTCAGGAGAGCTGAGGAGCCCTCGAATCTCCCCTGACCCCAACACTTCTGGAAGTGCAGCAGCTCCTTTGCTGCTTCTGCTCAGCAGACAAAGAGCAGAAAGTGGGAAGAAACTTGTGCTGCTTCGTCCTCTTCCTTTGTGTTCCTACTACTGAGATAAAAACTGGCACTCTGAGCTTTTCCTGGTGGGTTTGGATGCTCTGGGAGGTGCAATCGAGATCTTTGCTGAGGGTTTATTTTCTGAGTTGTCTTACAGGGAACTCAGCACAAGCCAGATCTGATGAGCAGAGCAGGGCTCTGTTTGGTGCAGTTTGTTTGAGGAATTGGGAAGAGACTGTGATTTGTGCCTCTGATGAGGAGCTGAGGGAGCTGGGGGGGCTCAGCCTGGAGCAAAGGAGGCTCAGGGGGCACCTTCTGGCTCTGCAATCCCTGCCAGGAGGGGGAGCCGGGACAGGGGGTCGAGCTGTGCCCCAGGGCACAGGGACACGAGGGAAGGGAACAGGGGAGGGTCAGGTTGGACATCAGGAGCAATTCCTTCCTGTAACTGGCTGTCCAGCCCTGGCACAGCTGGCCAGGGCAGGGCAGGGAGTCCCCATCCCTTGGGGGCATGGTCAGTGGTGGCCTTGGCAGTGCTGGGCATGGTTGGACTGGATCTTTGAGCTGTTCTCCTCCAGGTTTAGGTGGGTTCTGACAGATCTGTGACTTCCAGACCAACAGTACTGAAGGGCAGAAACAGCTTTGGTTGGCAGCATCTGCCATTTCTCCCTTGTTAAACCTCTGCTTTTCACCAAATCAGCTGCAAAGCTTTCCAGGGGCGTTTTCAGCCAGTGTGAGTTGCTGCAGCTCCTCTGAAGCCCATGCAGGTTTGTGATCCTGTGCCAGCCAATAATTTGGCCTCTACTCAACAAAAACCAGTCAGGGCTTCTGTCTGTGATGGGGGAACGTTATTAGTGACTGAAAATTGCTTCCTTTGCTTTTTCTGCTTCTCCTCCTGATGGTAAATAACAGCAGAGCACTCACAGAGCTGATAAAAGCAAAAGGGAACAGCCAAAAGACAGGTGGAAGCAGGAAGCCCCAGGGGGCTCAATCCTGCCCTCCCTGCCAGGGCACAAGGCCCTGTGTGCCAGGGGGGCTGCAGAGCTGGGGGTGACTCCATGGGATGGGATGGGATGGGGTGGGATGGGATGG
>VWZD01013049.1:262460-280300 GCA_013396695.1 Sakesphorus luctuosus
TGGGATGGGGTGGGATGGGGTGGGATGGGATGGGATGGGAGATGGGATTGGATAGGATGGGATGGAAAAGGCCTGATGTTGAGGGAAACACATCACACCAGTGGAGAGGAGGAGTGAGGTTACAGGTAGGAAAGCTCAAGATTTAGAACTCCCCACCCTTTTCTGTGTCCAGGTGCACCCACGTGGGTGTGTCCTTGTGTGTCCTTGTGTCTCCCACCCAGGGCTGGGCTGGGGCAGGGCAGGGTTCTGCTCTGAGGTTGGGCAGGAAGGGCTGAGTCTGTGCTGGGGCACCAGGGCCACAGATTTCACCCTGGAAGTTCTGTCTGGAACCAGGAAAACTTTTTTCCTGTGAGGGAGCCACAGCTCTGGGACAGGCTGTGCAGGAAGGGTGTGGAGAATCCTCCTCTGGAGACATTCAGACTCCACCTGGACCTGATCCTGCCCAGCCTCCTCTGAGAGACCCTGCCTGAGCAGAGAGCTGGACTTGGGCTTTCTCAATGTGTTAAGTTGATGGGGCAGGGATAGATGGGATATTGGGAAGGAATTGCTGACTGGGAGGGTGGGCAGGCCCTGGCACAAGTGCCCAGAGAAACTGTGGCTGCCCCAGCCCTGGGAGTGTCCCAGGCCAGGTTGGACAGGGCTTGGAGCAGCCTGGGCTGGTGGGAGGTGCCCCTGCCATGGCAGGGGGGGCACTGGGGGGGCTTTGGGGTCCCTCTCAGCCCAGCCCAGTCTGGGATTCTACACCTGAACCTGTGATTCTACTGGAAACCAGGGAAAACCTCTCCAGGTATAGTCAAAATGGATTTTGTTCCCAAGGAGCCTCAGGACAGGCAGCAGAGGAGGGGAGGGTGTCCTGGCACTGTCCCACTGCCCCACCAGCTCCAGGTTTGGAGCCCAAAGTGAGAGCTGCCCCTCACTGCTGCAGGAGAGCAGAGGCTCAGTCTGACGTCAGTGAGAATGAAATCCAATCCCTGGAAAGGCTCCAGGATGAAAGGCAGGGAATATTTCACAACCAAGAATCTCTGCAGGAAATGTGGTTCCTTCTCTCCCACTCGAGGTTTGCCTGGGAGATGGGAGAGGTGACTTCAGCTGGGTTGTTGTTTGAGTTTGCTCAGTTCAGCTGAGTGAGGTTTTGCAGCTCAGGTTTCCTTTGGAGTTTGTGTTCCTGATCCTTCACCCTCTCCTGCTTTGGGAAGAGCTCAGTTGGCTCAGCTGTGCCACCCTGCTGGTCTCTGCCCTGACTGAATGGGTGTGATACTGGCAGGGCTGGACCCAAATCTCCTCTTCAGCTCTTCCTTTGCATTAAGCCCGCGATGGAGAAGAGGCTTGAAGAAGATGCTCAAGTCGCTCAAGAGGAGGAGATAAAACCAACAGGGAGGTTTTAGGAAACACTGAGCATTTCTTGCATCACTTGAGAGTCCTGTGAAGCACCTGAGGTTTCCTGGGAATGAGGCTGCTGTGACAAGCCCTGGAAAACACAGGGAGGGTCTGAAGGGAGAGGAAGTCCAGCCCCACCTTGGCTCAAACAGCCTTTCATAGAAGAGAAAAAAAGATCCAACAAGAACCTGCAGTATTTTTAAAGCCAGACTTGCACCTCTGCTACAGCCTCATTAATTTGGGGAGGTAAAAAGCAAAGGGTCTAATTCTATGGAGACAGCTCAGCCTCCTCAACCCAGGGCATGTGACACCCCCAAGGAACGAGGAGTTGGTTTAAGCAGGGCACGAGTAATTAGAGTGGAGAGACTTGAAACGACTGTAAGGAAATGATAATTATTCTTTATAAATCTTAATAAATGGTTCCATTTTTTAAAAAAGAGAAAGCTCAGTTGTAGTGACAAAAGAATGCTTGTTTAGGGAGCAGAAGGAGGGAACCCACCCTGAGCAGGGGCACTCACTGCTCCAACCAGAGCCATGGCAGGTGGGGCAACTTCCCACCCTCAGAGCTCTGAGTTGCTGCTGGTTTTAAAGGAGCAGTTTAAACATGAGGTGATGGATTTAACCCCAAAGTACTTTTTCTAAGCAGATCCACTGAATCCCAAACTAAAGCTGCCCATTTCCCACTAAAGGGAAGGGTGTTCCCCGAGCTGGCAGTCACTGCTGCAGGACTCTGAAGGGACATGCAGGTCCCTGCCCACTGCAGCTGTTCAGGAAGAGTTCTTTGCAACTTTAGTTACTCCAGAAGGAGCTCAACCCTTCACATGAACCAGGCTTGTGAAATAAACCCTGCAAAAGTGCTTTTCAGTCCTTTGTAGCCTTAACAAAACTCACTGAGAAAACAGTGAGAGTCAACAAAGCAGAAGCACAGTGGAGATTTCATGGGACTTGAGGGGTGGGAGAGGTTTCTGGGAGCTTGTCCTTCCTGGGGTTGGATCAAGGGTCAGACTTGATGATCTCAGAGGTCTCTTCCAACCCATCTCATTCTGTGATTCACAGTCACCCCCAGCCCTGGGTGGACACCAGTGACCTCAGGGCTTGGTCACCTGCCAGGCTCTGCCCCTGCTCTGCCCCAGCCTGGCTGGGCCTTCCCAGCCACTTCAGGTCCTGAGTGTTCACAGCCCTTTGTTTCCAGGGTGGGAGATGATGTGACATCTCACGGTGGGGCTGTTCATGCAGGGGCAGCAGCCACGGGTGTGTCAGGAGGGGCTTCCCCACCCTGCCCCTGCAAACTGTCTCCTTGTGCTCAGCTCTGACTCTTCCAAGGGTTTTCTCCTTCCCTTTTGTCAGGGGAATGATGCAATCACCGAGGTGCTGCCCTGACCTGCTCTGCTCCTTGTACAACTCTGGCATTAATTACCATTCCTGCAGCAGGCAAGGGTGTGGGGAGAAGAATGGAGCTCTGATAGTCAGTGCTCTGGGGAAAAGAGATCCTAATTCCAGCATGAACGCTGTTTATCCATTGAAAAATCCTCCCCCGCTCCCTCATCAAGTGGAGAGTGAAAGGAGAAGGGAGAGGGATGGTCAAATTACGGTTGTTTTGAATTCAAATGCGAAGGCTCTTTGTGGCACTGAGGGGTTTGAACAGAAAGTGGCTCAGCAGCCCCAGGATCTCCCTTGTCTCCAGGGAAATCATCCCTTGGGAATAGCTGGAGTTTAAAAACTCTCCACTGGAACATCTGTGGGGCCCTGACAAGTGATCCCCAGAAAAGGGAGAATTTCATCAGGACATGCACATTTTTGTGCTGAGTTATCAGAGTTGGTCCTTCCAGAAAGGAACAGGGAGTTGATGTTTGGGGCAGTGCTGATAATTATCCACCTCTCCAAACTCTGCTGGAGTGGGAATGGACAGGAATAGACACCTGGAGAGGAACAGCACTGTGCCAACCCTCTGCTGAGGCTCTGCATCCTCTGACACAAGGCTTGTCCTCTCAGTGCCTCACAGCCCAGGAAAAGGCAGTTTGGAGCAGAAGTTGTGCAGCCTGGGAAGGGCCAGACCTGCAGTTGGGAGTGCTGGGCCCTGTCAGTGCCTCACAGCCCAGGAAAAGGCAGTTTGGAGCAGAAGTTGTGCAGCCTGGGAAGGGCCAGACCTGCAGTTTGGACTGCTGGGCCCCTCCTGCAGCCCCTGAATCCCGGTGGGTCACAGTCAGGGAATAACAGGGGGTGGAGGAAAAGCCTCCAGTGCAAGGAGGGAGGATGCTGGGGGTGCTGGAGAGCCAAGGGCAGCTGGGCAAGGGCACTGGGGGCATCTGGGAGCTGGCACAGCCAGCTGGGTGTGAGCCCTGAGGGCACCTGGGACAGCAACAACCTGAAGCACAAAGTGGCTCCCAGGGTTATTTTTGTGTTCTGTCTTTTTGGCTGCAAATTCAAACTAAAAAAAAAAAAAAAAAAGGGCAAGATTCCTATCAGAGAGTGTTCCCTGGTAGTTTTTTAAATGGTAATTTTGTGGAAGGTTCAATATTTCACAGAAGTTAAAGAAAATACATCTCGTTCCTGAAATGCTCTGTAGCATCCTAAGGAGGAAAGCAGGGGAAATATTGCCTAGTAAGTGATAATATATCAAGGTTTCTCTGCTCATTATCAGCATAAGAGACATAATATACATAAAATGTAGGTCAGAGCATCCCATTTAACACCGTATTTATCCTTGGTGTGAGAGGCAACTGCAAAACAACACATGCTCTGATGGGGAACTGCAATGGCACAAAGTCCCCTCTGTGTGAGATCAGCCAAGGAGCCTCCTCTGAGCAGGTGCCACCTCCCCCTGCCCTGCCCACCCCGAGGCTGCAGGGAGGGGCACGGGTGGGGAATGCCCTGTTTGGAGAGCTTGGCCCTCAGGGATGGAGGAGCTGAGGGAGCCAAGGGGCACCTCCAGGGGCACGTGGGCAGGAGGACAAATCAGCCCTGGGGAGGGCAGGGCAGGAGGGGCAGGAGGGGACAGGAGTGACCCCCCGTGCTGTGTGTGGGGCAGAGCAGCCCCAGAGGCATTCTGGGATCAAAGGACAACTGGAGGGACCTCAAAGCCCCCCCAGTGCCACCCCTGCCATGGGCAGGGACACCTCCCACCAGCCCAGGCTGCTCCAAGCCCTGTCCAACCTGGCCTGGGACACTCCCAGGGCTGGGGCAGCTCTGCAGGGTTTGGGGGCTCACAGAGGGGCACAGAGGGCACTGGGCCATCCCTGCTCTGCTGCCCACCCAGTGGCACGGGGGGCTCTGGGGTGGGTCCTGCCCAGCCTCTTCCCCATCACCACCCCAAGTCCTTCTCCCCAGGGCTGCTCCCAGTCCACTCCCTGCCCAGCCTGGATTTGTGCTTGGCATTGCCCCAGGCCATGGGTAGAACCTGCACTTGGCAGTGCTGAACTTCCTGAGGCTGCCATGGACCCCCCTCTCCACCTGCCCAGGTGCCCCTGGATGCCAACCCTCCCCTCCAGCCCCTCCTGGGCTGTGGGAATCATCGGTGGGAGAAAGGAACCCACCAAAGGTGGCACATTCTGAGGCACCAGCTCAGCACCCACAGCCTCCAACCCAGGGATGCACCAAGCCCCAACAATCCCCCTCCCTGAGGTGGGGGCAGCTCCGAGCTGGAGAGAAATGAGGACACTGAGGGTGTGCAGCCGATTTTCAGCCATCCCCACAGCGACTCCCTGTCCCTGCGTGGCTCACAGGGATGTTTTTAGGCACAAGATTCCTGCAGAAACTCGCTGGACTGCTCATAAAATTAGAAATATATTCTCAGTTTTGCAGCATCAAACCTTCAGCCTTGTGTTTTCACCTCGACTCTCTGTATATATATAGAAGCTGTTTTCCTCCAAATTTTTTTCTGCTTAATTTAAGTTTTCTTGAATTGAGTAAAGAAAGAGGCTCCTTCCCCCTAACAGGGAATGTGGATCATGGAATGACTTCCAAGGGGCTTTCCAGATGGAAAGGGGAGTATATATCTATGAATATCTATGAATCTATGAAAGGGGAATATATATCTATATAAATGACAAATTCGAGTGATGTGGGTGCCACAGTTTTAAAAATAAAGCCTGGCAAATAATTTAGTGTAAAAAAAAAGAGGAAAAATGTCAGAATATGTCAGTAAAAATTACCTCTAAAAGGGGGGACTGAAGGGTGAGATGCTGCAGGTTCCCAGTGCCTGCACCCAGGGTGTTGGGGAACCCTTTCCCAGCTGCTGTTTGGGAATGACCCTGTGTAAAAACTTCCCTCCTTGCCAGTGGCATTTCCATTATTCCCAGCTCATTTTCCCCTGGAAATCTTGCAATCTTGCCATTCCAGTCAGTTTTGTGGGGGAAGGAAGAGCCTGAAAGGAGCTCTGAGAGCTCTGCAGTGCCTGAGTAAAATATTCCTTCTGCCCAACAGCCCTCCCTGACTGTGGTTTGTGCACTTTGCTGCATTTCCCCTGATTTTTGACTCCTTGCCTGAATTTCCCAGCTTTTTTTTGCTCCTTTCCTGCCCCAGGCCTGGGGAGGGGAGGGCAGGGTCGTGGCTCCTTCTGCTTCCCTGGGCACTTCATTATTTGATGTCTTAACCTACTTCCAAGAACCTGCACACCTTGAAGTTGAGCCAAAGCCCCTGAACTGCTCTCAGAGGCTGCAGGAACACCCCGAGCTCAGCCCTGGGAGGGGCTGGGGGCACCTGGGGGCACCGTGGCCTTTGCCCTCTTGCCTCATTCACAGGGTTTAACACCTGCCTGTAGCTCTGTGAAGGCAGTTTTGAGCCTCTATTTCTGTCCATGCCATCCTGTTGTGACCCAGGTCCGACTGCCCAGGCCACACCATGAATTCCTTTTGAGCTCTGCCCTTTCCAAGGGTGGATTTTACTCACCAGCTCACCTTGTCCATTGGCAATAAACACCTCTCTGCCTCTTTGGAATGCCTGAAATTACCTTTCTCTTCATTTTGCACATTGATTCAAACCAGTGGTGATTTCCCAGTTTGCAGCCCTGAGATCCCAGTTGGGATGCAGAGGGAGGGATGGGAGGCACTGGAACAAGTTGTAAAACTGCTGTAACTGTTTGGGTCCTGCTGGTGGGAAGAGAAGCTCCAGGAGTGATCTTAGAGCCGCTGCCAGTGCCCAAAGGGGCTCCAGGAGAGCTGGAGAGGGACTGGGGACAAGGGATGGAGGGACAGGACAAGGGAATGGCTTCCCACGGCCAGAGGGTTAGATGGGATATTGGGAAGGAATTCTTGGCTGTGACCAGCCTGGTCTAGTGGGAGGTGTCCCTGCCCATGAGAGGGAGTGGAACCGGATGGTGCTCAAGGTCTCTTCCAACCCAAAGCATTCCAGAACTCTCTGATAACTCCCCCCTGTGTCCCTGCAGCCCCTCCAGAGTTGGGATTTCCAGGAGCTGGACATGAGGACCCTCAGCAGATCCTCAATCAAACTGTTCAGTGCTGACTGGATTTCTATGGGTTTTCTAATAGGCCAAAGGGAGGAAAACAGATGTGCTAACATGAGAAATCAAGTTTCCTTTCAATGAAATGTTTATTCACAGGAAGTTTAATATTAATGTTAAATTGATCTGTGGCATTTTTTTCCATCAAAAATTAATGGGATGCTGTCTTTGCTTCTGTGCATGGAGAGCATCTGCTAATTAATTGGGAGACAACCACTGTAAACCACCACTCAGACAGTCCTGGGCCATTAGTTTTTCTAAGTGCACAACCACTCAATGAATAATTAATAATGATTTATAGTGGTATTAAGCTATTACTGACGCATCGATGTTGCAGAGCAGGTCACAGTTTGGCATTTATAGCCGGGAAACAGGGAAAATTAGGAATGAATATATAAAGTGGTTACTGCACATCTTGTGGTGGCATCAAAATGGGACTTCACACCTACCTGGGGCCACGTTGTGCTTTGGAGGAGCCCCAGATTTTGCCAGAGATTTCACCAGAGATCTCAACAAGCTCTTCCCAAAGCTTGGTCTGACATGGAAATGAACTCAGTGGCTTCTCTGCACAAGCTCTGTAGGAGCTCCAGATTTTGCCAGAGATCTCAACAAGCTCTTCCCAAAGCTTGGTCTGACGTGGAAATGAACCTGGTGGCTTCCCTGCACCTTCGGGGCTGCTGAGGAGCTGTCCCAGGTCCTGGCAGTGCAGGACAGAAATTGCTGTGGGGTTTGGAACCAACTCACTCTGCAGCTGAAGGGAAAAGAGGAAAGAAGGAGCCCTTCCCCTGGCACCTGAGGGCTGACACAGCCCCACAGAGCCCTTCCCATGGCACCTGAGGGCAGGCACAGCCCCACACAACCCTTCTCATGCTCCTGAGGGCAGGCACAGCCCCACGTGTGCCCAACTGAGGGCAGGAACAGGCCCACAGAGCCCTTCCCATGGCACCTGAGGGCAGGCACAGCCCCATGTGTGCCCAGCTGAGGGCAGGAACAGCCCCACACAGCCCTTCCCATGGCACCTGAGGGCAGGCACAGCCCCACACAACCCTTCCTCTGGCACCTGAGGGCAGGCACAGCCCCATGTGTGCCCACCCCAGGCAGGTTCCCCCTTCCCTGGGATCAGGTCCACGCTCTGCTGCTTTGCTCAAGGCAGGAACGTGCCTGGGTTGCCAACGTTAATATTGATTAAAGAGGTTTATGACTAAGTGTGAGGAGGAAGCAAAATCCTGTGCAGTGCTCCAAATGATTCCCAGGGCTTATTTTTAGGCCAGCAGGAGATAATTGATTTGCAGGAGCCCTTGAAGGGTGGCAGTGCCAAGGGCTGGGCACTTCATCCTCTTCCTGGCCTTTGAGAGCTTTGGGGTGCAGAGCAGCCCTGGACCACCCCCCTGGAGCTTCAGCCTCCCTTCTTGTAGCAGGAAACAAGGAGAACTGTGCCCATTCCACTGCTCCTTCTCAGGGCTTTGTGCCTCATCAGCACTTTGGAAGCCAAAAGAAACCAGATTGGCTGAAAAGTCAAACTGGGAAATAGAATTTATCAGGGAAACCTCTCCCAAAGCTCCTTCCCTTGTGCTTGTTGGCTGAGCTGGGGCCTTGTTCCAGATGTTCACACACAACAGACTGAAATTAGAGAACCCTTCAAGTATTCAATGTGGAACATTCCAGCCCTCAAAATAATTACCTTGGGAAGGTGTAAGATACTGAAAATGGGGCTTGGAGTGAAAGTGTGACAGTAATGAGGAGGAGGATGATGATGATATTGATGATACTAATGAGGAAGATGATGGTGATGTCTAAGCCCAGGGAGGGCAGAGAGAGTGGCAAGTGCAGGATGCCAGGAGAGGCAAGTGGGAGGACACCCAGGAGGACTGGAGTTGGCCCCGTTGGGATCACAGAATCCCAGACTGGTTTGAGTTGGGAGGGACCTCAAAGCTCATCTTGTTCCACCCTCTGCCATGGACAGGGACACCTCCCACCAACCCAGGCTGCTCCAAGCCCTGTCCAGCCTGGCCTGGGACACTCCCAGGGATGTGGAATCAGAGGCCCCCGTGCCAGAGCCAACCCACACCCACAGGGTCAGGGACACATTTTCATCCCTGTTCCTCTGTGCATCGTGTCCTTTCCACCAGGGCCCATCCCATCCACCTCATCCGTGGTCTCCTGAAGGGAATTGGTGGTGCAGTTCATTCCATGGGTTTGGAGCCCAGCCCTTGGCCTCTCCTCACACCGAGCCCCTCCTGGAATGGGAGGAATTCCCTTCACCACCTGCCCTTGGTGGGACCTCCAAAGGGAGGAGGTTCCCACATTCCTGCTGTGCCCTGTGCCCTCTGTGCCCACTGGAAGGAGGGCAGTCCTCCTGCAGGGAGCCCCTCCTGTGGCACCAGGAGATCCAGCAGGGAGGGTTCCCAGCCCAAGTTGTCCCCCTCAGCTCTCAGGGAGGATGGGCTGAGCTGGGTTTTCACAGCTCCACTTCCCTGCCAGCTCCTTCAGCACCAGTGGCAGAAAATAAACTGAGAGGTTCAGCCTGCCCATGAATCCCACCCCTGTGCCCCGAGCTGTGCCTTGGGAAGGTGCTGCTGGGGCTCAGCATCTCCTGGTCTTCAACCACCCACAGATATCATGAGGGTCAAACGAGGGGACAACTCCTGCTCTCTGAGTGCAAAGCAAAAAGGAGGTATAAAAAGCAATTTTTGCACCTTCATGTGTTTGGAAACACTCCCCCTCCCATCCAAATGTGTCTTGGATGCCTTTGCTTTGGGTTTTTTTATTCTTTTGGAACCTTGAAGTCTGACTGCTCTGGGAAGGCAGTGGCTGCCATCCAGCAGGCTGAGAGGGAACCAAGTCAGACTGAAAGAAATAAATTAATTGACTCCTGGGGCTGTGTCCATGGGGCCACCCTGGGGGAGCAGGAACGTGTCACCGTTGGCACAAAGGCACAGCAGGCACGGGAGCCGTCAGGGCTGTCGATAGAGGGGTGAACGCAGAGAGCACTTCCCTTTGTTCTCCACTTGTGATGCCCGGCTCAAATCAAGCGTGAGCTCGACGTCTGCTCGACTTCACTTGTGAGCTGTAATTAAGGGCGCCCAGAGACCTCGGGAGTGTTGTCAGCTGCTGCCTTTGGTGTGCTGCTCATGTCGAGACGTGTCGTGTGGCCCTGGCGGAGGGTGAGGGACACAGAGCCGAGTTCTCCCGGCCCCACCAAGCTGTGTGTGAACCACAGCCCTCTCCAGGCAGCTCTCCAGGCTGTGCTCACCCCGGGGCAGCTGCAGGGCTTTGTCTGACCCAGGGGCTCCTTGCAAAGCTGTCCCATTAGGAGAGCAGGTGTCTGGGGGCTCTCCTCGGGGGCTGAGAGAAGCTCTTTGTGCCCAAGGGCAGCCACACAGTGTCGGGGTGTCCTGAAGGACACAGGAGGTTTGGGCAGCCCTGGTTTTGCTGCAGCTCTTGGTGGGAAGTGTGAGGGGACAGAGGTGTGACCAGTGCCACCAGCCCAGGGGCACAGGGTGAGGGAGCAGCTCCTGGTTTGGTACTGCAGGAATGGGAGGGTGGGGCCGTGTCCTTTCTGTCCCCCAAAACTGTCCCAAAGGGGCCATGAGAGGTGCTGGCAGGAGCTCCATGTGCAGATGCTGGGCTGGAGCCCTCGTGCCTGGAGTGTGAGGCAGAAACACAGCAGGGCCTTTGCTGTGCAAGTCTTTGGGGTCTGGGGTTGTCTTGTTTTGTTGGGAAATTTTGATTTCCACGTGATCTGAGGCTGTGGGAGCTGCCCAGGGAGCCTGGGATGGCACATCAGCAGGAGGCCCACTGAGCTGGGAGGAGGAACTGCACCTGCTCCCCCTGAAACTGGGGTTTGCTTTCCATTTCTGCTCAGGAGTTGCAGCTTGGAACAGTGTTGGGCTCCCCAGGGGCCTGAATGCGGCGCCAGGAACAGACAGATTGAGGTCCCTGCTCTGCCTGAGCAGAGGATTCTCAAGGTCTCCCTTCCTCGATGAGAAATCTGAAGAGCTGGTGGGAGCCCAGCCTGGAAAGGCCAGGCAGGTGCTGCAGGACAGGGGTGTCAGGGGGAGGAGCAGCCCCTGAGTCTCCTCGGTGGAGAGCAGATCAGAACTCCACTCACATCTTCATGGAAGTGCCCTCAGGCTCTTTCACTGTCAGACAAGACTCTGGTGTTGCTTCCTCATGCTCTGGCTGTACTTTGCATTTTTTGATTAATTGAATGCTTTTGCTTGAAAGGAACTTACAGGAACTCCTGCCTGAGATCTGGGAGCTGTGGAGCCTCCTGGGGAGCTGAGACTGCTCAGGGCTGGGCTCCAGCTCAGACCAGGACTGGCTCCAGCAGAACCTCCCCATCCTGTGGCTTGCAGGTGGTTTGTTATTTCTCTGCTGGTCACATGTGACTATTCCACAAAATTAGATACAGCAAATACCAAATCAGTACAGCCCAACACAATCCAGGATGATGTTACTGCTGTTGTTCTACCTTGGGTATGGTTTTCATTTCAGTTTACCCACTCTGATCTTAGTGCTTCTGCCCTGCTACAGAATGTGCAGTTTGTCACTTCCCTGGAAGGTGAAAACCAGTAATGGGAGTCATGGGTGGGAATAAGGAGTTTTAGGCCAGAGAACTTGTGACAAAGCAGTTCAGAAGGAAAGGGGAAGGCCCCAAGAGCTCAGACTATAAAGGGTGGGCAGGCCCTGGCACAGGTTGGGCAGAGCAGCTGTGGCTGCCCCAGCCCTGGGAGTGTCCCAGGCCAGGCTGGACAGGGCTTGGAGCACCCTGGGCTGGTGGGAGGTGTCCCTGCCCATGGCAGGGGTGGGGCTGAATGAATTTAAGGTCCTTCCAACCCAACCCATTCCACAATTTTTTGTTTCCAGAGTCCACAGTGGCCTCACAGGAGCTGTACGAAGAGGCTGCAGAGGTGACACTGATGGGTAGTGACACTGTACAAACTAAGGACAAGTCCTGCACAGCTGGTGGGAGAGGGAACTGGCACCGTGGGGCTTCAGCAACATATTTTAACGTGTTAATGAGTGGAGCTTTTGGCAGGGTGGCCTCCTCAGCTGAGGTTTCTGCCCCAGCTGGCATGAGTGCCAGCCCCTGTGCCCACCCCCCTCTCTGAGGGAGTCCCCTGGACACCAAGGTTTGCCTTTGCAGGAGCTCAGCTTAGCAAAGGCTGAGCATGGAAAGCATCTGGTTGTTCAGTGCCATTGCAAAGATTCTGGAAACACAGAACTCCCCTTGCCAGGCCACCAAAAGGTGTTCCCTGGGAGAAGGAAGGGCAGGAGGAAAGGAGCAGGTGGGCTCCTGGTGGTGCCTGGGTTGGCAGTTCATCTTCTCCAAGACCTGGCGTGGGTTTTTCTCTCCAAGGATTCAGGTGATGCCAAAGCAAGTGGGGAATAGTTGATTGCTTTGTCCTTCTGCTCTGTTTGGTGCTGGCACAGGCACCTGCAGACATGGGCATGTGCCAGGCTCAGACCCCCACCAGCACACACACCATGGGCATGGAAATGAAGAACGAGTGTCTTGTGCCAAAAATGAAGGGGGGAAATTGAGCTGGAAGACATCCAGGAATGGTTCTGAGCAGAAACAATCACCAAACCTGCTGTAATCAGGAGAGGTTCTAGAGAGACACCTTGTCCAAAATGTTGCCCCAGCTGAGGGAAGGTGGGCACGGGGGTGTGCCCAGGGGCACCACAGAGTGTCCTGTCCAAACTTCCCTCCAAATCATCAGGAAAGAGCCTGACAAGGCACAAGATTATCCTCGAATCCCCTCTTTTTCTGATATTTATCTGACAGGCCTTCACCCTCTGACTGGCAGAGAATGGAAAATGAAGGAAAATGAAGAAGGAATGGCAATGGGCAATTCTGCCCTGCCAGAGCCCAGCCCTCTGCTGGGCAGGGAACAGCCAAGGGGGGCTCAGCATGGGCACTGACAGGACCTGTGGCTTCTCCCCTGGGGGTGGCACAGGCAGAGCTGAGAGCCCCGGGGGGGCACGTGTGTGGGTGGGCACCACAGAGCTGGCAGCTCCCAGGGCTCCCCCAGCTGCCTGGCCTGGGCACAGCTGGCTCTGCCTCCTGGCATGGAGTGTGGCTGGGGCAGCTGCAGGAGGGAGGGAAAACTGCAACTCCTGCACACCAGGGATGGTGCAGTTGGCCCAGAGAAGCTGTGGCTGCCCCTGGATCCCTGGGAGTGTCCCAGGCCAGGCTGGACAGGGCTTGGAGCACCCTGGGCTGGTGGGAGGTGTCCCTGCCCAGGGCAGGGGTGGCACTGGAGGGGCTTTAAGGACCCTCCAACCCAAACCATTCAGGATTCCATAATTCCACCTGTCACATTTAGGGTGGCAATGACATTTTGGGAGGCCACTTTCACTGTTGTGAGGGTTGTGCTCCACACATGATGGAGTGGGAGGGCAGGAGGGCATGGGAGAAGCTGCAGGAAAGGAAGGGGATGGAAAATGTGGTGTCTTTTGACTGAAAACTGTTGGTGAGCACTGGAAACACTCTTGGTCACCCCAGGAGATCAGGCTTGATCCTCCCTCCTTGCCAAGGTGGGATGGGGTGAGTCTCGCTGGAGCACCAGGGGATTTGGTCCCTCACTTGGCAGAGGTGAAAAAGGCAGTGCAAACACCAAAGGAGATGCAAAGTGAGGCTTCCCACCCTTTGCCCTCCCCAGCCATGGCCCTGCCTGGGCCTGGGCATGGGCACGGTGTGCCCCTGGGGCAGGCTGGCATCACGGAGCAGCTGATGCCAGGCACGAGCTCTGCCCACACTCACTTGCTATTTTTTCCTGAGGAAAATAAATGTTTTAAGTTTTTTTGCAGTGCCTGTCCTAGAGCATGGACAAGAAAGGTTAGTTATAAATAATGGAGGGCTGTGTGTCCTCTCTTGGGGGGGAGGAAAGCACAGGGAGCCTCGGGCAGAGGAACACAGCAGCACCCTCCATGGTGGGCATGAGCTGAGGGACATGGGCATCCCCCCAGGCCACCAAACCCTCCTCCCGACCATGGGCACAGCTGCCTGGGGGGCTCTGGCCAGGCACTGAACAGCCACATCTCCACAAGCCAACCCCAACCCTCCCAGCAGCTCTGAGGGCAATGAAAAATTCAGCAAAGGCAGAAGGACAGAGTCCCAGCATTACTTAGGGTGGAAAACACCTCCAAGATCATCGAGTCCAACCATTAAAGCAACATCTGAGCACAGAAGCCCTTAATTGGGCTGTGCCCTGGGAGCTGCTGGCAGAGGAGTCCAAAGAGCAGGGAACCATCTTTTAATCCACTCGCCCATTTTAGTGTGAATATAAAAGTTGTGAGCAGTAATGGAGGAAAATGCATTTTGGGGGGGAAATCAGAAAGGTTTTGTTTTGGCCAAATAGGGACATTACAGACCCAGAGAGGATCCAGAACTCAGAGCACAACCTGATCCTGCCCCAGTGGGAGCTCTCTAGGGGCTGGGACTGAGGGGGGTGAGAGACCCTCCAGGTGCCACCAGTGCCCTGGGACAGCCACTCTGCAGCCACCCCAGGGCTCTGGGGGCAGGGCTGGAGACATGGCCCCTGTCATGGGGAGGCTCTTTGGGAGGCAGAGGTGCTGCTGGGTGGGGCACTGGCACCCTCTGTGCCCTGGTGGGCCCCACGAGCCGTGGCACTCAGGGTCATATCCAGCAAACTGGGATGGAACTCCTGGGGGTTTATTGCTCCTTTTTCTATTTGAAGAGAAATCCATCCAAGGGGCATTGCCAGGAGAGCAGATCAGAGCCCAGCTCTGCCAAAGGAGGGCACGGAGATGGGGCAGGACCTGGAGGGGCAGCGTGGGAGGGCACTGAGGGCACTTGTTGCTCTGGCACAAAGCAGTGCAGGCAAATCTCTCACTCCTTTGGATAATTTGAATGTATTTCTGTCATTTTTAATCCTTGGCCTTCTCCAGCTGCATCTGCCCATTTTTCATTACCCTGAGCTGTGCTTTTCCCCCATTCTCTCTGGCAGACCTATCAATTCTAAGCTGCTTTCTTCCTCTTGCTTAATTGAAAATGTCAGTTATTGTATTTGATGATAATTTCTCCCCCATTCTAACCCTGGCTGTGGCAGTGATTGTTGGGAGAAGAGACTTTATCCTAAATCTAGTCATAAAGACACTGCAAAAGGCTCTGCTGCCACAAATCAGTTGGGAATTCAGGAGAGCTACTCGGGATTTAAACAAGAGCTACAAGGATTTAAACCCCAGTTCTCACAGATCTAATACTTTGTAGGAAAAATACTGATATTTTTCCAATTTCTCTTGGTCTTGTGTTTTGTTCTGTATATTTTACACACCTGCCAGAGCTGCTCTTGGCTTTGCACAGAGCAAAGAGCAGTTCTTGGTGACAGGAATGCCCTTGCTGAGCCTGAGTCCTTTCCCAGCACAGCTCAGTGGGGAGACACTGACTGCAGAGATGTTGTGCTGCTTCAGCTCCTGGGAGTCAAAATACTGAATCCTGACTTCTCCTTTTGCTTGAAAAAAGCATTAGTCATGGCATGCTGTTCCCTGACAATTAATGTCTTTAATATATGAAAACACAGCATTGCATTGTGCAGGTTTGACACTTAACCAAAGTAATTATTGGATGTAATAATGAATCTTACCATTTTTTCCCTCTGGAAGAAATGAAGTAACTGTAAGTCATTTGTTCAAAGCAGACACCTCACCACGGGGCTGAGGCCTCGTTCAGTGTGGGAGGGAATGCAGTGCTGCCCTGCCCTGCCCTGCCCTGCCCTGCCCTGCCCTGCCCGGACCCTCTGCTGACGCCACTGAGCAGGTGACACATGGATGTGGCACTGGGGGACACTGTCAGTGGTGGCCTTGGCAGTGCTGGGGATGGTTGGGCTCGGTGGTTTGAGAGGGCTTTTCCAACTGGAATGGTTCCAGGATGTTTGACTTCCCTCCCCCTGAGCTCCAACCCCTGCCAGTGGTGGGGGATCTCCAGCCTGGGGGAACTCCAGCCCCCAGCACTGCTCTGAGCCAGAACCTGCAGGAGAAGGAGCTCAGGAAAGGGAACAGCTGAGAGCAGATCCATCCTCAGCAAACACATCCCCCTCCCACCAGGGCAGGGCATCCCCTTGCCCACTGCTGTGCCCAGCACACACTGCAGGGCCCGTGGCCACCTGCCATGGCCAAAGGTGCTCCAGGGGCCACCTTCTCATGGGAACAACTCTGGAACAAACACGATCTCTTGAGCAAATAACAGGAGGTGATGAGGTAAATAATCTTTAGGAGGGCAGAGAGCAGATTGGGTGGGGCTCTGAGCAACCTGGTCTGAGGAAGGTGTCCCTGCCCATGGCAGGGGTGGGACAAGACAATCTTCAGGGTGCCTCCCAGCCCCAGCCATGGGAGGATTCTGTGCGCTGTGAACATCCAGTTCTCACTGAGAGGTTCCTTTGGGATCTCTGCGGGGCAGTAAGTGCTGCAAAGCCTGAGCACTGCCCAGCTCCTTCTCCTGGATATCCTCCCCCATCTGGTGTCCTTAAAGCAGGAACAGGAAGGGCCCAGCTGGACAAAGAGATCAAGCAGCAGTGAGAAACACTGAGCTGAGTCCCTGAACTCCTCCAGAGAACAACTCATGCCATGACTCCTCTGCTGTCTCTGGGTTTGCCATCAGCCCATGTCCTCCTGCCCCTGGAGAGCTCATCCTGGGGACTGGGATGCTCCCACTTCTCCTCAACCCCTGCCCTCAGTGCAGACTGTGACATTCCTGCACGATGCCACATCCAGCTGGAGTCACCTCCCTGCTCCTCCCTGGAGCCTGAGAGGGTTCCCATCCCAGGGGATGGGCTGGGGCTGCCAGGACGTGCCCAGGGGCACACACAGCACACAGGGGGCTGCTTTCAAACCCGTGCATGCTTCTCCAGCTCTTGCCCCCATAGTTACCCCACCCCATGGTGGAATCATCCCAGTGTTCCTCCAAGATGTTGAGTGGAAAGGCTTGAAAATCTGCCCTGCAAAGCAAGATGTTCAAAGGCAGGGTGGAAATCAGCAGCTGCTGCTGCTGTTGTTGTTCTGGGGACGGTGGGAGAGCAGGGCTGGGGAGGGGGAGGGCTCTGATTCAGAATTTCTCAGCCCACAATGTTTACAGCACTTAGGCTGGGAAAAATACCTGTTCACAGAAACCATCCTCACCAGGCTTCGCTTTCCCCTCTGCCATTGCTTAGTAACAGCTCTATTTTTACATGCTGAGAGGGTAAGAGACCACAAAAATGGGGGGTTACTCAGTCTCTGATCTAACAGGGTAAACTCAATGGGCTGAGGCCTTGCCATGGGGACTGGGCTGGCTGTGGGCACAGAGAGCCCTGGGCTGGGGCACCAGGGGCTGGCAGTGCCAAGGGCTGCCCCCACCCACCCTCAGCCCTTCCAGCTGGGTTAAAAGCCCCCCAGAACTGTAAAACCCAGTGCTGAGTGCTGCCAGCTCAGGTTGGCACCCTGGAACAGGCAGGTACAACCTGGCCATGGGAGCAGAGGGGCCCTCCTGGGGCAGCTCCAGGTGGGTTGGTGAGGAAGGAGGGTGTGGGTGCAGGGAGCTGAGCCTGGGGGGCAACCACCACCTCCCTCCATCCTTGGGGCATCTGCCTCCACCCCAGTGTCCCTTTGGAAAGAAATCATGGAATTGTGGAATCACAGACTGGTTTGGGTCCCCCATGGGCAGGGACACCTCCCACCAGCCCAGGCTGCTCCAAGCCCTGTCCAACCTGGCCTGGGACACTCCCAGGGCTGGGGCAGCCACAGCTTCTCTGGGCAACCTGTGCCAGGGCCTGCCCACCCTCCCAGGGAACAATTCCTTCCCAATATCCCACCTATCCCTGCCCTCCTTCAGCTTAAAGCCTATCTCTTACAGTTTCTGCTAAAATATATTTCCAGGAGTGTCCAAACCCCTGAAAGTGCCTTCCTGAGCATCTGATTTGGGGAACAGCTTTTGTAATCCCCATGGGCTTGGGGCACTGCCCACCCATCCCACTGCCCACCCATCCCACTGCCCACCCATCCC
>VWZD01013049.1:288431-320259 GCA_013396695.1 Sakesphorus luctuosus
CCCGGGGCTGCCCCGGCGCGCACCGGACACGGACCGCGCGGCCCCCGCAACCCCCGCACGCTCCGGGCGCGTCTCCGCGGGCGTTCCCGTTAACCCGCCCGGAACGGGGGTCGGGCTCGGCAGAGATCCTGGAAAATTCTGCGCCCGTTCCAGCGGCGGTGCCACCCACCCTGCCGAGGCGCCCGCGGTGCGGGAGATGCTCCGAGCGGGCACGGCGCTGCCTCCCTCGGTCCCGGCGCTGCCGCCGCCGTCCCGGGGCGCTGGGCAAGGCCAGCGGGGGCTGAAGTTGGCTGCCCGGGGGGCGGAGAGCGGCGCATCCCCGTTCGAGGGAATTTGGCAGAACCTGGGCACGGGCTGCGCTGCCAGGGCTCAGGGCCTGCCTTCCCCCCGGACCCGTCCCCGCGTCCCTGCCCGGGGGACCGGCTGGGTTTGCTCGTTATTCCTTGGAGGCTGGACCAGGAATGCTCATGGCTGTGAGAGCCCTAGTGAAAGGTCCTTGATTTTGGGGAAATAGGAATGATCCATGTGGATATTTTTGCTGTGCCTGTCACTCCAGTGAAATCCCTTCATTTTGCTCTCTACATTTGTGATTTCCAGTTAAAAACTCCGGCCATGTGCCCTTCATGGTTTTAGCCTGAGGTGTTGTGAGTGATCGTAATCCTTAGAAACAAGTGAAACACAAAGCGTTTCCCTCATCATTCCATGACAAGAGAAGTGACTTAATGTGGTGGATTCTGCTGTTCTGCATCTGCTCGCTCTGCTCCTCTCGGAGGATGGAGCCTTGCCATGGCAACCTGCACGGCACAGATTGCAGCCACTTCGGGGAAGTAGCGGGACTTGGGAAAGAAACGGGAACAGGTGATCTCAGAACGTGCAGAATCAGGGATAAATTGTGCATCTTGTAAGACGTGGCCTCTTTCAGGAGGAATATTCGTGTTGCTTCAGTTCCCAGGTGTGGGAGTGGGAAGGGAATCGGCCTTCGAGGAGGTCACGGATCTTCTCCTGCAGCCGCAGTGGAAGGAGGTTCTTCATTTTCCAAGCAATATTGATGACTGTGGGGAATGGCAAAGCCAGATTAATTTAGGGATCCTGTGATGGAATAGCTCTGTGTGTCGTGTCAGCTTGGTGTCCCTGTGAACCTCACCCTTTGCCTGGGTGCAATCTGTAAAACTTTTTCTTTGATAAACCAGCGTCTTGAAATCTTTTATTTCATTACCTCACAGAGGAGGGGCTTTCCTGTGTCTTCAGTTATACAAATCACATGAAATGCTTAAAGAAAGGAGATTCCATTACATCAGTTTTGGCAGTGGCTGGAGTGCCAGGAGCCATTCCTGAGTGCCCAGTGGATCCCAGAAGGCTCAGGGAGCTGCAGGTCAGGAGCAAAGGCTGGGCTGGAGGTGCTCCTGGGCTGGAGGTGGCTCCTGGGCTGGAGGTGCTCCTGGGCTGGAGGTGGCTCCTGGGCTGGAGGGGCTCCTGGGCTGGAGGTGGCTCCTGGCCTGGAGGTGGCTCCTGGGCTGGAGGTGGCTCCTGGGCCACAGCTCCACTGCTGGGAATCCCTGGGAAGGAGGGGCAGTGCTGGCCAGCAGCAAATCCCCCATCCTGGGCCCTGCAGAAATTTGTAAATGCTTCTTAAAAATTCATTTAAAATCTGTTGACGTCGTAGCTGCTCCCAACAAATGGGATTGTCAAAGGGGTTTGTCCATTGTCTCTGGACTATTTCAAGGTGGCAGCATGTGCACTGTTAGAGCCACCAAACTTCAGATTAATGAGGAATTAATTGTCCCTGAGGTATTTGCAGCTGTGCAAGGCTTTGCTGGGAGTGTTGGTCTTAAAGCAGAGACATCAGGGATGCAAAACACAGCGGGGCTTTGGGATTCATCCCGGAGCCAGGGAACAGGGATGAACCCACCTCGGAGTGTGCCAGGGCAGGCTGTGGCTGTGTGGTGGCAGCCCCAGAGTCCCCCTGAGCCCACTGGAGCCCCCCAGAGCCCCGATGCCACTGAGCCACCCCTGGCTCCCCCCATGCCCAGCTCTGTCCCCAAACCATCACGGTGCTGCCATTGGCACGCCAGGAGCTGCTGCCCGGGAGGGGATCAGGGTGGGAGAGGGGATTGATGTGCAGCAGGGGGTTCCCAGGGCCTCAGAAATGGGGCGTTTTCCCCTCCTGAGCATTCAGCTCCCCCCCTCCTGCCCTGCCCTGCCCTGCTGGAGGGCGATGGGGACAGAGGCTCCATCCCTGGAGCTGCAGGAGCCCTGGTCATGCCCGGGACAGCCAGTCCTGGGTGCCCGCCTTGGGCAGGGCTGGGCTGGTGGCCCGGGAGTCAAACCTTCTGGAAGTGGGGGTAGGAGGAACTGCTCCCCTTCAACAAAGGGGTGTGAATCCATCGGGTTGATCATCGGCACTTTGAAAATCCGCTCGGTGTGTGGGAACCCACACCCACCACCCTGCAAAGTGGCCCAGAAACAGCCAATGCCTCTTTATAATCCAAATTAATGATCTTGGTGGATCCAAGCCGAGCACCTCGATGTTGTACCAAGCCCTATTTAAAGATTTGTAAGAGCCACCATGTGTCCTTGGTTTTCATCTCAGCTCCCTCTAATTTTAGCGTGGTTTCTGGAGGCTTTAATTTGCCGGCACGGCAGATTGCATCAAATCCTGGGACAAGCCTTGCACAACTGAGCTTTTGCTCAGAGCTTTTTTTTTTTCTTGGGAATGCAGCAATTTGTTGACGGCAGAGAAATCCTTCCTGTGTTACTGGGCAGAGCCACCCCTTTTGGGGTGACCTGCCGAGGAGCTGTGGAGGAGCAGAAGGTGGAGGGCTGTGATGGGCAGGAGGAGGGATGGCTGGAAGGAGCTGGGAGTCAGCCTGGAGAGATCTGACAGCCCAGGGGAGAGGCTGCCACGGCAGGACTGTGCCTAAGTGAGAAATTAGGGAAGGAAAGGAGCATTAAATCCCCGTGCTCTGGGAAGGGGGAGCAAATACCATGTTAATGGATCAAGTTATGGTGAATAAAGAAGAAAGGAAGCTGTAAGCTCAAGAAGGCTTTTTTATTATAAGGAAGAGAACAGTCTTCATCCTTTAGTTCACTTGTATCCAGAGTGAATGACTTTATAGCTACAGGAGTTTAAGCTTACTGGAGGAAAATGCCTTATTTTTTCCTTTTTTTTCCCAACTATTTTGCTGAGGAAAAGATTTGCAAATGAGAGTTGGAGCAAAGCAAATCTGCGGCGAGCAAGTTTAACCTTTTCTGGGCACAGGAGCCAGTGGGCAGAGCCAGTCTGAGTCTGCCCAGGAGAGCAGCAGCACCGTTTGCCCCGAGCTGGATGTGGGCACAGAGCGCTGGGACTGGCAGTGCTGGGCACGTTGCCGTGGATGGCAAAGCACCACTTGGCTGTGGGAGCTGTAACCTGTCAGTCAGCGCTCGGCTTTCAGGGGTGTTGGAGGTGTAGAGGGATCCTCGCGAGGTCTCTGCGCTCGGTGTGGCGCTGAGTCGGTGCCTGCGAGCTCCGGCACGGACTATAAATAGCGGCGCGGCCGGAGCGGCGCGGCAGGTACAGAGCACGGCACCGACAGCGGGGTGGCAAACACGGCCGGGCGAGCTCGGGGGCTGCCGGGCACAGCTGCCATCTGCCCAGCGGCCGGGCACAGCTGCCATCTGCCCCTGCCAGCGCAGCCGCCGCTGCCCGTCCCGCAGGGAGCTGCCCCGGAGCGGAATGTGAAGCTTTGCTTGCCTTGGATTGCTTCGCACACGGATTGGGTTTCACCTGCTCGCTCTCGAGTCCTGCTCCTTTGGTGACTTTTTCTGCCCTTTTCCCGTGTTCGCTGCGGTGGCCGCGGGCGCGGCCGTGGGAGGACGGGCATGGCGTGGCAGGACACGGGGGCCATTCCAGAGGCTGTGCTGAGAGGCCCTCGCTGCAGGAATGGATATCCCCCCGCGCTGGGCTACGGCAGGAGCTCCGTGCGGGGCCGGCGGCGCTGCCTGGCACTGCTGCGGCAAAGCAGCCTCCGCTGCAGAGGTGCGGGATGGGGTGGGAGATGGGAGATGGGATAGGGGATGGGGTGGGATATGAGATATGGGATGGGATATGGGATATGGGATATGGGATATGGGATATGGGATATGGGATATGGGATATGGGATATGGGATATGGGATATGGGATATGGGATATGGGATATGGGATATGGGATATGGGATATGGGATATGGGATATGGGATGGGATGGGGTGGGATGGGATGGACTGGACTGGGCTGAGCTGGGCTGTGCTTGGCTGTGCTCTTGGGGGAGCTGAGCTGTGGGGCTGAGCAGCTGGTGGCACAGGGGCACCTTGGTGGCCGAGAAGCCAGGGTGTGGTTGGCAGAGCTCCTCTCCAGCAGTGCCAGGAGCTCCACTGGATATTAGACAGAGGCTCTTCCCCCAGAGGGTGGTGGGCACTGCCCAGGCTCCCCAGGGCAGTGGGCACAGCCTCAAGGCTGCCAGAGCTCCAGGAGGGTTTGGATGATGCTCTGGGGCACAGGGTGGGATTGTTGGGGTGTCTGTGCAGGGCTGAGGGTTGGACTGATGGTCCTTGTGGGTCCTTTCCAAGTTGGCATATTCTGGGATTCTGTGATGGCTTCTCAGGTCAAACCCCACCAGTCCCTCCCACTCTCTGCTTCTCTTGCATGACTTTATTCTCCAATATGTAGAAATCATCTCCATTCAGACACCGTATGTTCTGGGTTTAACACCATATTCCATCTTCTCTTCACTGTTGACCTTTGAAGAGTTTTTGGGGTTCCTCACCCCTCGCAGAGGCTTTGGGAGGTGTTCCTGGTCCTCCTTGCTCCTGCCAGCAGGGCAGCTGGATGGAGTGGCCAGGAGGGAATGGTTATGGAGCGATGGCTGGAGGCTGGATTGGAAAGGGATGAGGCTGAGGAGGGGGACGTGTCACCCCGGTGGAGGATGCTCTGGGTGGGCAGCTTGGCTTGATGATTGGCATAAAATGCACTGATGGTGGGTTTGGAGTGGGGCTGGAGTCCCTCTGTGCCTTGGGTTTAACTCTGCCCCAGGTATCAGCTCCCCTGGTCCCCCAGGTGTGTGAGCAGCGTCCCCACCTCGAGGCAATGCTGCAGCTCTTGCTGTTGTTACAATAAATATTCTTACATTTTCCAGCCTGAGCACTAAATTGGTGGCTTTCAGCAGTTCTCTAATTATGTGAGACATTTTTTGTACTTAACAAATGGTTCTTATTCCTGCCAGCACTTCAGCCCGGTGTTCTGGGACTGTGGGTGTCAGGGAACAGAACATATTTCTGTGTCTGTGAATATGATCCCACACGTTGTCTTAAGTGGGAAAATGTTCACAGCCCTTATATGGAGAGGGATTTTTTTCCCCAGATCCATCAGAGCTTTCTCCTGCAGCAATAACGCAGTTTGATCCTCCTGGTGCTCTGTAGGCTGAGGCTGCATGAGGAACCAGAAATGGGAAATGGGCTTTCTTCTTTTCCTGGCAAAGGTGTCCTGTGGTGTGACCTGCTCTGCCTCAGAAACTGTTCAGGAACTGCTTCTAGGAGTGGCTGATGGTTTTCAACACCTGATCAGTGTAGAGCTGCCAAGCTGGCAGTACCTGGGGGCAGCCAGGCTGCTGCTCCTCCTGGAGCTGTGCATCTCCATCCCCCTGGGGGTTCCCACCCTCCTCCTCGTGCCCAGCTGTGTGGGCAGCAGCCTTGCAGCCTCGTGGCCCTGCAGGAGAAGCTGAGATGTTTGTGTGTCATGGCAAGGGACGTGTCCCACAGGGATGGGTTGGGCTCTCCTGTCCTGGGCCAGAGGTGTCTTGTCCTGTCACGCAGTGAGATTTGGGGAATACACGAGTTAGAGTGTCCAAAGGAGGGCACAGAGATGGGGCAGGGCCTGGAGGGGCACAGTGAGAGGGCACTGAGGGCACTTGGTGTGTTCAGCTGCAGGAGAGGAGACTGAGGGGAGACCTCAGTGCAGTCACACCTTCCTTGGCAGGGGCAGAGGAGGGGCAGGCACTGAGCTCTGCCCTGTGGGACCAGGGACAGCACCCAGGGAATGGCTGGAGCTGTGCCAGGGCAGGGACAGGGCACAGGGCATGGCTGGAGCTGTGCCAGGGCAGGGACAGGGCACAGGGAATGGCTGGAGCTGTGCCAGGGCAGGGACAGCACCCAGGGAATGGCTGGAGCTGTGCCAGGGCAGGGTCAGGTTGGATCTCAGGGAAAGGTCCTTCCCCCAGAGGGCGGTGGGCACTGCCCAGGCTCCCCAGGGCAGGGGGCACAGCCCCAAGGCTGCCAGAGCTCCAGGAGGGTTTGGATGATGCTCTGGGGCACAGGGAGTGACTCCTGGGGCTGGGCCGGGGCAGGGCTGAGGGTTGGACTCCGTGATCCCTGTGGGGCCTTCCAGCTCAGCACGTTCTGGGGTTCTGTCACCACACTCTGCCCCACAGGGGTGGGCTGTGCTCTCCTGTCCTGGGCCAGAGGTGTCTTGTTGTGTCACACAGTGAGATCTGGGGAGCACAGGAGTTCCCAGGGCACCTTGTGGTGTGCTGGGGGGCTGGTTACAGACTCATGAACACATGAGGCAAAGAGTGAAGAGTTCTTTGGTGTGATGGAAAGTGCAATGACCCTCCAATGGATTTTGTTCCATACTCATTTTTGCATCAGAGATTCCTGCACAGGGACATAACACCCCAAATCCCTTTGGTTTGTAGCAGGAAGGCTTTGGCCACATGTGAGAGGAGGAGGAGGTTTGAGGCTCTGTCTCTGGTGGTTGCTGGGAAGCTGGAGGGGAGGATGGATGGGCTGCAGTGGAGCTGCCGTGGTCACTCAGCACTTGGCACGGTGCCCTCGGTGCTGGGAGGCTCCACACGTGGGGATGTGTCACTGCCCACCCTGGGGCCACCCAGGTGAGGGGACAGGAGTGGCATGGGCATGGATGCTGTTATCCATGGGTGACCAACATCCCACAACTACAGAATGGTTGGGCTTGGAAGGGCTCTCTGGGCATCACCCAGTGCAGTGCCCCTGCTAAAGGAAGTTCAGCAGAGCAGGTGGCACAGGAACCTGCCCAGGTGGGGTTTGAGAATCTCCAGAGAAAGAGGCTGCCCAGGCTCTCTGGGCACCTGCTCAGTGCTCTCCCCCCTCCCAGGAAAGAAGCTTTTCCTTATGTTCAGGTGGAACTTCCTGTGTTCCAGTTTGTGCCCGTTGCCCCTTGCCCTGTCGTGGGGCACCACTGGGAAGAGTCTGATTCCCTCCTCTTGGCACCCATCCCTTACATGTTGGTTCTCAGGGTGAGGGCCCTCTCGGTGTCCCCTCTGGAGGCAGAACAGCCCCAGCTCCCTCAGCCTTTGCTGCTCCCAGAGATGCTCCGGTCCCTTCAGCATCTCCACAGCCTGTGCTGGACCAGCTCCAGGAGCTCCATGTCCCTCCTGGCCTGAGGAGCCAGAGCTGGGCACAGCACTGCAGATGTGCCCCCCAGGGCTGGGCACAGGGGAAGGATGCCCTCCCTGCCCTGCTGGCACTGCCCTTCCTGTGGTACCCCAGGAGCCCGTTGGCTTTCTGGCCCCCAGGGCTGGTCATGCACAGCTGGTTGTCCAGCAGGACCCCCAGGTCTCCTCCCCCCGGGGATTCTGTGCCATTTTGGGTGGCAAAGGTCTGCATGAACCTTGAGAGCAAACCTCAGTTACTGCCCATGGATTTGTAGGAGTGTTTCTTGGGACCATCAAATGCAGGTTTCTTTATTGGCTGTTCCAGGGTTGCAGATGCTGCAGTGCTTTTCTAAGGGGTTTTTTCCCTGGTAAAGCCATTTTTCAGCTGAAATGTCCGTGACAGAGGCCACACTGAAACTGTCACTGAGACGTTTGCACATCAGCTCTCCAACCTGGGCACAGAAACTCCTCAAAGCCAGGATTTCTGGGCATTTTCCAAGGCTGGCTGTGACTTCATCCTGCCAGGGAAAGGCACTTTTAATGGGATGTCATTACCACTCTGCTGCTCAATGATCATTTCCATTCCTAACAGCAACAATATGGGAACTTGGACGAGCTAAAAATTGAGCTCCAGGACCTGCCAGCCAGAGGTCTTTAATCAGAGCTGCTATTTTGGGGAGACAGATTTAGCATAAATAGGTGTGATGCGAAGTGTCAGACTGCATTTAGTCCTTNTGTGGGTCCTTCCAGCTCAGCACGTTCTGGGGTTCTGTCACCACACTCTGCCCCACAGGGGTGGGCTGTGCTCTCCTGTCCTGGGCCAGAGGTGTCTTGTTGTGTCACACAGTGAGATCTGGGGAGCACAGGAGTTCCCAGGGCACCTTGTGGTGTGCTGGGGGGCTGGTTACAGACTCATGAACACATGAGGCAAAGAGTGAAGAGTTCTTTGGTGTGATGGAAAGTGCAATGACCCTCCAATGGATTTTGTTCCATACTCATTTTTGCATCAGAGATTCCTGCACAGGGACATAACACCCCAAATCCCTTTGGTTTGTAGCAGGAAGGCTTTGGCCACATGTGAGAGGAGGAGGAGGTTTGAGGCTCTGTCTCTGGTGGTTGCTGGGAAGCTGGAGGGGAGGATGGATGGGCTGCAGTGGAGCTGCCGTGGTCACTCAGCACTTGGCACGGTGCCCAAAGTGCTGGGAGGCTCCACACGTGGGGATGTGTCACTGCCCACCCTGGGGCCACCCAGGTGAGGGGACAGGAGTGGCATGGGCATGGATGCTGTTATCCATGGGTGACCAACATCCCACAACTACAGAATGGTTGGGCTTGGAAGGGCTCTCTGGGCATCACCCAGTGCAGTGCCCCTGCTAAAGGAAGTTCAGCAGAGCAGGTGGCACAGGAACCTGCCCAGGTGGGGTTTGAGAATCTCCAGAGAAAGAGGCTGCCCAGGCTCTCTGGGCACCTGCTCAGTGCTCTCCCCCCTCCCAGGAAAGAAGCTTTTCCTTATGTTCAGGTGGAACTTCCTGTGTTCCAGTTTGTGCCCGTTGCCCCTTGCCCTGTCGTGGGGCACCACTGGGAAGAGTCTGATTCCCTCCTCTTGGCACCCATCCCTTACATGTTGGTTCTCAGGGTGAGGGCCCTCTCGGTGTCCCCTCTGGAGGCAGAACAGCCCCAGCTCCCTCAGCCTTTGCTGCTCCCAGAGATGCTCCGGTCCCTTCAGCATCTCCACAGCCTGTGCTGGACCAGCTCCAGGAGCTCCATGTCCCTCCTGGCCTGAGGAGCCAGAGCTGGGCACAGCACTGCAGATGTGCCCCCTAGGGCTGGGCACAGGGGCAGGATGCCCTCCCTGCCCTGCTGGCACTGCCCTTCCTGTGGTACCCCAGGAGCCCGTTGGCTTTCTGGCCCCCAGGGCTGGTCATGCACAGCTGGTTGTCCAGCAGGACCCCCAGGTCTCCTCCCCCCGGGGATTCTGTGCCATTTTGGGTGGCAAAGGTCTGCATGAACCTTGAGAGCAAACCTCAGTTACTGCCCATGGATTTGTAGGAGTGTTTCTTGGGACCATCAAATGCAGGTTTCTTTATTGGCTGTTCCAGGGTTGCAGATGCTGCAGTGCTTTTCTAAGGGGTTTTTTCCCTGGTAAAGCCATTTTTCAGCTGAAATGTCCGTGACAGAGGCCACACTGAAACTGTCACTGAGACGTTTGCACATCAGCTCTCCAACCTGGGCACAGAAACTCCTCAAAGCCAGGATTTCTGGGCATTTTCCAAGGCTGGCTGTGACTTCATCCTGCCAGGGAAAGGCACTTTTAATGGGATGTCATTACCACTCTGCTGCTCAATGATCATTTCCATTCCTAACAGCAACAATATGGGAACTTGGACAAGCTAAAAATTGAGCTCCAGGACCTGCCAGCCAGAGGTCTTTAATCAGAGCTGCTATTTTGGGGAGACAGATTTAGCATAAATAGGTGTGATGCGAAGTGTCAGACTGCATTTAGTCCTTGTCCAAGACATCTTCCTCCTTTTGGAGTGGTGACTTTGGATAAAATTCCTCACCAAGGTCACTCTGTATCTGTGAGGAGGGCTGGGAGAAGCAAACACAAACTCCTTGTATTGTTTGTTGTCTTCCTCAGTTTTGTTTCAATGGAAGTGACTTTGTGTGAAAGACAACAAAGAAAACATTTTTTAGGACAGGGAACCTGCTCGTGGAGGGTATTTTTGGTGCAGTAACTCCAGGAGTTGCTGAAGTGCTGGCAGATTCCAGCCCCTGGAGCTCAGTGGGATTCCCTGGGCTGGGTTTGGAGCTGGGCCATGCCTGAGGAACACTGAGCTCCAAACCCTCAGTCCCAGCCTGTGCTTGGAACTCCTGAGCCTCTTCATTCCCTCAGACAGTGTTTGGGGTGGGGGGGCTGGTTGTCCCTCCTGCCCATGTGGCACGTGGGGTGTCAGCAGAGACTCTTGTTGTCATCTTTGCTCTCCACCCTGAAGTCTCCCCAGTCCCTTCACCTCTTCAGAGACCACCAGGAGCAAAACTAGGAGAGGAATAAGGAGACTGGTATTCCAGGGAGCGTGGGAGTGCCCAGCCCTGGAGGTGCCCAAGGCAGGACTGGCCGTGGCACTCAGTGCCCTGGGCTGGGGGACAAGGTGGGCATCGGGCACAGGGTGGGCTCCAGGGGCTGGGAGGGCTTTGCCAAGGTGGGCATCGGGCACAGGGTGGGCTCCAGGGGCTGGGAGGGCTTTGCCAAGGTGGGCATCGGGCACAGGGTGGGCTCCAGGGGCTGGCAGGGATTTTCCAGCCTCAGGGATTCTGTGGTTCTGGTATTCTTTTTCCCAGGCCTTGTGTCTCCTCTGAGCAGCTCCTACAACTGGGAGGCATCAGGAGGGTTGGTGGAAGCAGCCAAACCCCATCAGTGTGAGCTCTCAGCTTGGCCTGGGACTGGGGAACCCTTAATTCCTCCTGGATTTGATGCTGAGTGGGAAACTTTGATTCCTCCTGGATTTGATGCTGAGTGGTCCCCCTGAACTCCTCACTCACAGGAGCAGCAGAGGGGTTGGTGCCTGGTGCTCCCAGAGCTGCTCTCTGCTCCCACCTCCCTTTGGAGCTCTCCCTTTTGTCCTGGGGATGGTGCCCAGCAGCTCCCTGCCACCCTTGCCGTGCCACCTGGGGGTGGGTGGTCATCTCTCCCGTTTGCCACAGCTCATCCCTTTTATAAACTGACCTACTTAGTGACTCTTCACAGACAAGTCCAGCCCTTTAGCCTGTCCTTTCATCCTATTTTGAGCATTTCCCATCCCCAGGATGTCCTTCCCTTTTATTTCAACGAGGGGATGGGGGGTTCTGGCTTAGAATAGCTCTGAGAACCCTTAAAGCACAGAACCTGTGCCCTCTCTGCAGTCCTTGGAGTTGTTCTGGTCCATTAGTCACCGACTTTGCTAAAACCAGGTATGTTTTGCAGGTTGCAGAAATCCAAGATTAACGGGTTTTTTCTTCTTAATAAATGCACTCATAAAATTCAACACCTTTTAAGAGAAAGTTCACAGTTGACAAGAGAGAAAAAAGAGTGATCATTCTGTCTCTAATGAGCTGATAAGTCTGAATATCAAATCATCTGCAGAAATCACCTCTTGATTTCTCTCCATCCTCTTCCTCCGTGTCCTTTACCACACAAAACTTGCCTGTTTCTTTTTTGGGGTTAAGAGGAAATGCTTTAGAATTGAGTGTAAAACTTCCCGACCCTTAACACACAGTTGGGGTGTTCTCGTGTGTAAATACACAGAAGTAACATGTGCAGAAATATGTCCCTATAAATAGGGATTTACAGGGATACCTGCATTAAATTTGACTTAATCCTGGAGGCTGCTCCTTCCTCCCCAGAGGAAACTCCCTGGAGACCTCCAGCAAGTGAAGTACAGACCATTAAGGACTTTGGTGACTTTTCAAACCTTCCCCATGTGGAGCTCTGGGGCTCAACTTTTACCTGCTGTGGCTTCTTGGGTCCCTCTGGAGGATGAGAAATGGAAAACTTCGTGCTGGAACAGGTTAAACTGGAAGTGGGGCAAGCAGGGAGGGTGTCAGGGGTGTGTTCAGCAGGGGTCAGGACACTCAGCTGTTCTCTGGCAGGAGCTGCAGAGGTGGCTCTTGGCTCTTTGGGAAGCTGCTCAGGGCTTGGGGGATTTGCTTCTTCAAGTTTACCCAGAATTTCTGAAAAAAAATACATTAAAAATTAGATCTTTTCAGGCACACAAGGATTTTCCCAGACCCACTGTGTTCTTCTTCTGTCTCATGGAAAAACAGCCACATCTGCCAGATTTTAGGTCCTGAACTATCTTTTTCCAGTTCATAATTGCTTCCCTCATAAATATTTTCATAGAATAGTTGGGGATGGAGGGACCTTAAATGTCATCTCATCCCAGCCCTGCCATGGGCAGGGACACCTCCCACTGTCCCAGATGCTCCAGCCTGGCCTGGGACACTCCCAGGGATGGGGCAGCCACAGCTTCTCTGGGCACCTGTGCCAGGCCCTGCCCACCCTCCCAGCCAGCAATTCCTGCCCAGTATCCCACCCATCCCTGCCCTCTGGCAGTGGAAGCCACTCCCTGTGTCCTGTCCCTCCATCCCTTGTCCCCAGTCCCTCTCCAGCTTTCCAGCTCCTGCCAAGACACAGAGAAAGGGACCAGCTCCAAACTCTCTTCCCAAGCCAGGTCCAGGACTGGCCCAGGAGGGGTTTGGGGACGAACTTTGCTCCCAGGAGAGCTGAGCTGCTCCATGGGGAGGGCGTTGCAGTAACACAGTGGGATCCAGGGAGGAGCATGGAGAGTGCTTGGAAATGGTGGGCTGGGAAAAGCCATTAATATTAAGGCCCTTTCCCTTGTTTTCAGCTGTGAACTGTAATTTGCTCTGATTATTTGTTTCCTAATAAATACTGGGGAGCTCTTCTGGCCATCAAAACACATTAAGCATTTTGCTCTGATGTCTCAGACTTGGGCTAATTGAATTCAGCTCTGGGAAGGAGTTTGTGCCCAGATGCCTGAGATGTGACTCTGAGGTGTCACAGCTTGTTCTGCCTCTCTGGATACCCCCAGAAGGTCCAACCCCACTCCTTTATATCCTCCTCATTTAACTGGAGTCAGGAGAGCTCCACAGGTAGAAGTGCACTCATTGCACCCCAGGTGGGGTGGGAGGTGCTGACCCTCGGATGAAGGTGCAACACTCGAGGGAATCCACACTCTGTTGAGAAAGTCATCGATGTTTGGCTTCAAAGAGCTTCCAATGTTTCAGCTGGAGCAGCTACAACTCAGCCAATAATGGCATTCAAACAATTTCAACTTGAAATAGAAATCAAATACAGAGCAGTGACTCCTGCTGCCATTTAACTGCAGATAAAACAGGAATGCTTATTATTAATTAGGGAAAGAAAAAGGCTAATTAGCAAGTTACATCGTGCTATTGTTCCAGAGATGAGTGTTTTGTTATTAAAATTGCTTTGAAAGCAAAGATAGTCCATGGCTAAATATAATTTCGGGTTCTGCCACATTTTGTCTCTCTGTTTTGCTGCTCTGTTTGCTTCTCTCTCCAAACTGGGCTGGGACAAACTGTGCTCTGAAATAACATCCCCGTGAGTTGGTGCTCGCTCTGTGGGTGCAGGGGGAGTTTGTCCTGTGCCCTGTGCCAGCCCCCCGTGCCAGGCCCTCCATCCTCCTGCCACTGCTGCTTTGCCAGGAGAACCAGAGCTGTTCTGAACCTTCTTTGCTCCATTCAGGCGTTGTTCTTGTGTGTTTTGGGAGGATATCCCATCCTGCTTGTTCAGCAGCATCAAGTGGCTGAGGCTGGAAAATCCCTCTGAGCCCACCGAGTCCAACCACCCCCAGCACTGCCAAGGCCACCACTGCCCATGGCCCCAAGTGCCACATCCACAGGGCCTTTAAATCCCTCCAGGGATGGGGAACCACCCCTGCCCTGGGCAGCTGTGCCAGGGATGGACAGCCCTTTCCATGGAGAAATTCCTCCTGATGTCCAACCTGACCCTCCTGTCCCTGTGCCCTGGGGCACAGCCTGACCCCCTGTCCTGGCTGCCCCTCCTGGCAGGGATTGCAGAGCCAGAAGGTGCCCCCTGAGCCTCCTTTTCTCCAGGCTGAGCCCCTTCCCAGCTCCCTCAGCCCCTCCTGCTGCTCCAGCCCCTTCCCAGCTCCCTCAGCCCCTCCTGCTGCTCCAGCCCCTTCCCAGCTCTGTTCCCTGCCCTGGACACCCTCCAGTCTCTCAGTGTCCCTCCTGTCTGAGGGCCCAGAACTGCCCCAGGGCTGGAGGTGCCCCAGCAGAGCCAGCCCAGGGCCGGGCACTGCCCTGCCCTGCTCCTGCTGCCACCCCAGTGCTGGGACAGCCCAGGACACCCTTGGCCACCTGACCCATTGCCACTAGAAGTTGGTGTTCCCCCCTGGTTTTCCCTGCCTTGCTCTGACCTGGCAGCACTCAAGGAGTCATCTTGGATGGTTTGCCACCCACCCTGCCAACCAGGCAGTGCCAGGCTCTGTGCCAGCCCCTCCCAGGGGTGCAAACAGAGCTGAGGGGTCTGTGCTGCCCCTCACAGCTCCCCCCGTGCTCAGGGCTGAGGTTACAGCATTATAAATTCATTTATAGACATCAATCCTGGAAGGAAAGCACACCAGGAAAGAAATCCAGGGCCCTGCAATATCCACAATGATTTTGTCATGGATTTCCTGGAGCAAAATTCTTAATTTTATGACATTTCAGTGTCCTGTGTGTTTGTCATTTATTTGTCAACAAGAGGAGCAAAAGTCAGATTTACTTGTAATAGTTCTGTGAGTCCTGTAACTGTTTATTTGATGGAGTGCAATGGCTGTAAAGGAACTTCACTGTGGTTTATATTCCATGGAATTAGGGATGAAGTAGATGAGCTTTGAGGCTCGTGGATGAGCTGTGGGTTGGAACTGGATGGGCTTTCAGGGAATCCCAGAGTGTGGTGAGTTGGAAGGGCCCATCAGGATCCTGCAGTCCAACTCTGGCCCTGTGCAGAACAAGCCAAGGAATCCAAGTGGGAATGCCAGGGTACAAAAAAAGAGGGAAAACACCCCAAAAAGCTCTGGCATCCAAGTCAGACCATTCCATGACTGACTCTGAACAAATGCCTTGCAAAACATGTTAATTTTAAACATTCATACAACTTAATAATAATCTCATCATCTGAGTGTGTGGGATCTGCAGAAGCTGAAAATTCGAAGCATCCCTTTCCACAGAAATCCTTGGATTGGGCAGTGTCCCTGAGAGCGGGGAGGAGCTGGGCAGTCCCTGTTTGGGGCAGTCCCTGGCAGTGACACTGTGCCCACCGTGCCCATGGAGTGCCAGTGCTGCCCCTCAGAGTGGGTGGCAAAGCCATGGGCTGGGCATGGGGCCCTTCCTCCTCCTCCTCTGGCTTTCTCTTTAATCCACTCAGAGGCAGATTGTTGCCAGGATCCCCGAGCCAGGTGCCCCTTGGGCTGAGGGGAGGGCTCAGACCCAGCCAAGGTTCCTGCTGCTCCAATTTGCAGCCTCATTTCACCTGGGACAGAGCCTGGAGCAGCCGGGGGGGTCCTGGAGCAGCACAGATTGTGGAGTGGATAATGAGCAGCTCCTGAGAGTGATTAAATAGAGGTGGCATCTCTGGGGCAGCCATGCCAGCACCGTGATGGGGTCGTTCCTTCCCCTTTGCCAGTCTTTGATGGATCATTGTGGTGGTTGCAGAGGACTTTCCATGCTGGGAGCAGCAGGCAGATGGTTCACCTGGGAATTCCAGAGCCTGTGGAAGGTCAGAACTCCCTTTGCTGCAGGGTTATGGCTCTCTGGGGCACAGGGGGTGACCCTTGGGGACAGGGCTGGACTGGGGGTCCCTGCCAGCCCAGGGCAGGTGGCTCTGGGGCAGTTGTCACCGTGCCCATGCCAAGCACCCTCCCAGCCAGCCCTGACCTTCCCTGTGCAGCAGGAAGTGCTGGGAGCCCTGAGGAACCTGCCAGGCGTGGGAAACCCTTGAAGCCTTGCCAGTAAATGTTAATAGATGGGAGTTAAAGCTTTTCAGTGTTTTAAATGTTGTTTTCCCTTCTTGATTAGCAATTCAGCCCTGCTCTTCATCCTGGTACGTGCTCATTTGCATAACCCAGGCTGGCACCGGTGCCAGTCTCGTCTGAGGGGCTCAGCAGCACCAGGGCACACGTTCCCAGAGCTCCTCCTGAGCTCCCACAGAACTCAGAGCTTATTTTGAGTCTGGGAGTGCAAGCACTGAATATTTTAGAAGTGGGAGCCCCTGTGCCTTCAGCAGCTGCTTTTTGGGGTTGGAGGTGGGTGGGGGTTTTTAAAGTGTTCATTGGCATCAGCAGGCTCTTCCCTATAAAATCATTTTGGATTCTTCCCACTGATTGAAGCCTTTCCAGTTTGGTCAGAATGACCTTGGTTTGCAGTAAGCTGAATATGTGTTGCTTTGTGCTTTAGAGTTGAGTGAGGGTTTTATGAGCCCTGTGAGGTGGGTGATGCTGCAGGGGTGGGATTAAACCCAAGGTGGTTATTTTATGTATTCTGAGACATTTCACCCTAAAATGGTGGTTGTACCTTCTGTCTTCTACTTTTAGCCTGGAGCAAAGGAGGCTCAGGGGGCACCTTCTGGCTCTGCAATCCCTGCCAGGAGGGGCAGCCGGGACAGGGGGTCGGGCTGTGCCCCAGGGCACAGGGACAGGAGAGGAGGGAATGGCTCCTCTTGGAGCAGAAGGGATTGAGGTTGGATAATGGGAAAAATGTCTTCATGGAAAGGTCTGTCAGGCATTGGAAGGGGCTGCCCAGGGCAGGGGTGGAATCCCCACCCCTGGGAGGATTTAAAGGCCCTGTGGATGTGGCACTTGGGGCCATGGGCAGTGGTGGCCTTGGCAGTGCTGGGGGTGGTTGGACTCAGTGGGCTCAGAGGGATTTTCCAGCCTGAACAATTCTGTGATTCTCTCTTGCAACTCAGCAATGAAGGGACTGGGGAGAGGAGAGATCCAGAGTGATCAGTGTGATATTTGAGCCCCCTGGAAATGCCACTTGGTGGGCTGATGGAATGGAGGTACCTGTGGTACATTCTTCACTCTTCTCCATGATGAACTCCCCCATTTGGGAATGGAAGAATTGAAATGACTTCAGAACTAATCCCCAGCCACTGGAACTGCCCCCACCTCCTTGTGATGGTTTCCAGCATTGCTTCCAGTTTCACAGGTTTTAAAAATACACTCCCCAGATTTGGTAGGAGGAAGTTTTCTTGTAGGACAAGTGAAATCACCATAAAAGGCTTGTTATCAAGTCTTACGGGTTCAGTGTTTTTAATTTAACTTGTTACATCACAGGAGTGCGAATTAATTAAACTTCCTATTCATATAGGAAGGATCTATTTTAGCTGATGAATCTCTGAGAAAAAGGTTGGAGATGCGTCAGCATCTGCTCTGCCTCTCTGAGAGGAAAATAAATGCAGTTAAAAAGAGCTGGATGGCAGGGAAGGCATCGGTGGCTCTGCCCTTCATCCTGCTGGACAAAGAGCTCCCTGAAGGAGCCTCCTCATCAGGGGCCACGCTGGGATCACCAGCCTGGGGGGCACTGAAGCTCCTTTGAACACTTTTATTCCCTCTCCAGCTCTGGGATGTGTCTTACCCTCTGTACAGCTGCAATTAATGAGGAACCCCCAGCCCTGGGCAGCATTTCTGAGCATCTTGCGGTGCTTTTAATTGACTTATCCAGCATCTGGGGGGGCCTGATGGCCCTGGCTGGCTGTCCTTTGGTCCCTGTCCCTGGTGGCTGCTTTTCCTCCTAACAGCTCCCATTTGAGGTTCAGTCTTTTGCAGATTCATTAGGAAGAAATGAACTTCTGCAGGAACAGAGTGGTGGGAAATGGAGCTTTGGATGTCCTGCTGGTGCAGGAGCACATTCTGTCAGGGCTGGTGCCTCCAGGGGCTGCACAGCCAGGTCAGGAGAGGAGCTGTGGCACCTCTGGCAGTGCCCACCTGGCAGCTGCTGGGCTGGCTCTTCATTTCATGTTCTGTGTTTGTTCCAAGTGTTGTAACGCCCCAAACAAATGTTGCTGCTGCAATCCCAGCTCCCTCTGCAGCTCCGTGTGCAGGGAATGGCCGGGACTCCTCCCTGGCCTTTTGAACTTCACTTGAAATTTAGTCTTGGTTGGAAGGACCTTCAAAGCCCCCCCAGTGCCCCCCCTGCCATGGGCAGGGACACCTCCCACCAGCCCAGGCTGCTCCAAGCCCTGTCCAACCTGGCCTGGGACACTCCCAGGGCTGGGGCAGCCACAGCTGCTCTGGGCACCTGTGCCAGGGCCTGCCCGCCCTCCCAGCCAGCAATTCCTTCCCAATATCCCACCTATCCCTGCCCTCTGGCAGTGGGAAGCCATTCCCTTGTCCTATCCCTCCATGCCTTGTCCCCAGTCCCTCTCCAGCTCTCCTGGAGCCCCTTTAGGCACTGAAGGTTCTGTAAGGACCTTTGCCTGTGCTCTCAGGTCTCCCCGGCTCTTTCTCACAGCTTCCCACCCCCAGGTCCCTTCCTGGGCCAGCTCCAGGTGGATCCTGGGATTCTTTGCCCTCCAGTAGGACACTGGTTGGCCATGCAGGGCTGGCCCTGCTTTGCTGTTCCCTCTGGCCCCACCAAGAATGTCCCCTGCTCTCTGTGCTGTTCTCAGCTCAGCAGCTTTGGAGTCACTTACACAGAAATGATTTCATGTCTTAATCTTTGGAGAAGAGACAAAGTGGCCAAAGGCTCCAGGCTGGGCCCTGCTGAGCTGTGCTCTGGCTGGGGTGGCTCCCACTCACCACTGGGCTTCTTTCCTGAACTTTCCTGGGGAGATTTCCAGGCTCTTTAGTGGAACACAGTGACTTGGAGCCCCCGAGCTCTCAGGCTGAGCTGGGCAGTGGTGGCTCCCGTGGCTCTGATGGTGCTGTCCCAGTGGCTCCAGTGCTGCTGCTGTCCCAGTGGCTCCAGTGCTGCTGCTGTCCCACTGTCTCTGCTCTGCCCACCCCACTGCTCCCATCAGGAGCACTGTGCCAGCCTGCCCTGGCACGGCAGGGTTGCAGACCTGTGTGCTGGCATTAACGTGGTTAAGCTGCTGTAATTCTCTCTAACCAGGGCTGTGTTTTGCTGATTCCATTGCCTTGTGCAGGATCAGTGTCAAACTGCCAGGCTGGAATGCTCCATTTTCCCATTTGCTGCAGTACTTTGGAGCAGCAGCTCCTGGTCCCTCCTGATTCCCTTGGCCAAGGATGTGCAACTGTCACAGGAGTTCCTGGGGTGGGACCTGTGGCCTTGGGACACAAGTCAGAGCTCAAGATAGAGCCAGATAGAGGAGGCTGAGNGGCAGTGCTGGCTCCAGTGCTGCTGCTGTCCCAGTGGCTCGGTGAGATCTGGGCAGTGCTGGCTCCAGTGCTGCTGCTGTCCCAGTGGCTCGGTGAGATCTGGGCAGTGCTGGCTCCAGTGCTGCTGCTGTCCCAGTGGCTCGGTGAGATCTGGGCAGTGCTGGCTCCAGTGCTGCTGCTGTCCCAGTGGCTCGGTGAGATCTGGGCAGTGCTGGCTCCAGTGCTGCTGCTGTCCCAGTGGCTCGGTGAGATCTGGGCAGTGCTGGCTCCAGTGCTGCTGCTGTCCCAGTGGCTCGGTGAGATCTGGGCAGTGCTGGCTCCAGTGCTGCTGCTGTCCCAGTGGCTCGGTGAGATCTGGGCAGTGCTGGCTCCAGTGCTGCTGCTGTCCCAGTGGCTCCAGTGCTGCTGCTGTCCCAGTGGCTCCAGTGCTGCTGCTGTCCCACTGTCTCTGCTCTGCCCACCCCACTGCTCCCATCAGGAGCACTGTGCCAGCCTGCCCTGGCACGGCAGGGTTGCAGACCTGTGTGCTGGCATTAACGTGGTTAAGCTGCTGTAATTCTCTCTAACCAGGGCTGTGTTTTGCTGATTCCATTGCCTTGTGCAGGATCAGTGTCAAACTGCCAGGCTGGAATGCTCCATTTTCCCATTTGCTGCAGTACTTTGGAGCAGCAGCTCCTGGTCCCTCCTGATTCCCTTGGCCAAGGATGTGCAACTGTCACAGGAGTTCCTGGGGTGGGACCTGTGGCCTTGGGACACAAGTCAGAGCTCAAGATAGAGCCAGATAGAGGAGGCTGAGAGGTGACCTCAGCACTGTCTGGAAGTGCCTGAAGGGAAGTTGTGGCCAGGTGGGGGTTGGTCTCTTCTCCCAGGCACTCAGCAATAGGACAAGGGGGCACGGGGGGCTCAAGCTCTGCCAGGGGAAATTGAAGTTGGAGAGCAGAAAAAACTTCTTAGCAGAGAGAGTGCTGAGGGATTGGAATGGGCTGCCCAGAGAGGGGGTGGATTCCCCATCCCTGGAGGTTTTTCAGCTGAGCTTGGCCGTGGCACTGAGTGCCATGATCTGGTGACGGGACTGGAGTTGGCCCAAGGGTTGGACTTGATGATCTCGGAGGTCTTTTCCAACCCAATCCATTCTGTGATTCTATGAAAACCTTTCAGACTGTTGTTGTTTTTTTTTTTTTGGGCAAAGAAGGCAGGATGGGAAGAGAGGTGTGCACAGAAGGTTGTCCTGGTGGTTCTTTCTGTAACAACCCCCCCAAAAACCTGTGAATTCTCATTAATCCAGTGCTAGAACCATCTATGGAGGCATCAATGTACTCACTGCTCCAAGAAGTGATCAGTTGATTTTCCTTCTTGGTTTCTTCCTGAAATGCTGGTGGTGAGCAGCCAAGCAGCCATTTGGTCTGAGCTTTTCTGAGTACTATGTGGAAAGCAAGAGAATTCCTGCAAAATGTGGAAAACTACTCTAATCCCAGCTGGAATGGCTTTGTTGGGCTGGGCCCAGCCCAGGCTCTCGTGGCTGCTCTCCTGCTGCCCAGCCTGGGCCTCACCTGTCCTGGGGTGGTTCAACACACCACAAATGTCACACAGGAGTGACAATATTTCATGGTAACATGTAAAAAAAATAACATTCTGTCCAAAGCTGGGTGGGAAATATCATCCTGTTTGCTTACTGGGGAGAGAGACAATTCCCCCAAACTCAGCAGTAAAGGAAGGGGCAGCTGAGCTGCCATTTGAGTCTGGAACTTCTTTGGTTGGTTATTTGGTTGTCAGGGAAATATTACTGTAAAATATCACTTTTCTGCATCTGATCTACCATGAAATAGAGTGGGGTTTGGGGCTGATTGTCCACACTGGCCTTGCACTGGGGGCAGTTCCTGTTTCCTCAGCTGGTGGTGGCTCTTTCTTGTCTCCTGAGCCACTGCCAGATCTGCAGAGCAAGGAAATCTATTTTAAGAAAGGAAGAGAAATCCCCAGTGCTGTTCAGAGCCTGTGGAAATGTCTCCCAGTGAAGGTGGACTGTGCTGAGGTGTTCCATTTAATAATGCAATGTGGGAACGAGTTTCCTGGCTCTGGAGATGCTGGAGGTGGCACCAGGCGGGGGTTTGGAGCTGCAGGACTGTCCCTGTGCCAGCTGCCCCCGGTCACTGGCAGGCCCTGGCACGGGGATCTGGCTGGCAGGGCACTGGCAGTGTGTTCTCCAGGCCTGGAGAGGGAACTCTTTCGAGGAAATGCTGGTCCTTGGCATGGCTGGGGACAGCCAGCCCCGAGCTGGGCACACCCAGCAGCACCCTTGGCACCCCCACTGAGGGTTCTGCTGGTGCTGGGAGTGGGGAGGGACATTGGGAGAAAGGAAAGGAATTCTGCTCTTGGATCTGACCCAAACGTTGTAGTTGGTGCCTTGTGATCTCTGTGAGGAGGGTGCCAGGAGGCTGGAGTGCAGCCTCTGGTGACAGGTCCACGTGCACATCCCCAGCCTTGGCTGTTTCCCCTTCCAGAGGGCTCCAAACCAGCCCTGAGCTGCTGCCCCTGCTCTGCCTGCACTGGGAGCAAAGGGCACCTTTAATGGTTCTCATGGAGCTCCTTCCTCTTGGACTGAGTGTTGCATTTCAAAAGGAAAGTTCTGTGGGGTTGTTTTTGTTGGAGAACATTGGCCAGGACCTTTGGAGCCAGCAGTTCCTCAGGTTTGTGGTGTGGTGCTGGGGTGGGAGGGGGAAGGAGAGGCTGAAGGTGGGCACGAGCAGAAGGAATGGGGTTATTGCATGGCAGGGATGGAGCTGTGGAGCCTCAGAGGGGACTGAGGGGCACTCAGTGCTTCCCAGCACTGACTAACATGGACTGTGCAGGGTGGACAGAACAGGCAGGAATTTCCCTTGGAGATCAGGAGTCTCACAGGGGACTCTGGGAATCTCTGCTGGATGTGTTGGGGGGTTGGACAGCCAGGGCCAGGGTGGGATTTGGGGTGTGCTGTGCAGGGCAGGAGTTGGGCTGGGTGATCCTTGGGGGGTCCCTTCCCACTCAGGGCATTCTGTGGGATTGTTGGGTGTCTGTGCAGGGCTGGGGTTGCCCTGGATGATCTCTGGGGTTCCTTCCCACTCAGGACATTCTGTGGGATTGTTGGGTGTCTGTGCAGGGCTGGGGTTGCCCTGGATGATCTCTGGGGTCCTTCCCACTCAGGACATTCTGTGGGATTGTTGGGTGTCTGTGCAGGGCTGGGGTTGCCCTGGATGATCTCTGGGGTCCTTCCCACTCAGGACATTCTGTGGTTGTAAAGGGGAAGGTTTAGGGATCTGTCCCCCAACTTCCAAGGCTGCCTGAAGTGCCCCAGGGATGCCCCTCTGTGGGCAGTGCCAGGGGGTGTCTTTGCTCTCCTAATCCAGTTGTTCAGGTGTGTTTTCCTTCAAGCAATATTTTCCTTATGTAAAAGGATTGTTGTTTTGTAATTGTGCCACAGATGAAAAGGGCCAGAGAGAATTCCATAAATTAAAAGTACATGGAACTGGGAGCAAGGAGTCAGGCTGGCTGTTTGCTGAGGAGGCTTATTCTGCTGAAAAGTGATGTAGTGCTGAGAAAAATGAAAGTGTGGGCAGATTTTTGGGGTCATTTCGTAGCCAGTCTAATCAGAGAGCTGTGGGCTACAAAGGGACTCTGCTTTGGTACCTGGCACCATCACTGGTGGGATCCTCCCTGCCAGAATTCCCCCTGGGCTGTGCCCACCTGCTGGGGAGACTCTTGTGGTACCACCAGGCTGGAGAGGGCAGTGTGTGCCCAGCCCCTGTGGAATGGCAGCCAGGCTGGCCCCAGAGAGCCCCCAGACATGAGGCTGCTCAGTGGGCACTTGGGGGGGGCTGCGTTGACTGGGCATGGGGAGCAGGGACAGAGCTTTGGGGGGCAAGAAAACTCTGGCATCAGTGCCCATGGTTTGCTTCCAGCACAGACATTCCCTGGGAATGCTGAACCTGGGAAAGGCTCCCTGAGTGTGTCTGGGTTTCCTCTGAGCTGCTGTTTGGTTTGAGGAGAGAAGGGGCACCAGGACAGGGCAGTGCCAGGAGGGGACACTGGGGTGCCCTCCCTGGGCTGGGTGCCCTCCCTGGGCTGGGTGCCCTCCCTGGGCTGGGTGCCCTGAAATCAAAGCACAGACAGGTCCCAGAGCTCTTCAGTGGCAGGTCACAAGAAGGACCTTCCCCAAGGACAGCCTGGGTCACCTTTTGGGGTCTTTGTGGTCCCCAGCAGGTGGCACTGAGGGCTCGATGGGGTGCAGGGATTTCCCAAGCACAGGCAGTTTGTAATTCCCATTCAGGTTCATTCCCCTCATTTTCAGGCCACAGGAAAGGCAGGTTTTATTAAATATATTTTTCTCAGAGTTCTCCTCTCTGTGCTTTTGGAAGCTGAGCTGTGAGTTCCAGCTCCACACACAGGAGGTGCCACCAGGCTTTGGTGGCCCCTGGGAGGGTTTGGTGGCACAAACAGAGCGGTGCTGTCACACTTGGAGTGGTGACTCCTTGATGTGTGTCCTGTGTCAGAGGGAACATCTGCACTGGGGGGAAATGTCTGTGCTCTGGAAATGGGAGTGATGAGCTGGAGCTGCTGGGATGGAACAGCAATCCCAGGGAAGCCACAGCCAGCTCTGCTGTGACAAATGTCCCCCTGAGCACAGGCTGGACACACTCAGGGGGAGCTCCTGCCCTGGGAGCAGCACTGGGGGAGGGAACAAAAGGAGTGGGCAGAGCAGAGGGGGGTGTGTCTTGCTTTCTAGGAAGAAAGAAGGAAAAAAATTAAAGAAGAGAGCAGAGAAAAAAGAGCAAAGGACTATCTGGTCATGGCTCGAGGTGTGGGTTTGCCCCTTGCCTTCAGTGAGCTTTGGTTTGGTACAGACAGTTGTACTTGCAGGTTTTTAATTAACACAGAACAGGCCCTTGAGAGTGTCTTGAGGTGAGGACAGAAATGAAACTGGTGCTGGTGCACCTACATCAAATATCCTGTGGAACAGTTGGGACTGAGATCCTGCAGGGATGGATTGGGATCCTTCCCAGCAGTGGCACAGGCAGGACTCAGCCTGGCATTGCTGAGCTGAGCAGGGAAGGTGAAATCATGGCTCAGATTGTCACGGCAGCAGAATTAATTCCCTGGGAATTCCTTTGGGCCTCTTCCCTGCTCATCCACCCCATACAGTGGAGGGCAGAATTCCTGCTCTGGGAGTGTCCCAGGCCAGGCTGGACAGGGCTTGGAGCACCCTGGGCTGGTGGGAGGTGTCCCTGCCATGGCAGGGGTGGCACTGGGGGGGATTTGAGGTCCCTCCCAACCCAACCCAACCCATTCCATGATTCCAAGACACCCACCTGACCCTGAGGGAACCTCCTCTGACAGGGAGTTCTAACACAAAAATTCTTGTTTAAAATTCCTTTTTGGAGTGACCCAAATGTCAGCAGAGTTTTGTGGAGGGCAGGTGCCTCTGCACTGGCTGGGCAGTGCCACCCAAGCTGCTGCAGTTCTCCTCTGCCAGGGCACAGGCAGGTGCCTCTCCTGGGGGCACCAGGGCTGCATTCCAGCTGTGCCCGGGGCTGCATTCCAGCTGTGCCCGGGGCTGCATTCCAGCTGAGCTCCTCTATCTGGAAATAAATCCTGGAATCAATCCCTTTTACCCCAAACCTCTGAGTGTCTTTCAGTTAAAAGATCAGAAAAACAGGGATTTTCCTATCAGTGAGAGTTGCAGCAAGTATGGAAATAATTCCGCTGGAATTTGGGAAGCCTTTGCCCAGCTCTGGGTTAGGTGGGACAGGCCTGGCAGTGCCACCCAGGGGAGGGTGCTGGGGGTCCCCCAGGGCATTGCTGCAGGTCCCTGCCCTGCCCTGGGGCACCTCCCTGGGTACCCACAGGGCATCCCTGGTGTCCTGCAGGGTGGGTGTGCCCTGTGCCCAGCCTTGGGCATTGGCAGCTCCTGAACACACCCCAAGGGATGTATTTGCCAGCTGGGCTTTAACTCCGCCTATAAAACTCGCAGGTCCTCTCCTGAAAGCCTTTTTTCCGTGCAGGTTGGGGAATGAGGAGTTTAATCCCCATTTCTGCAGCGAAAGGAAAGGTTTGTGCACAGACAAGGCACAGCTGGAAAGGTCCAGCCCAGAGAACAATTCGCAAAGTTCCAGCCTAGAGAGCCATTTACAGGATTGATGGAGAGTCTGGAATGACTTGTTTGCCTTAAAAATAACCAGGGGGGAAATCCAGTGGAAGGAATTCCTGCCAGGTGCCCAGGAGGGCAGGAGCCCCAGGGCAGGGCAGGGACCTGCAGCAATGCCCTGGGGGACCCCCAGCACCCTCCCCTGGGTGCCACTGCCAGGCCTGTCCCACCTAACCCAGAGCTGGGCAAAGGCTTCCCAAATTCCAGTGGAATTATTTCCATACTTGCTGCAACTCTCACTGATAGAAAAATCCCTGTTTTTCTGATCTTTTAACTGAAAGACACTCAGAGGTTTGGGGCGAAAGGGATTGATTCCAGGACTTGTTTCCAGATAGAGGAGCTGCAGATAATCCTTGATTCCAGGACAATGGGCTGTGTGTTTTCTGGCCACTTGGGAGCCACCTGAGTTTGTCAATGGCTCATGGCAAGATTAATGAGCTGGATATGCAGATGAGTTGGGTTAGAGATGAGTTGGGGTAACTCCTCATTTTAGAGCTTCAAAGCAACTGTGGGGCTTTCAAAGGTGTTGGAAGTTTTCCCTAAAAAGTGCCTGCTTTGTTTTGTTTCTAAGATTGTACATGAAATTTATCCTGACCTTGGTATTTGGGCAAGTTCAGGCTAAATAAAAGCAACTTCCCCTCAGTTATTCCAGAGCTCTGGCCAGTGGATAAATCCAGAGGTTCTGAGCTGGGAATGGGAGGGTCAGCATTCCACATTCCCCTCGCCCAGGGATTCTGGGGCAGGACAAACCAGGGAGAAAAGCTTCATTTCATTCTCAGCTATAGCCCAAGCCCAGCATGGAGTCTGTGTATTTGTAACCTCTGTTCAATCTGTGCATTTACAGTCTGGGTTTGGTGCTCTTGGCACGTCCCTGCCCTTCAACGGGTTGGTGCCTTCACCCAGTCTTTGAAGTTGAGCTGCCCTTAAAGGCAGGGCCTCCAGAGCTGAGGGAAATGTGTGTTCCTTCCTGGGCCACCCTGGGAGAGTCGGGAGCCAGCTGGAAAAATGGGATGTGGATTGTGAATTGTGGAGGGGTTTCCTACTGAAGAGAGTTGGGATTGTTGAGCCTGGAGAGGAGAAGCTTCGAGGTGACTTCATTGTTGCCTTCCAGGACCTGAAGGAGCAGAAAAGATGGAGAGAGACCATGGACAAAGGCCTGGAGGGACAGGACACAGGGAATGGCTTAGGGATAGGTGGGATATTGGGAAGGAATTGCTGGCTGGGAGGGTGGGCAGGGGCTGGGATGGAATTCCCAGAGAAACTGTGGCTGTCCCATCCCTGGGAGTGTCCCAGGCCAGGCTGGACAGGGCTTGGAGCACCCTGGGAGAGTGGAATAAGATGATCCTAAAGGTGCCTTCCAACCCAAACCAGTGTGGGATTCTCTGAAACATTCCTATTGCCTGATAAAATCTGCTGAGAACGTGGCTCAGGCCAGATGTGGAACAGCTGGGGGGGAGCTCCTGGAGCTTCAGTGAGACACTCAGAGAGCTCTGCAGAAGGTGCCAGCCCAGGCTCCTTCCCTGGCACTGAACCCCCTCCCAGCAGTGCCTGGGACTGGCTGGCACTGCTGCCTCCCAGCCTTTTTTCCAGGCTGTGCCACCCTGCTTGCACCTGCTGCAAATAAACCCATGGAATGATTCATCTGCAATAGGGAGAGCCTATTTTTGGGTTCCTTGCCGTGATTCTCATTTCCCGGAGTGACCTGGTGGGGCCATAAATGAGTTTTAGGAGGATGATCTCAGCCTGTGGTAAAAATACCTGAGGTGTCTGGAGTGACCTCCAGCCAAGGGGCTGCCTCTTGTGTGAGTCTTCACAGGGATTCTGCTTTTGCAAACTTTTCCAGAATTTTCAGTGCCTTGAGTTAAGAGATTGGTCAATGGAGCCCCAAACAAAGAGGCTTTGGAAATATCCCAAATATCCCCTCAGCTGGCCAGGAGGAAATGCAGCAAACCCCAAATATCCACAGCAACGCAGAATTTCTACCCCTAAGAATCATGGAATTAGTTGTTTTTCCAGGTCTGAATCCTGGGGAGAACAGGACTCATTGACAGGAAACTCAGTTTCATTCACTCATGTTAAACTTTGTCTTTTCTTTAATTAGATCTTCCATTTGAAATTTTAGCTAATAATCACCACTTCTTTTTTAATGATTATCATTTAGTGGGACCAAACAGGCTGTTCTGTGACACGGTGGGGTTGGTTCTGCTGGGCTGGGCTGGGCTGGGGGTTCTTTGCAGAGAAATTCCATTTCTGTGTGTGCCGTGAGGAGTTTTCACTCTCAGTGTGTGCAAATGGCAACTAAACTTCCTGGTCATGGAGGAAATCTGGGACTCAGGATAAAGCAGGTGCTGTTGCCCAGGCTGGAATCCTCCCCCAGACACTCTTTAGATGCTCCTATTTGTCATCTTTGGGGTTAAATGATACATTAAACAAACACCCCCTCGTGGGTACGGGATGGAGTTGGGATCACCCTGTTCTTTCCAGGGCCATCTGACATTGCAGGGCCTTGCTGGGCTTTGGATCATGGAATTGTGTAGGGTGGAAAAGCCCTTTCTGTTACAATATACAGAATTTTCCATCCCCTTTTGGAAAGTCAAGGTACCTGAAAAAGAACATTCATCACATTGATGCTTTTAGGAAACAATATCCTGTTCCACTAATGGGATTGTGTGTCTTGGATACAAAGTTTCTTGCCTAAAATAGCAGCGAAATAACAAAAACTGGGTTTAGACTTTGTAAATATTCAGCCTGGCAGTTGGTGCAGTGCTCCAGTGAATGTGAGCCCTGGTTCCAGGGGCAAGTTCTCCCAGAGCTGGTTTGAGCCCCTGGTTCCAGGGGGAAGTTCTCTCAGAGCTGGTTTGAGCCCCTGGTTCCAGGGGCAAGTTCTCCCAGAGTTGGTTTGAGCCCCTGGTTCCAGGGGGAAGTTCTCCCAGAGCTGGTTTGAGCCCTTGGTTCCAGAGGGAAGTTCTCCCAGAGCTGGTTTGAGCCCTTGGTTCCAGAGGGAAGTTCTCCCAGAGCTGGTTTGAGCCCCTGGTTCCACAGGGAAGTTCTCCCAGAGCTGGTTTGAGCCCCTGGTTCCAGGGGGAAGTTCTCCCAGAGCTGGTTTGAGCCCCTGGTTCCAGGGGGAAGTTCTCCCAGAGCTGGTTTGAGCCCCTGGTTCCAGGGGGAAGTTCTCCCAGAGCTGGTTTGAGCCCCTGGTTCCAGGGGGAAGTTCTCCCAGAGCTGGTTTGAGCCCCTGGTTCCAGGGGGAAGTTCTCCCAGAGCTGGTTTGAGCCCCTGGTTCCAGGGGGAAGTTCTCCCAGAGCTGGTTTGAGCCCCTGGTTCCAGGGGGAAGTTCTCCCAGAGCTGGTTTGAGCCCCTGGTTCCAGGGGGAAGTTCTCCCAGAGCTGGTTTGAGCCCCTGGTTCCAGGGGGAAGTTCTCCCAGAGCTGGTTTGAGCCCCTGGTTCCAGGGGGAAGTTCTCCCAGAGCTGGTTTGAGCCCTTGGTTCCAGGGGGAAGTTCTCCCAGAGCTGGTTTGAGCCCCTGGTTCCAGGGGCAAGTTCTCCCAGAGCTGGTTTGAGCCCCTGGTTCCAGGGGGAAGTTCTCCCAGAGCTGGTTTGAGCCCTTGGTTCCAGAGGGAAGTTCTCCCAGAGCTGGTTTGAGTCCCTGGTTCCAGAGGGAAGTTCTCTCAGAGCTGGTTTGAGCCCCTGGTTCCAGGGGGAAGTTCTCCCCAAGCTGGTCTGCTGGAACAGGAGGCAGGAGGGAGAAGAGGGAAGGAGTGAGAGCTGAGGGGGCAAACGTGCAGGAGGAAAGAGTGGGACCAGTCCCAGGGGGATATGAGGCAGTCAGATCCTCCCCGGGTGTGAGAGCTGCAGGGCCTGGGCCATCAGTGCAATCCCAGACTCTCCTCCAGCTTGGGATGTTTGGACAGTTTCATTGATAATTAGAGACAATGACTCCACTCCACCGTGTTGGTTGGAGTTCCTGGCAGGTTGTTGGGCTGCTCTGTGGGAATTTAACCAGGAATGACCTTTCCTTGAAGCTGCTTGTCCTTTCCATGCAGGTTCATTCCAAAGGTGGGTTTAGCAGAGGTTTGGAGTTGGGCTGTTCCCTGGTGGGATCCCTCCATGGAGCCACAGCCATGGCCACAGCCCTGGGGCTGTCCTTGGCTCCTCCTGCTCTCCAGCCCTGGGGGAGAACGATCTGCAAGGTGTGAGTAAGACTGTGGAGCAGGGAGGGAGGAGGAGCTCCCTATTATTAGTGCTGCAGTTATGTAAGGAGGGCTCGGTTACGAAAGAACGAGACCTGCCACACTCCTGATCTGCAGCAGCTCCTGGTGCTGCCCATGAATCCCACCCCAGCTCCTCACCCATCCCTCAGACATGGCTGTGCAGGAGGAAACCTTGGAAACCAGCAGGAAGGGGCACCCAGAGCCAGCCCTGGCACAGCCTGGGGAGGATCCCTGTCCTGCCCAGCCTGGTGTGGCTCAGAGGCTCCAAGCCAAGCTGGGACCTCTAAAAGCAAACAGTTCATTCTGGAGGAGAAATGTTTCCAGGTGGCTGAATATCCCTTTGGAATATCCTTCCTAACAAAAGCCATGCTCCCCGGCAGGAGCTGGGTGTGCCCTGGCACGAGTTGGTGGTGCCATGCCAGGAGTTGGTGCTGCCCTGGCAGACGCTGGTGCTGCCCTGGCATGAGTTGGTGGTGCCCGGCAGGAGCTGGTGGTGCCCTGCCACGTTTCCAGGCTGTACCTCCCTCCAGGGGTTCCGTGTTCTGAGGAAGAGACTTGGTTTATCTTCTCCCAGTATACCTTTGTGATACCCAAAGGGTGGGGTTGACCTAAATGATTGTGGCCTTGGTGAGTTTGCCAGTGGAAATCAGTGAAGCCTTGGTGGGTTCTTGAGGTTCCTGAATCTTTGGAGGGCAGAGTTGATGCCCCAGACCATGGGGAGATGAATGTCCAGCTCAGAATAGGCAGAAATCAATGAAGCCTTGGTGGGTTCTTGAGGTTCCTGAATCTTTGGAGGGCAGAGTTGATGCCCCAGACCATGGGGAGATGAATGTCCAGCTCAGAATAGCCAGAAATGAGGCTTTTATACTGAAATCCAGCTGCTCCTGCAGAAAGTGCCCCTCAGTGACTGGTGCCACCACCCTGCCTTTGGCAGACAAATTGACTGGAGTGGTTTCTTGTTTCATGTTTCGTCCCTTCCCAAAAGCCTGAGGAGAAGTTCAGCTCCAAAGACAAGTGTTTGCCCTCCCCCTGAGCTGCTGCTCCCTCGGCTGGGGCTGAATTCCTGATGCTGCATCTGCTCCTCTCTGCTTCAGAGACAGAGCAGCATCAATAGCCATAATTAAGCTGAAGAATTTCCAGGATATCCACACACTTTGTTTATAAATTGACTGGATGAAGCAATTGATTGATTTTAATTTTTTTTTCCCCCCAAGAGCTAATTTGTTTAGCTCTTGATTTGTGTGGTCTTTTAAAATTTCCAATTTTAATGCCTCTCAGAGCAGCTCCCTGGGAGCAATGAAAAATCACTTTTCTTGGGTGTTTTTAGGGGATTTTTGAGCATTCTCCTGCAGAATGGGAGGTTTGGCAGTGAGGAATTCTGGGCTGGATTCTCCCCCTTCCCACGTTTCTGAGAGGAATCCTTCCCTGTGGGATGTTCAGCTCTTTGGAGCACTTGGTGGGTTTAATTTTCCCTTCCCTGATTTCCAGAGCACTCCTGACCCAGAGAGAGCCCCCAGCAAAGTGACAGTTAAAGGCTGGGTCACACCCTGGGTATAAAAATGGGTAAAACTGGGGTTGCAAGGTCAGCTTATTTTCGGCAGTTCTCAATTTTGCAGCCCCTTTTGAGGCTGTTCCTGCGGGGGGCACAGAGTGGCACAGAGGGAGGGGCACCAGCCCAGGCTCAGAGCCTGAGTCTCAAATGCTTTCCCAAGTCATTGTCCTGGCCCCAGAAATGTTCTTTAAAGTCTTTATTGAGAGCCTTTGCCCTGGGGGAGCTGTGCAAGGCCACGCTGCTCTGGGGCACAATGCACACAGTTAATGCAAGGCTTTGACATGCTGCTGCTTTCTTTGCTGTCTTTATTTCAAAATCCTGAATAAAAGCCCCATTTCTGACGTGCTTTCCCCCTCCCTGAGAGCTTTGCTTGTCCTGCTCCTGTCACACTGGGGCTCTGGGAGCCTGGTACCAGCTCTGCCTCGTGCAGCTGCCCAGGGAGGAGATTCAGCCACGAAACCAGAGCCATGGGCAGCACTCACTGCCTGAGCTCAGTGTGGAGATTCAGCCATGGAACACAAACCATGAGCAGCACTCACTGTCTGAGCTCAGTGTGGAGATTCAGCCATGGAACACAAACCATGAGCAGCACTCACTGT
>VWZD01013050.1:1177-28624 GCA_013396695.1 Sakesphorus luctuosus
TTCTCCTGATGCTCCAGCCCCTTCTCCCGATGCTCCAGACCCTTCTCTTGGTGCTCCAGATCCTTCTCCTGGTGTTCCAGCCCCTTCTCTTGGTGCTCCAGCCCCTTCTCCTGCTTCTCCAGCCCCTTCTCCTGCTGCTCCAGCCCCTTCTTCTGCTGCTCCAGCCCCTTCTCCTGCTTCTCCTGCCCCTTCTCCTGATGCTCCAGCCCCTTCTCCCGATGCTCCAGACCCTTCTCTTGGTGCTCCAGACCCTTCTCCTGCTGTTCCAGCCCCTTCTCTTGGTGCTCCAGCCCCTTCTTCTGCTGCTCCAGCCCCTTCTTCTGCTGCTCCAGCCCCTTTTCCTGCTGCTCCGGCCCCTTCCCTTCTCCTGGTGCGCCAGACCCTTCTCCTGATGCTCCAGACCTTTCTCTTCTCCTGCTTCTCCAGACCCTTCTCCTGCTTCTCCAGCCCCTTCTCCTGCTTCTCCAGCCCCTTCTCCTGATGCTCCAGCCCCTTCCCTCCTCTGGACTCTCTCCAGTCTCTCTGTTCCTTTCTTGGAGACCCCAAAGCTGACCCACGATGGGATCCACCAGCCAAGGGGAGCCCAACCCTCCCACCCCAGCATGAGGCGCTTGAGAAATTCCCAGGAACTCCCTTTTTCAGGAGCACAGAAGATGGGAAAGATCAAAACCCCGACACGTCCTGGCCCCTCTCCACCTGGAACTCCTAAAAACTTGGTGGGTTTGGGGCTTTGGCTTCCTGAGTTTCAACATGTTGGAGGATCTTCCTCCTGCTCTGCCACCATCCCAAGGGTGTCCTCAGGATGTTCCAGGGCCTTGGACCACCTGGGTCTGTACCTGTCCTTGGGATCATCACTGGGATGAGGAGAAGGAAGATGACTCTGGAATCTCCACTGGGATGAGGAAGAGGAAGGTGATTTTTGAATCTTCACTGGGATGAAGAGGAAGGAGATGACTTTGGAATCTCTGCTGGGATGAAGAAGATGATTTTGGAATCTTCATTGGGATGAAGAGGAGGGGATGACTTTGGAATCTCCACTGGGATGAGGAAGATGATTTTGGATTCTTCCCTGGGATGAGGAAAAGGAAGAGGAAGAGGAAGAGGAAGAGGAAGAGGAAGAGGAAGAGGAAGAGGAAGAGGAAGAGGAAGAGGAAGAGGAGGAGGAAGAGGAAGAGGAAGAGGAAGAAGAAGAAGAGGAGGAAGAGGAAGAGGAAGAGGAAGAGGACTCTTCCCTGGGAGGAGGAAGAGTGTGGTGACTTCTGGGGTGCCTCAAATCCCAACCCACGAATTTTAGAATCAAAAACGTCTTTTTTTAAGCCAAGAAGAGGAGAAAGTGCTTTGTGTGAACCTCAGAATCCGAGTCAGGAGGGTCACCTGGAGGAAAATTTGGGGGGGGGGGAAATGCAGCAGGGAATATATAAAAATATTAATTCAAATAAAATAAAACGATTCATTTCTTCCTTGTTTTGTTCCTTGAGACAACACCACGGGCCTCCTCCATTTCCGTGTTTTATCTGCACCAGATTCACCAGAGACTCTGGGCAGGGCCTCAAACCTCACCTTGTCAAACTGAGCCACCTCTGGCTCCTCCCCGAGCTCCAGGAGAGCCCAGCCAAGCATCAATCAAACTAATTACGTTGCCACGCACTGTAATTTGGGGAGGGTTAATGACCAACCCTGCTGGGCCTCCTGGAGCTCTCGTGGCACCTCCAGGCTCTGCCTCACATTTTTCTGCTGCTTCTTTTGTTCCCTGGATGAGTCATTTGTGTCCACGCGGCGTCTCCGGAGCTTCTTCCCACCTCCTGCCAGGGCCCGGCTCGCCAGGCAGGGGGAGCTGCTCCCCTGGTGCCACCCAGGGCTGGAGGATCCCATGCCCTGCATTGGGGATCCCACCACCCTCTGGAGACTCTTCCAGTGGGAGCTGCCCCTGCCCATGGCAGGAATTGGAATGAGGCAATTCCAGCATGGGTTGGGTTGGGATGGACCTTAAAGACCACCCAGTGCCACCCCTGCCATCGGCAGGGACACCTCCCACCATCCCAGGTGGCTCCAGCCTGGCCTTGGACACTCTCAGGGATGGGAAAATCCATCCCAGGCCTCCCCAACTGTCCCAGCCAGGAATTCCTTCCCAAAAATCCCATCCCAATCCCCCCTTTCCCAGTGGGAAGCCCTTCCCTGAGTCCTGTCCCTCCATCCCTTGTCCCCAGTCCCTCTCCAGCTCTCCTGGAGCCCCTTCAGGCTCTGGAAGGAGCTCCAAGGTCTCCCTGGAGCTTTCCCTGATCCAGGGGAACATTCCCAGCTCTCCCAGTCTGGCTCCACCCCTGGAGCATTTCTGTGGCCTCCTCTGGATTTGCTCCAGCAGCTCCAATTCCTTCTGAAGTTTGCGGCCCCAGAGCTGGAGCAGCTCTGTGGTTGGGGTCCCACCTGAGTGGGGCAGAGGGGCAGAACCCCCCACACCTTCTGTGGGGTGACCCCAGGACATGGTTGGATTTCGTGGCTGGGCCATGTCCAACCTCTCACCCACCACCACCCCCAAGTCCTTCTCCCCAAGGCTGCTCCCAATTCCCACCCCACCCAGCCCATGGTTGTGTTTGGGATCCCCCTGACTTGGGGCAAACCCTCTTGCCCCTCCCTTGGGGACCATTCAGTGATGAGACAACACCAGAACATCTTCATCTCTCTGCAGTTTATTGGTATTGAAAGCTCTGAGAGGACAGAGGCGGGGACAGGGAGCAGCAGGTCCACAGGACAGGAGATGGGCAGCAAAGCCACCCATGGGCCAGGTGGAGAGGAGAGGAGGGAAAAGGGTCCATAAAATATTAAAGCTGCCAAATTACTCCACCAGGGGAAGGTGGACAATTCCAGAGACCCTTTCCCGGCTCCTGAAACCCTCTGTGGGACTTCACCACCTTCCTCCTGCTCCTGTGGGTTCCTACCAGGGCTGAAATGGGTGTGTGGGTGGTGGGGGGGACACGGACCTTCCAAAGGGACAGGAAGAGCACAAGTTCCTCCTCAGCCAGAGCAGCAGCAAGGGGAGAGCTCTGAGCCTCCCCCAGGGAGATGTTTCACCCCTGGTGTGCTCAGAGAGGGGTCAGACAGGACCAGCAGGGTGGGGTCTCACCAAAAATCCAGTTTTGGGGAGATTTGCCCCCAAACCAGGTCATCTCCTGCTGGATTGGGGTGGGAGGGGGAGATGTGAGTTCTGTTTACCCACAGGGAGATGTGTGGGTCCTGTTTCACCCATAGGGAGATGTGGGTCCTGTTTCACCCCTGGTGGGCTCAGACAGGACCAGCAGGGTGGGGTCTCACCAAAAATCCAGTTTTGGGGAGATTTGCCCCCAAACCAGGTCATCTCCTGCTGGATTGGGGGGGAGGGGAGCTCTGAGTTGTGGGTACCCACAGGGAGATGTTTCATCCCTGGTGGGCTCAGACAGGACCAGCAGGGTGGGATCTCACTGCAAACCCAGTTTTGGGGAGATTTGTCCCCAAACCAGGGGGATTTGTCCCCAAACCGGGTGGATTCGTCCCCAAATCCCGCAGGTTTGGGGTGGGAGGGGCCGCGCTGCTCACGGGAGGAAGAGGAAGGAGCTGCTTCCCTTGGGGGGCCCCAGGGGAGGGCTCAGTATTTGACCCCCGAGGTCTTGACCGTGGTGGTGGTGACACATCTCCTGACGGAGGAGGAGCCCCCTCCGGCCATGAAGTTGCCCCCTGAGGGGCTGCACATCCTCCCACTGCCCGAAGAGAAGCCCCCAGTGAGGATCGTCCCTCCCACCCCACACCCGGCCCCGACAGCGCTTCCTCCTCCTCCGACCACGCACATTCCTGGTCCTGCCAGGCCAGCGGTGCCCCCGAAGCTGCCAGCTCTGCCTCCTCCACACACGGTGCTCCTGCCCACCACGGCTGCAAGAGAGGGACGACACTCATTGGACATCCTGGGAATCCTCCAAAAAAAAATCCCCCTCCAGGATAAAGGTGTTTCCAAATTAAAAATTACATAAAAATACTCACAGACATTGACGTTGGATGGGTTGTCACCACAGAGCCTGAGAAGGGAGAGGAAGACCATGTAAATCTGAGGCAATTTGGAACAAAACTCCATGAAATCACCCAAATCTTCCTGTTTTCATTTTGGATCAATCAAACCCACTGAGAAATATTCCCCCCAGTGAGGGCAACGTTTCTATTTCAGGCTTCAAAATTTGGAGTAAGGAATGGAAAGAGAATCAGGTTTCAATATCCAGTGGGTTGTGAGAGATGGTTGAAGGTTCTGCTGACCCTGAACCTCTGCCAGGCCAAGGGTGGGAGGTCTCACCTGTTCTCCTCCCCCTCCAGCAGCTTCCTGTACATGGCAATCTCCACGTCCAGCGCGATCTTGACGTTCAGCAGCTCCTGGAACTCCTTCAGCAGCCGGGCCAGCTCCTCCTTGTCCTTGCTCAGGGCACATTCCAGCTCCTCCAGCTTCCTCCTGGCATCCTTGAGGGCCATCTCACCCCTCTCCTCAGCCTCAGCTATGGCCGACTGCAGGTGGTGGTTCTGTGGGAAAGAAAAGTGTCTCAGTCCTGGAGAATCCTCAGGGCATGAAGTGGAGGGAAAACAGGCAGGAACCACCTGGTGAGGCACCAACCAGCCCTTCAGCTGCTCCTGCAGCTTCTCAGCCCCATCCCATGAGACACCATCCCACCCCACCTGCTCCTTCATGTCCTTGATCTCAACCCCAAGGACCACCCAACCTCACCTGCTCCTTCATGTCCTTGATCTCAACCCCAAGGACCANTCATCTCCTGCTGGATTGGGGTGGGAGGGGGAGATGTGAGTTCTGTTTACCCACAGGGAGATGTGTGGGTCCTGTTTCACCCATAGGGAGATGTGGGTCCTGTTTCACCCCTGGTGGGCTCAGACAGGACCAGCAGGGTGGGGTCTCACCAAAAATCCAGTTTTGGGGAGATTTGCCCCCAAACCAGGTCATCTCCTGCTGGATTGGGGTGGGAGGGGGAGATGTGAGTTCTGTTTACCCACAGGGAGATGTGTGGGTCCTGTTTCACCCATAGGGAGATGTGGGTCCTGTTTCACCCCTGGTGGGCTCAGACAGGACCAGCAGGGTGGGGTCTCACCAAAAATCCAGTTTTGGGGAGATTTGCCCCCAAACCAGGTCATCTCCTGCTGGATTGGGGTGGGAGGCGAGTTCTGAGCCTTGGGTACCCACAGGGAGATGTTTCATCCCTGGTGGGCTCAGACAGGACCAGCAGGGTGGGATCTCACTGCAAACCCAGTTTTGGGGAGATTTGTCCCCAAACCAGGGGGATTTGTCCCCAAACCGGGTGGATTCGTCCCCAAATCCCGCAGGTTTGGGGTGGGAGGGGCCGCGCTGCTCACGGGAGGAAGAGGAAGGAGCTGCTTCCCTTGGGGGGCCCCAGGGGAGGGCTCAGTATTTGACCCCCGAGGTCTTGACCGTGGTGGTGGTGACACATCTCCTGACGGAGGAGGAGCCCCCTCCGGCCATGAAGTTGCCCCCTGAGGGGCTGCACATCCTCCCACTGCCCGAAGAGAAGCCCCCAGTGAGGATCGTCCCTCCCACCCCACACCCGGCCCCGACAGCGCTTCCTCCTCCTCCGACCACGCACATTCCTGGTCCTGCCAGGCCAGCGGTGCCCCCGAAGCTGCCAGCTCTGCCTCCTCCACACACGGTGCTCCTGCCCACCACGGCTGCAAGAGAGGGACGACACTCATTGGACATCCTGGGAATCCTCCAAAAAAAAATCCCCCTCCAGGATAAAGGTGTTTCCAAATTAAAAATTACATAAAAATACTCACAGACATTGACGTTGGATGGGTTGTCACCACAGAGCCTGAGAAGGGAGAGGAAGACCATGTAAATCTGAGGCAATTTGGAACAAAACTCCATGAAATCACCCAAATCTTCCTGTTTTCATTTTGGATCAATCAAACCCACTGAGAAATATTCCCCCCAGTGAGGGCAACGTTTCTATTTCAGGCTTCAAAATTTGGAGTAAGGAATGAAAGAGAATCAGGTTTCAATATCCAGTGGGTTGTGAGAGATGGTTGAAGGTTCTGCTGACCCTGAACCTCTGCCAGGCCAAGGGTGGGAGGTCTCACCTGTTCTCCTCCCCCTCCAGCAGCTTCCTGTACATGGCAATCTCCACGTCCAGCGCGATCTTGACGTTCAGCAGCTCCTGGTACTCCTTCAGCAGCCGGGCCAGCTCCTCCTTGTCCTTGCTCAGGGCACATTCCAGCTCCTCCAGCTTCCTCCTGGCGTCCTTGAGGGCCATCTCACCCCTCTCCTCGGCCTCAGCTATGGCCGACTGCAGGTGGTGGTTCTGTGGGAAAGAAAAGTGTCTCAGTCCTGGAGAATCCTCAGGGCATGAAGTGGAGGGAAAACAGGCAGGAACCACCTGGTGAGGCACCAACCAGCCCTTCAGCTGCTCCTGCAGCTTCTCAGCCCCATCCCATGAGACACCATCCCACCCCACCTGCTCCTTCATGTCCTTGATCTCAACCCCAAGGACCACCCAACCTCACCTGCTCCTTCATGTCCTTGATCTCAACCCCAAGGACCACCCAACCCCACCTGCTCCTTCATGTCCTTGATCTCATCCCCAAGGACCATCCCACCCCACCTGCTCCTTCATGTCCTTGATCTCATCCCCAAGGATCACCCAACCCCACCTGCTTCTTCACCTTATTNCCAAGGACCCCCCAACCCCCCCTGCTTCTTCACCTTATTCTCATTCCCCAGACACCACCCAACCCTTTACCTGCTCATTCATGTCCTTGATCTCAACCCCAGGGACCACCCAACCCCACCTGTTCCTTCACCTTCCCATTCTCATCCCCAAGACACCACCCAACCCCACCTGTTCCTTCATGTCCTTAATCTCAACCCAAAAGGACCATCCAACCCCTACCTGTTCCTTCACATCCTTGATCTCAACGCAAAAGGACCACCCAACCCTTTACCTGCTCATTCATGTCCTTGATCTCAACCCAAAATGACCATCCAACCCTTCACCTGCTCATTCATGTCCTTTATCTCAACCCCAAGGACCATCAAACCCCTACCTGCTTCTTCACTTTCTCATTCTCATCCCCAAGGACCACCCAACCCCACCTGCTCCTTCACATCCTTGATCTCATCCCCAAGGACCACCCAACCCTTTACCTGCTCCTTCATGTCCTTGATCTCATCCCTAAGGACCACCCAACCCTTTACCTGTTCCTTCACCTTCTTATTCTCATCCCCAAGGACCACCCAACCCCACCTGCTCCTTCACATCCTTGATCTCATCCCCAAGGACCACCCAACCTTTTACCTGTTCCTTCACATCCCTGATCTCAACCCAAACGGACCACCCACCCCCACCTGCTCCTTCACATCCTCGATCTCATCCCCAAGGACCACCCAACCTTTTACCTGTTCCTTCACATCCCTGATCTCAACCCAAACGGACCACCCAACCCCTCCTGCTCCTTCAAGTTCTTAACCTCAACCCAAAAGGACCACCCAACCCCACCTGCTCCTTCACATCCTTGATCTCATCTCCAAGGACCACCCAACACTTTACCTGTTCCTTCACATCCCTGATCTCAACCCAAAGGACCACTTGATCCTTCATGTCCTTGATCTCATCCCCAAGGCACCACCCAACCCTCTGAGGTGCTGAGGATCCTCTACCTGCTTCTTCACATTCTCAATCTCCGTCCTCAGCCTCTGCACGTTCCTGGTGAGCTCCTGGATCTCCACCTTGGTGTTCCTCAGGTTGTCTCCATGACGCCCGGCCGTGCTCTGGAGCTCTTCATACTGGTGGCACAGGGACAAAGACACCCCTCAGTGACACAACTGCCCCAGAACTCAGGTGTTCTCCTTCCTCCAGGTGCCTCAAGTCCCTCCCAAGGACTCACCCTGCTCTGGTACCAGGCCTCGGCCTCGGCCCTGCTGTTCTGGGCGATCTGCTCGTACTGGCGCCGAACCTCCTCGATGATGCTGTCCAGGTCCAGGTGCCGGTTGTTGTCCATGGACACCACCACGGACAGGTCCCTGCTGATGGTCTGCATCTGGGCCAGCTCCTGCAGGCAGGAAAGGTGGCACAGCTGAGTTTCAAGCCTAGATACTCCTGGACACCCTTCCAACCTCAATGTCTGCCCTCCTCTTTGCAACCTCCTCCCACCAGGGGAAGGCAGAGCTCCTACCTCCTCGTAGATGCACCTCAGGAAGTTGATTTCATCTGTCAGAGCTCCCACCTTGGCCTCCAGCTCCACTTTGGTCATGCAGGCACAGTCCACATCCTAAGGGGAAGGTCCCAGAGATGTTCAAAGGCTTCATCCCATCCCATCCCATCCCATCTCATCCCATCCCATCCCATCCCATCCCATCCCACCAGAGCTGTTGGCTCTTCCTGCTGGGACCTGCCCATCTGGGTGCCAAGTCCTTCCAGTTCCTTTGCCCCAAGTCCCCTCAGCCCCTGTTTGTCCTGGTGCCTCTGGACTCACCTTCTTCAGCACCACAAACTCGTTCTCGGCCGCCGTGCGCCGGTTGATCTCCTCCTCGTACCTGTGGAAGGCACAGGGCATGGTGGGACCCTCAGACCCCTCAGCCCTCCCCTTTTAGGGGTCCCTGAGCTGTGCCTCCTCCCTTATCCAGCCCCTCCCTGTCCCCAGGGCACTCACTTGGTCTTGAACTCCTCCACGTACTGCCGCATGTTCTGCAGCTCCGACTCCAGCTGGCCCCTCTGTCCCAGCAGGTTGTCCAACCTCCTCCTCAGGTTCTGGATGTAGTTCTCAAAGATGACAGTCAGGTCCTTCCTGGGCCCTGTCGGCCCCTGCTGCTGCAGCAGCTCCCACTTGGTGGAGAGGACCTTGTTCTGCTGCTCCAGGAACCGCACCTGAATGCAGGGAAGGTGTGAGAGACATTCCCGAGGGGAACATCCCTCTGCTGGAAGCTCTGGGAGCTCCTGGAGGCCACAGGAATCATTGCCCAAATCCCTAACAGGGCTTTGCTTCCAGGAGCAAAATTCCTCCCTTTTTTTCTCCTTTTTTTCCCCCATTATCCTTAAATTCTCCCTTTTTTCTCCTCCTACACATCTACTCTTTCTTCATCATCATCATCATCATTATTATTATTTATTACCTATTGGAACGATTCCATTCCAGTTTTTCAAACTATTTCCATTTCTAATTTGCAATGTTGTCCCCTGGTAGTTTCCAGCAGCCTCAGGTCATTTTTGACTCCCCAGAGAATGAAATCCCATTTGTTTCCACATCCAAGAACACTCCCCTCATCGGTCACAGAAATTATTCCATGAATACGTCACATATTCCAACAAAACATGGAGCACGTTCATAACCAACATTCTCCCAGTTCAGGTCATTTCATAGAGTCATAGAATAGAATCATAGAATGGATTGGGTTGGAAAAGACCTCCGAGATCATCAAGTCCAACCCTTGGGCCAACTCCAGTCCACAGGAACTCAAAGGAATTCACCTGCACTTCAACTGAAATCAGGAATGGTCGGGAATCACTTGGAAGCTCCTTCCTAGATTTTAAATTCCTTGGGAAAAACTTATCCCTGAGAAAGCACAGACTTAAGGGAACACTTGGATGACTCAGTTTATCCCAATCCCTTTGTCCTGACTGCCCAGAGACCATTAGAGAGACAATAAAGGAAGGATTTGGATCAACATTTGGGATCAATGAAAATCCTTTGGTTTCTCTGCGGCTGCAAAATTTTGGCATTTCTTCAGGAGGACCCAACCCAAACTCTCCCAGACCAACACCAACCCAAGGAGGACAACATTTCCCTCTCCAAAATTCCCTCAGAACCCCCTTTTTCCCAAGCAAACCCGCCCCCACCCTCTCACCTTGTCGATGAAGGAGGCGAACTGGTTGTTGAGGGTCTTGATCTGCTCCTTCTCCTGACACTTCACCTGCTGGATCTGGGGGTCGATGTCCACGTGGACGGGTCGGAGCAGGGTGGGGTCCACCTGCACGGGCTGGATCCCCCCAGGGAATGCAGGACCTCTGACAGGGCCCCCAAAGCCCCCCATTCCTCCTCCAACGACACCTCCTCCGACGCCGCAGAATCCGCCGGCGAACCCCGTGCCGAATCCGCCCATCCTACACCCGTAGGCGCCGCCGTAGGAGCCCCCCATGGCCATCCTGGTGCTGCCCCCCAGGTTGTGGAGGCTCCTGCTGCTGAAGCCCCCACAGCGACCCCCTGCCCCGACTCCTCTGCAGGTGGAGAACGAGCTGTAGCTGATCCTGCTGCGGCCGCCGCCGCCTCCGAATCCGCCTCCCACGGCCGAGCAGGAGCTGAAGCCCCTCTTGCTGCCCATCCCGAAGCTCCTGCACACGGACTGGCGAGACATCCTGGTCCTCCAAAGAGCCCAAAGAGGACACCACGGGGCTGAGCTGGTGCTGAGGGCAGAGAGAAGTGCTCAGAGTCTCCTCTGCTCCCACAGCTCGGGGCATTCCCTTTTATCCGTGGCTGAAGGTGGGTTGGGGCGTCCTGGGCGTGAGGAGGAAACACATTTACTGTCTCCATCAGCTCGGTGTGGTTTGCAGCTTTTTGCCAAATTGGTGACTCCACCCAGAGATCTGCCTGGCTGTGCAGAAGGGGCTGGGGAAGCAGGAGCAGCTTCTCCATGAGTAAGTGGACTCCCATATCTTTATGGCATCTAAAAACAATATGTTTTACAGTGATGGTGTCATGTTCTTCCCTCCTCCTCCTCCCACCTCCCTCCCTGCTCCAAGTGACTCCACACCTTGCCTGACTCGGTGGTTTTTTTTTCCCTGACACCCCAAGCCAGGCAGGAATTTTGGTGAAACCTGGATGGAATGAGGCTTTCACAATCCAGACCTCCTTCTCAAGCAGAAAATTCCCGATGAATTTCCAAGAGGAAAAACGCCACGTAAGGAACATTAAAGAGCCGTCGGTGTTTCTGTTTTACCCAGAAAGGAGCTGCCTAATCCCTTCCTAAGAGCATTTCCCTCCAAAATCTGTCCCCTGGGACAACCAGGTCCCACATTCCAAGCACCAGAGGAGGATGAGCAAGAGGACAAGCATGTCCAGGTCCTTCCTTGTGCTTTTTCAGTGGCCACAGGGACCGTCGAGGCTGTGGAGGACGGAAAGGACGCTCGGGGCAGTAGATGTGGTAACCATGACTGAAAATAATGTTTAATTTCATGCCTGAAACCTCACCTGAATGACATCCTTGAAGTCCCTGCTGGGTGTCATTAATCAACTAAATATTTCAGTTAAATTTTGGGAATTTAGGGGATAAACCCCCCACTATTTCCATCGTTCTTATCCCTGAAAATCACTCACAAACCTCAAGGGAATTACGTATTTCAAAGCATTTCTGCAGTCCAACAATATTCGGATTCGGTTTCCCCAGTGGAATGTGTGCCTGGGTTGGAGTTTTCATGGTCACACCTGAGATTTGGGCAGGGAAATGTGGTTTGAAAGCGTCCCAAGGAATCAGCCGACAGCCACGGACTCCTCAAACCCTTCGGAAAACCAGCCCAGGGAACCACCTCCAAAAGCCACTGGAGGACTCAGAAACAGGGATGGCTTTGATTGGCCACCAGGATGGGGCTGATGGACCCACAGGCTGGGCAGAACAGGGGGAGGGTGGACGTTACCCTTGAGGGGGTTTCAACAGTTGGCCAAGGGTCATCCCACCCTTGAGAAGGACTCAGATGTTTGCCAAGGGTTATCCCACCTTTCAGAGGGACTCAAATGTCGGCCAAGGGTTTTATCCCATCCAAGGGTTTTATCCCATCCCTGAGCGACTCAAATGTTGGCCGACCCTTTTCCCACCCTTGAGGGACTCAGATGATTGTTGACCAGGGATCATCCAACCCCATGAGGAGGACTCAGTGGTTGGCCGAGGGTTATGGCACACTGGATCAACTCAAGAGTTGACCAAGGAGTATCCAACCCTTGGGATGGCCTCAATGGTTGGCCAAGAGTTATCCCATCCTTCAGAGGCTCAACAGTTGGCCAAGGGGCATCCCACCCCAAGGGGCTCAGATGAGAGTTGGCCAAGGATTGTCTCACTGTTGAGGGACTCAGGTGAGAGTTGGCCGAGGGTTATCCCACCCTTGATGGACTCAGGTCCTGGTTGGCCAAGGCTTATCCCAGTCCTGAGGGATTTAGATGAGAGTTGGCCAAGGGTCATCCCACCCTTGAAGGACTCAATGGTTGGCCAAGGCTTATCCAGGTGTGTGTTCCTGCAGCTGGAGATTGAGCAGCATCCCCACAGCAGGGAGGGGAACACCCTCCTTTCCAAAAGGACCTGGAATTAAGAGGGAGTCGGAATGAAGAGGGTCTGGTTTCTCCATTGTCGTGTCCACGATGGAGATTTCAGATCTCCAGCTCATCCTGCAACCTGTGAGGAGCAGCCCTGGGGAGTTGCAGGTTGGCTCTACTTGAGCTGGAAAAACCAGGCCATCCCTTCTCCTGGGATCCTGATTTCCAAATGTCCTCTGCCTTCCTCGGGAGGCTCCAGGAATGTCCCGAAACATCCCACGGGGCGGCTCCATCAAGAGGGGGGAGATGTGCGGAGTCAGCCCAAAGCCTCGGTGCTGACCACGCTCTGCTCCCGCAGATAAGACGCCCCAGATTGAGTCACTCTGACGTCTTGAGATGAGATGCGCAGATTATCCCCAGCCTGGAGTCAGGCTCAGCCTCCTGCAGGTCGAACCCGACCGGCAGCCCCGGCTCCAGCCGGGCCCTCGAGGCTCTTGCGCAAAGAGCTGCGGCAGCAGAACTGCAGCCACCCAGGAAAGTGTGAACTCGGCAGAAATCGGGGCTGGAGAGGGAGCCTTGGCCCCGGCTCCGCGGGGGGAGTGTCGCAACCGCTCCTCCAAGCCGCCCAAACGCCCCGTAAAGCTCGCTGTAAAGTTTGGAAGAAACTCGCTCTTAAAACGAGGCGCCAAAACAGGTGATTAAGCACCAAAACAGGTGACTCTCGCCCCAAGCGAAACCCCAAAATGCTCCTGGCACAGCACCAGCTTCTCACAGGCATTGTTTGCTCAGCATCTTTATTTGGGTCGAACCCAGCCACGTTCCCCACCTCCAGAGCCCTTCGGAGCGGGGAGGATTCCCCCTTCCAAGAGCCCACTGCCTCTCCCGGACCTCTCCCTCGGTCTGCAGCCTCCTGACCCGCTCTGGGGACACCAGCAGCTCCCAGGGGCTGTTGTGGGACTCCTGATCCAACTCTGCCAGCCTTTTCTGCCTCTTTGATCTCTCCCTCTGGGGGAGGAACCGCAGGACAGCTCAGATCAAACACACCAACCCTCCCCTCCCAAACCCCCTCCGGAGCTGCTCCAAGTCTCTGCCTCTTGTTTTCAGAGTGAGGAAGAGCCACTGGGGAGTTCTTTGGCTTTCCAGGGAGCTGATGGGACCTGGATCCCGAGGTTGGGATCAATCAGCCCTCCCCAGCCCGCCGTGTTCCCGTGGCTGGCCGGGGGTGGCTCGTGGCTCTCCGGCATTCCTGGTGCTCACATCCCACCTGGCCACAGCCCAGGTGTGCACCAGAGTGTGCTTGGCCTCCCTCCTTAGCCGTGTTCACCTCCCACGGGGCTCCTGTGCCGCCACCGCCCTCCCAGCACAACCCCAAGTCCTCTCCGGGGCAGGAAACTCAGATGAGCCGACAAGGGGCTGATCCCGTGTCTGCTCCCACCTCCCGTGCCCAATTCCCATCATCAATCAGCTCTTTGGGGCTCTGCTGGTTTGGCCACGAGGCACTGGGGGTGTCCCTGCCCAGATTCCAATCCTTACTGTTGGGGTTTCTAAAAAACTCTGAAATCCAAGGGAGGTTGAGAAAAGCCCTTTCCCAGAACTGCAGGAATTGGGGTGGTGCCACCTCTGGTGAGATGGGACATGGGCAATAAAGCACCAAGGGCCCTAAAAACTGGGACAGGGCAGCCTGAACCTCCCCAGGGACAGGGAAGGTGCTGGAGCTCTCTGTGCTGGAGGTTTCCAGACCCAACAATTGCAGATGTGCTGTGGAAAGGACTGCACAGGATTCCAAGGGTGAGGTGGGTGATTCTCCCTCTCAGGAAATGCCCCCAAACGGAGCAGCCTCGTGGATTCCTCCAGTTTGGGCTTTTGCTGCTCCTGAGTGTTGTGTGAACGGAGCATCCACTCCCCACCAATCCCGGGGTGGGTTTGTGCCTCCAGGTGAGAGCCGAGACATCACCTGAGCTTGGGCACCTGCCCAGCTCCATCCCCACGCCCTGGAGTTCCCTCAAACCCGAGGGATGACACCTTGGGAAGAACAACGACCCCCAACTTCCCACGCAGCTCCTTCCCCACCAGCACGATCCCCCCTGCCCTGGGACAGCTCCCGAAGCAGCGACACAACGACCTGGTGAATGTTCTCTGCAGTTTATTGGGAACGGCAACATCCCGGGGGAAGAGGAGGGAGACACACACAGAGGGGGAGGGAGGTGGGGACACGCGAGACGGAGCGAAACAGGAGTTTTATACACGTTTGCCACGAGAAATGTCCAACCCAGCCAGGGGGACCGAGCGGCCCCTCCTGCCGGGCAGCTCCCCGTGCCGGGACCCCACACACCCCGCGCGGCACCGGGAGGGGACGCGGCTCATCCCGCTGCGGGACGAGCGGCGGAGCTGCGGGTCAGGAGGCCGGGGCTGCTGGCGGGGCGACAGAGGAGCTGCTTCTTCTTTCCCTGCGGGGCTCAGAATCGCACCCCCGATTTCACCGACGTGGTGGTCACGCATCTCCGCACCGAGGACGAGCCCCCGCCGGAGCCGCACACCCTCCCGCTGCCCGACGAGAAGCCGCCGCCGCCCATCCCGCAGCTGCCGCCGCCGAAGCCGCTGCCTCCTCCCATCCCTCCTCCGCAAATCCCTCCTCCCATCCCGCTGCCTCCGAACCCTCCGCCTATCCCTCCTCCCATCCCGCTGCCTCCTCCGTATCCTCCTCCCATCCCGCAGCTGCCGCCGCCGAATCCTCCTCCCATCCCGCTGCCGCCGAATCCTCCTCCCATTCCGCCGGCTCTGCCTCCGCTCACGGTGGTCCTGCCCACCACGGCTGCAAGAGAAGAGCAGGTTTGCTCACCTGATGTCCCAAAAACCACCTCGGACAAACCCCCCGAGGGTCCCCGGGGCGGATACTCACAGACATTGACGTTGGACATGCTGTCGTTGCAAAGCCTGGCAGGGAAAACGGGACCCGTTAATCCTCCGGGAGGCAAAGAAATTCCCTTTCCCTACGCCTTTATATTCCCCGTTTCCCCCTCGAACATCCCAGTTACTCTTTTTAAAAAAATCAGAAATCGATTCCCTACTTTTCCAGCATTTCCCAGTTATTCTCTCTATTTTTTCAGAGTTTCCCAATTATTCTTAAAAAAAAAATAAGCAACCGATTCTCTACATTTTTGGAATTTCCCAGTTATTTATTTCTTAAAAAGAGCAATTCATTCCGGTGTTTTTTTCAGAGTTTCCCAATTGTGCTTTAAAAAAATATGAGCAACCAATTCCTTAGTTTTTCAGATTTTTCCAGCTATTCTTTTAGAGAAATGACCAACCCTGTTATTTTGGGAGTTTCTCAATTATTCTATGAAGAAATGAGCAACTTATTCCCTGGGTTTTTTTTAGGAATTTCCCGATTATTCTATAAATAAATGACCAACATTTAAAAAATGAGCAGTTTATTCCCTATTTTTTTTCTGAATTTCCCAGTTATTCTATAAAGAAATTCTCAACCTATCCCCTATTTTTTTAGGAGTTTCCCAGTTATTCTTTTTTAAAACTGAGCAGTTTATTCCCCATTTTTTTTCAGAGTTTCCCAGTTATTCTATAAAGAAATGAACAACCTATTCCATCCTTTTTGCAGAATTTCCCAACCATTCTTTAAAAAAAACTACAACCCTGAACTTTATACCCTTTTAAGATGGAAAACAAACTTAAGCCTTGGGAATGTTTATGATTAATACACTTAATTTATACTTAAGGATTGGAGCACGAGGGACACAAAGTCAATCCTTAGTGTGGATTCAAGGATTTTACCCACAGGTGGCATCACTAATTAAGTCAAATAAATGCAAATGAAGGCAGGTACCTGTTCTCCTCCCCCTCCAGCAGCTTCCTGTACATGGCAATCTCCACGTCCAGCGCGATCTTGACGTTCAGCAGCTCCTGGTACTCCTTCAGCAGCCGGGCCAGCTCCTCCTTGTCCTTGTTGAGGGCACATTCCAGCTCCTCCAGCTTCCTCCTGGCATCCTTGAGGGCCATCTCGCCCCTCTCCTCGGCCTCAGCTATGGCCGACTGGAGCTGCTGGTTCTGGGGAGGAGAAAACCAGTTTGGGAGTTCCCTTCTGCCCACCCTGAACTGGAGAAACCTCATGGCACAAACTGGGGGGGCAACAGGCAGGAACCACCAAGCAGGAACCACCAAAGCACCTGAATTTCCCTCACCCCACCCAGCCCAGTGCTGACCCAGCCCTGTGGTGTCACCAAGGAGGTGCTGAGGGTCCTGTACCTGCTTCTTCAGGTTCTCAATCTCGGCCCGAAGTCTCTGCACGTTCCTGGACAGCTCCTGGATCTCAATCTTGGTGTTCCTCAGGCTGTCCCCGTGTTTCCCAGCCGTGCTCTGGAGCTCTTCATACTGGTGGCACGGGGACAAAGACACCCATCAGTGACCAAACCCACCAAGAGCTCGGGTGGTTGGGGCAGTAGGGACTGTCCCAGGTGCCTCAGGTCCCTCCCAAGGACTCACCCTGCTCTGGTACCAGGCCTCGGCCTCGGCCCTGCTGCTCTGCGCGATCTGCTCGTACTGGCGCCGAACCTCCTCGATGATGCTGTCCAGGTCCAGGTGCCGGTTGTTGTCCATGGACACCACCACGGACAGGTCCCTGCTGATGGTCTGCATCTGGGCCAGCTCCTGCAGGTGGGACACGGCTTAGAGGGACCATCCCAGAGAGAGCAGCAGCTCCAGGGAGTGTCCCCACACCAAATCCACCCATCCAACCTCATGGTCTAAACACCAAATCCGCCCATCCAACCTCATGGTCTGAACACCAAATCCACCCATCCAACCTCATGGTGTCCACACCAAATCCACCCATCCAACCTCATGGTGTCCTCACCAAATCCACCCATCCAACCTCATGATCTCCACACCAAATCCGCCCATCCAACCTCATGGTCTGAACACCAAATCCACCCATTGAACCTCATCATCTCCACACCAAATCCACCCATCCAACCTCAGCAACCCAACATCACATCCACCCATCCAACCTCATGATCTGAACACCAAATCCACCCATCCAACCTCATGATCTGAACACCAAATCCACCCATCCAACCTCATGGTGTCCTCATCAAATCCTCCCATCCAACCTCATCATCCCCACACCAAATCCACCCATCTAACCTCATGGTGTCCTCACCAAATCCACCCATCCAACCTCATGATCTGAACACCAAATCCATCCATCCAACCTCATCATCCCCACACCAAATCCACCCATCCAACCTCATCATCCCCACTCCAACCCATCCAACCTCGTGGTCTGAACACCAAATCCACCCATCCAACCTCATCATCTCCATGCCAAATCCTCGTGGACACCCAGCCCAGCTTCAGTGTCCTTGGCCACCACACCCTCATGAAAGTTTTGCCCAGGGGAAGGCAGAGCTCCTACCTCCTCGTAGATGCACCTCAGGAAGTTGATTTCATCTGTCAGAGCTCCCACCTTGGCCTCCAGCTCCACTTTGGTCATGTAGGCACAGTCCACATCCTAAGGGGAAGATCAGATGCACCACAGCTCCCTGCCATCCCAAGAGCCTGGTGGCACCCAAAGCCTCCCCCTGTTTGTCCTGGTGCCTCTGGACTCACCTTCTTCAGCACCACAAACTCATTCTCGGCCGCCGTGCGCCGGTTGATCTCCTCCTCGTACCTGTGGAAGGCACAGGGCATGGTGGGACCCTCAGACCCCTCAGCCTTCCCCTTTTAGGGGTCCCTGAGCTGTCCCTCCTCCCTTATCCAGCCCCTCTCTGTCCCCAGGGCACTCACTTGGTCTTGAACTCCTCCACGTACTGCCGCATGTTCTGCAGCTCCGACTCCAGCTGGCCCCTCTGTCCCAGCAGGTTGTCCAGCTGCCTCCTCAGGTTCTGGATGTAGTTCTCAAAGATGACAGTCAGGTCCTTCCTGGGCCCTGTCGGGCCCTGCTGCTGCAGCAGCTCCCACTTGGTGGAGAGGACCTTGTTCTGCTGCTCCAGGAACCGCACCTGAATGCAGGGAAGGTGTGAGAGACATTCCCGAGGGGAACATCCCAGTCCTGGGCACTTTGGGAGCCCGAGGGAGTCATGCCCCAAACCCCCAACTGTGGCTCATTCCAGCATCCAAGTGCATGAGGAGCGTTATTGGATTGATTAGTCATTAAATAATTAAATTTTGAGTCACCCTGAACTTGTCCCTTTGGGACACAGAGATGTTGGGAACAGAAAACATCATCCCCATTTTCCATCAGACTTTGCCATCAACTTCCAGCAGTGAAGTCAAGGATTAGTTTTTCCCTGACTTCCCATAAATTCTTTTCCTTCAGTTTCTATTTGGAATTAAACTATTCCCAGAGCTCTGCAAAGGTGTTTAAAGCTCTGAAGTTTCAATTTTCCATCAGGGTCAGACTTTGCCATCGACTTCCAGGAGTCAAGTCAAGGATTTTTTTATTCCCTGACTGCCCATAAATTCTTTTCCTTCAGTTTCTATTTAGAGTTATGTTCTATTTAGAATTAAAATATTCTCAGAGTGCTGGAAATGTGATTCAAGCTCTGAGGTCTCTGAAATCAGGTTTCGAGAAGAAAGTCTCATTCAAAGCAATGAGAACTCTCAGGCCAATTAAATTTATGATGATGACACTGCCCTGAATCACCCAGAACGAGACTGTGGAGTTGACTTGGCCTGAGAACCCCCAGAAGGTCCTGCAGGTGTTCTCTTTGATCTCCCATTAGCATAAAACCTCTCCTATTGTTCGGTGCTGCTCATTAAAACCTGAGTAATTACAACCTGCTGCCGCTCTGAGAACTCCAACAGTGGCTGGGAAGTGAAAAAACTCCCGTTCCACACCCCGGGGAAGCTGCTGGAGATGCCGCCACCAAACAAAGCCTGGTCTGAGCTCTCACCTTGTCGATGAAGGAGGCAAACTGGTTGTTGAGGGTCTTGATCTGCTCTTTCTCCTGGTTTTTGACCTGCTGGATCTGGGGGTCAATCTCCACGTGGACGGGTCGGAGCAGGCTGGGGTCGACTTGCACCGGCTGGATCCCTCCAGGGAACCCAGCGCCACCCATTCCCATTCCCATTCCCCCACTTCCCATGCCACCACCAAAGCCACCCATGCCTCCACCACCGCCCATGCTGCCACCAAAGCCACCCATTCCCATTCCACCCATCCCTCCGCAGCTCATCCCTCCGCCGTAGCCGCCCATCCTGCCCCCGTAGCCACCCCCGTAACAGCCCCCCATGGCGATCCTCCTGCCGCCTCCCATGCTGTGGAGGCTCCTGCTGCTGAACCCCCCGCACTGCCCTCCTCCTCCTCCTCCTCCTCCTCCGCGGCATGAGGAGTAGGAGCTGTAGCTGATCCTGCTGCGGCCGCCGCCACCTCCGAACCCTCCACCAACAGCAGAGCAGGAGCTGAAGCCCTTCCTGCCCCCAAAGCTCCTGCACACAGACTGTCGAGACATGGCTGAGTTTTCCCGAGTGGAATCAAAATCCAGAGAAGCACAAAGCCCAAAGGAGATGGTGTGGCAGAGAGAAGTTCTCAGAGTCTTCTCTGGCTCCAGCAGCTCCGGGCATTCCCTTTTATCCTCTGCTGGAGGTGGGCTGGGACAGCTTGGGCGTGCTGGTGGAAAGCAATTTAGGATTTTCATCAGCACAGGCTTGTTGACAGATTCTCCGTGAGCTTTGCCATATTTGGGGCTGCCCAGAAACACACCCTGTAATCGAGAGGTGAATAAACCCAGAGCATCCCGGCAGGTCTCCGTGACTAAGTGGACTCCTGTATCTTTATGACATCTTGGAAAGCCATTTTGACCTTTAATTCCCTTTTCTGCAGCCCCTCATTGGATTTCCAGCCCTCATTTGGTGACTCCCAATAACTCCAGATAAAGATCTCCCAATTAAAGCGCAGCAGAAAGGCGAAGTTTTGATGAAATCCAAACTATATTATGGCTTTCACAATTCCTCCAACACACCCTAAATCCGCTTTTTATATGTTAAATTGCCCTTGGCGTTTCAGGAGACGTTTCCCAATCCAGAACGGGAACTCACGACACCAAAGTTTGAGGAGACTCAGCATATTCTCCTGCTGGAGAGGGAAAACATCTGCCTGGAGTGTGTGGTGTCACCCCGAGGGGAGTGTCTTCCACCCCTGCATTAAAATCCCTCCACCTGCATCTTCCCAAGTCTGGGAGGACCCACTGGGGCTTTGGAGGAGGCTGGAGAGGAGGAAAGGAGGAGACTGGGATCATCCCACTCCTCTCAGCGTTCTGAGGAAGGACCAAGGGACACATCGGGAACCCTTCGGTGCTGGGGACAGACAGACAAGGAGAGGAAGGACAGACGGACAGCTCGAGGTGCTGAGGGGCTCCTGCTGCTCAGAGGAATTCCACCTCCTCCCATTTACCTGGTTTTTCCCCCAAAAATGAGATGAGTGAGATGGAAAAACCCGCTGAGAGCCGGAGCTGTCGCCACCCCCAAGGCACAGTATGAACCTCTCGCTTCCAAATGTTCTGTCGGGGAAAGGAACGTGGTTGAGAAATGTATTTTGTGGGATGTCTCTGAAATAAAGAAAACCTTTTTTTTTTTTTAATTCCACATAAATGAGGTTTTAATTCGTTAATTTAGAAAATGCACAACGATCCTGGTGGGCAGCATTCCCCAAAAAAGGGGGTTCAATGTGCTGGTTAAGAGGAAACTGAGCCCGTAAATAACATTTAAGAGCCATCCTGGAGGTTTTATCCGCCTGAATAATATCAATTAAATACGTTACTAATTTAATTAATAAATTAGGCAATTAATTTGCATAATTTCCTGGACAACAGTCAGCACAAAGTGACAGAAAACGCACATGATGACCCATCAGAAGGTTTAAAACAGGAATTTAAGGCCTTGTATGAGCACAGCCCTTCAGGAGGAATTTTTGGAGTCCTTGAGGAGATTTGGGCAACTCGACGTGGTTTGGAAATGCCACGAGGCATCAGAAACATGAATGTCCCCAAGTGTCACTGGGTGGGGGTTCTGGGCACCAGAACGGGGTGTAGGGGAGGGGGGACATTACCCTGGAGGGGGATTCAACTGTTGGCCAAGGGTTATCCCACCTGGAGGGGCTCAAAACTACTTGGCCAAGGATTCTTCCACCCTTCAGTGACTCAAAAACCACCTGGCCAGGGATTATCCCACCCCTGAGTGACTCAAAAATCACTTGGACAGAAGTTGTTCCACCCTTGAGGGACTCAAGAGTTGGCCAAGAGTCCCCACTCTTGAGGGACTCAAGAGTTGGCCAAGGGTCCCCACTCTTGAGGGACTCAAGAGTTGGCCAAGGGTCCCCACTCTTGAGGGACTCAAGAGTTGGCCAAGGGTCCCCACTCTTGAGGGACTCAAGCCATGCTTTGACAAGGATCATCCACCTTTGAGGGTGATTCAACTGTTGGCCAAGGGTTATCCCACCCCTGATGGACTCAACAGTTGGCTGAGGGTTGAGGGACTTAAGGGACCTCAACCCTCCCACCCTCGAGGGACTCAAACCCACTTGGTCAGGGGTTTTATCCCACTCTTGTATCAAGTCCTGATTGGCCAAGGGTTATCCCACTCCTGAGGGATTCAGGTATGAGTTGGCCAAGGGTTGTCCCATCCTTGAGGGGCTCAAGCCACACTTAGCCAAGGGTTATCCCACCCCTGATGGACCCAATGGTTGGCCAAGGGCCATCCCACCCCTGAGTGACTCAAGTCCTGGTTGGCCAAGGGGGGTTCCACCCTTGAGGGATTCAAGCCATGCCCAGCCAAGGGTTATCCACCCTTGAAGGGGACTCAAAGGTTGGTCAAGGGTTGGCCACTCCTGGGGGACTCAAAAATCACTTGGCCAGGAGTTATCACCAAACTGATGAACTCTGTGATTGGCCAAGGGCCGTCCCACCCCTGAGCAACTCAAGTCCTGGTTGGATGAGGTCTATCCACACTTGAGGGGGATTCAGTGGTTGGCCAAGTGTTATCCCACCCTTGAGGGACTCCGGTATGAGTTGGCCAAGGATCATCCCACTCTTGGGGGGGACTCAGTGGTTGGCCAAGAGTTATCCCACCCTTGAGGGACTCAGGTATGAGTTGGCCAAGGATCATCCCACTCTTGGGGGGGACTCAGTGGTTGGCCAAGAGTTATCCCACCCTTGAGGGACTCCGGTATGAGTTGGCCAAGGATCATCCCACTCTTGGGGGACTCAAGTCAAGTTTGGCCTGAGGGATTCAGGCAAGAGTTGGCCAAAGGTTATCCCACCCTTGAGGGACTCCGGTAATGGTTGGCCAAGGCTTTTCCCACCCTTAACAAGGACTAACTGGTTGGTCAAGGGTTATCCCACCCTTGAGGGACTCAGGCATGAGTTGGCCAAGGGCCATCCCACTCTTGGGGGGCATTCAGTGGTTGGCCAAGGGTTATTCCACCCTGGAGGGACTCAAACCACACCTATCCAAGCGTTATCCCACACCTATGTGTGTGTTTAACAGTTGGCCAAGGATTATCCCACTCTTTGGGCCTCAAATCCTGGTTGGCCAAGGATTATCCCACTCCTGAGGGATTTAAGTAAGAGTTGGCCAAGGGTCATCCCACCCTTGAAGGACTCAATGGTTGGCCAAGGCTTATCCAGGTGTGTGTTCCTGCAGCTGGAGATTGAGCAGCATCCCCACAGCAGGGAGGGGACACCCTCGAATCCAGAGGGTCCTGTTTTTCAGTTCTTGCCCCCAAAACAGAGTTGAGCTCCCCAGCTCATCCTGCAGCCTGTGATGAGCAGCCCCAGGGAGGTGCAGGATGGCTCAGCTTCCCACTGGAGAAAACAGTCTGTCCTCTCTCCTGGCCTCCCTCCAGGTTGCCAAACACACAGTACAAAGACACCGAGCCCCGCTTGTGACATCCCACGTGGAGGTTCCACGCGGGGAGGGAAGATGTGCCGAGTCAGCCGAATGCCTCGGTGCTGACCACGCTCTGCTCCCGCAGATAAGACGCCCCAGATTGAGTCACTCTGACGTCTTGAGATGAGATGCGCAGATTATCCCCAGCCTGGAGTCAGGCTCAGCCTCCTGCAGGTGAGACTCGGCACCAACCCGGAGCTCCGGTGGGTCCCTCACAGCTTTTGCACAAGGAGGGCACGTGGTGGGATCAGGGACATGAGGGGAGTGGGAACTGGGTGGAAAATGTGGCTGGAGAAAGAACAGGTTGGGCTCTGGCTCCACATCTCAGAGCCAAGAGCTCCTGCCACGGATCTGACGTGGAAAAGGTGTCACAAGAGCTCCTCAAAACAGCTCCAAAGTCACGTGTGTGGGGTTTGAGAGCCGAGAAGGAATGCAGCGTTAAAACTGGGCACCAAAATGGGTGTTTAAACACCAAAACAGGTGATTAAGCACCAAAACTGGTGATTAAGCACCAAACCAGTTGATTAAGCACCAAAATGGCTGATTAAGCACCAAAACAGGTGATTAGGCACCAAAATGGTTGATTAAACACCAAAACAGGTGATTAAGCACCGGGGTGATTAAGCACCAAAATGGGTGATTAGGCACCAAAATGGGTGATTAGGCACCAAAATGGGTGATTAGGCACCAAAGCAGATGATTGGGCACCAAAGCAGATGATTGGGCACCAAAACAGGTGATTAAGCACCAAAACGGGTGATTAGGCACCAAAGCAGATGATTGGACACCAAAACAGGTGATTAAGCACCAAAACAGGTGACTCTCGCCCCAAGCCCAGCTCCAAAGTTCTCCTGGCTCAGCACCAGCTTCTCAGAGCCTTCCCAGCATCTTCTCTTTGGGCCAAATCCAGCCACGTTCCCCAACTCTGGCACCCCTGTGGGTTTCCAAGGGAGTAGAATTCCCTCTCCAAGAGTCCTGGAGCTGCTCCTGTTGCCCTTCCTGGATTTCTGCCCTGGTCTGCAGCCTCCTGACCCGCTCTGGGGACACCAGCAGCTCCCAGGGGCTGTTGTGGGACTCCTGATCCAACTCTGCCAGCCTTTTCTGCCTCTTTGATCTCTCCCTCTGGGGGAGGAACCGCAGGACAGCTCAGATCAAACACACCAACCCTCCCCTCCCAAACCCCCTCCGGAGCTGCTCTGAGTCTCTGCCTCCTGCTCTCGGAGTGAGGAAGAGCCACTGGGGGAGTTCTTTGGCTTTCCAGGGAGCTGATGGGACCTGGATCCCGAGGTTGGGATCAGTCAGCCCTTCCCAACCCACCATGTTCCCATGGCTGGAATTACAGCTCATCCCAGGGAGTTTGTGGATGGCTGAGCCAACTGAGCACCAGGGTCTCCTGTGCTTGGCCAACATCCATATCCATGTTCTCCTGCTCTCCCACTGCTGCCCATGGGACCACCACGGCCATCTCCTTCCCCAACAAAGTGTCCTCCACCTGCAGATGATCCAAGGGGAATGTCAGGAGCAGGATCTAATTGCGTTGGTTGGTCCAAGGGCTGTGACAAATTCCTTCTTGGGGAGGTTGTCTGTGGATGGAGTTGGAATGGGGGGGCTTTTTAAGGTCCTTTCCAACCCAAACCATTCCATGACTCAGTGATTCCAGGTCTCTGATCTCCTCCTTGCTTGGCTGAGTATCCAACCCCCACAGCTCTGGGTTGTGGGTTTGTCACTTCAGGTGAGAGCCAAGAGGCATCACCTGATCCTGGACACCTGTCCTGCTCCACTCCCACACTCTGGAGTTTCCTCAAAGCCCAGGGATGACATGTTGGGAAGAAGAACCACCCCCACTCTCCCACCCTGACCAGGGACAGCTCCCGAAGCAGCGACACAACGACCTGGTGAATGTTCTCTGCAGTTTATTGGGAACGGCAACATCCCGAGGGAGGAGAGCAAGGCGGGGAGGTGGGGGCAGCACATCTCGTGCCCTGTCACAGGAGGACGAGTTCACTCTCCTTAGAGACGGTCCCGGTGTGTGCGAGGGGTCCCAGGTGTCACCGGGAGCAGGACAAGTGGAGTGGAAGCCGCAGCTCCAGGGAAGCTCCTGCTGGCAGCGCACCTGGGGCTCGCAGGTGAGCGAAGCTGCCCAGATGCTCCACCTCGGGCCAGCCCGTCCCCTCCGACCACCTGCCCAGCTGCCCCCTCCGCCAGGGACGAGCCCCGCTTGCCCCACACCCACCCCCGAGGGGAACAGCGAGATGGACCCCACGGAGAAGCACCCCAAGGCCGCGGCACGGGGGGACAGAGGGGGAAAGAGGGAGTTTTATACACGAGAAATGTCCAACCCAGCGAGGGGGACCGAGCGGCCCCTCCTGCCGGGCAGCTCCCCGTGCCGGGACCCCACACACCCCGCGCGGCACCGGGAGGGGACGCGGCTCATCCCGCTGCGGGACGAGCGGCGGAGCTGCGGGTCAGGAGGCCGGGGCTGCTGGCGGGGCGACAGAGGAGCTGCTTCTTCTTTCCCTGCGGGGCTCAGAATCGCACCCCCGATTTCACCGACGTGGTGGTCACGCATCTCCGCACCGAGGACGAGCCCCCGCCGGAGCCGCACACCCTCCCGCTGCCCGACGAGAAGCCGCCGCCGCCCATCCCGCTGCCCATGCTGCCCACCCCGAAGCCGCTTCCTCCTCCTGCACACACCCCTCCTCCCATCCCTCCTCCTATCGCGCTGCCTCCGAATCCTCCTCCCATCCCGCTGCCGCCGAATCCTCCTCCGCGGCCGCTGCCTCCGAATCCTCCTCCCATCCCGCTGCCGCCGCCGAATCCTCCTCCCATTCCGCCGACTCTGCCTCCAGTCACGGTGGTCCTGCCCACCACGGCTGCAAGAGAAGCCCAGGTTACCTTCCCATTGCCCAATTTCGGGTTTTATCTCCCCCCAAACCCCCGGGTTGGCGCTATTTTGAGAGCAGATACTCACAGACGTTGACGTTGGACATGCTGTCGTTGCACAACCTGGGAGGGAAATTGGAACAGTTTAATTACCCAGTAAAAGAAAGGTCGTAAAAGCTTCAAACTGTGGGTTTGTTATCACATAACTATCCTGGTTCATCCCTCTAAGCCACTTGGGAATCGCTGAAAGATTTAAGGAGAGGATTGGCAGTTCCTCTTGACATTGAGGTTCCTCCAGGTTTGAGGATCCTCCAAGTCTGAGGCTCATTAAAATTGGGCACCTGAGAGTGGTGAAGTGGCAGTTCCACCCCCTGTAGTGATCCCGTTATGGGTCCTGACCCTCAAAATACCTCCCAGAGCACCAGTCCCAACATCCACCCATTTCATCCCAAATCTCCTTTATGATGATGTTCCTCCAGGTTTGAGGTTCCTCCAGGTTTGAGGTTCACTAAAATTGGTCATCTGGCAGTGAGGGAGTGGCAGTTCCACCCTTTAATGAGCCAATTGTGGGTTCTGACTCCCCAAAATAAACCCCAGAGCACCAATCCCAACATCCATCCATTTAATCCCAAATCTCCTTTATGATGATCTTCCTCCAGGTTTGAGGATCCTCCAGGTTGGGGCTCACTAATAAATGGGCACCTGACCGTAGTGAAGTGGAAGTTCCACCACCTGTAATGAGCCACTTATGGATCCTGACACCCTTAAATGCCCCCCAGAGCACCAATCCCAACATCCACCCATTTCATCCCAAATCTCCTTTATGATGAGGTTCCTCCAGGTTTGAGGTTCCTCCAGGTTTGAGGTTGCTCCAGGTTTGGGGCTCACTAATAAATGGGCCCCTGACAGCGGTGAAGTGGAAGTTCCACCATCTGCAGTGATCCAGTTATGGGTCCTGACCCCCTAAATCACCCCCCAGAGTACCAATCCCAACATCCACCCCTTTCATCCCAAATCCTCTTTACGATGAGGTTCCTCCAGGTTTGAGGTTCCTCCAAGCCTGAAGTTCACTAAAATTGGGCCCCTGGCAATGGTGAAGTGGAAGTTCCACCACCTGTAATGAGCCAATTATGGATCCTGACCCCCCAAAATACCCCCCAGAGCAAAAATCCAAACATCCACCCATTTCATCCCAAAGAACTGGGTTCACAGCCAGTGCTCCAGGTGTCCAGCACAGATGGCCACACTCCTCTCCAAGCAGAGCTCAGGTCTCACCTGTACTCCTCCCCCTCCAGCAGCTTCCTGTACATGGCAATCTCCACGTCCAGCGCGATCTTGACGTTCAGCAGCTCCTGGAACTCCTTCAGCAGCCGGGCCAGCTCCTCCTTGTCCTTGCTC
>VWZD01013055.1:0-34931 GCA_013396695.1 Sakesphorus luctuosus
GACTCTTGGGGATGAGCCCGTGCAGAGCTGAACTGGATGATCCTTCTGGGTCCCGTTCACCTCAGCATATTCTGGGATTCTGTGATTATTCTAAGATTTCTGGTTGTACCAGGAATTAGGAGCTGAAGCAGTCCCTAAAAACTACTATGGAATTCTTGGACAAAGAAGAGTAATGGTTATTTTTTTTAATTCTTTGGCCATGCATAGAAAATGGTAGAACCAACTTCTTCATATCCACAGTCTATCCCATCATCTTTAATTCATTATCCCAGAAGACAGGTTCTTCCTCCAGAGGGTGGTTGGGCACTGAACCAGGAGCCACAGGGAAGTGGCCATGGCACCAAGCCTGGCAGAGCCCAAGGAGCTTTTGGACGATGTTCTCAGGCACATTGGCCTGTCCTGTGCAGAGCCAGGACTTTGGCTTGGTTATTCCTTTCAGCTCAGGAGATTCTATGGTTTAATAACCTCACCATCAAAATTATCTCTCCATACATTATAAAAAGCAAAACCAACAACCAAACTCCCCCAAAAGGCTGCCACTCTCTTTCCAGAGATGTTCCTTCTGTTCTGTTCCAACACGATCTGTCAGGGTTCTCTCCATCCATACCTGACTAATGAAGTGTTTAGTGCAGCGATTAGCTCTGTTGGGGTGATGGCTTCAAGACTTGCTGGCTGGGGTTTACAGCCCCCCAGAACCATAGGCATTAATCCATGGGAACAATCCCACGGATTTACCGAGTGCAGAGAGTTAAGAACACGCCTAAGGTGAGGCTGTAAATGCTGGTGGCAGGAAGCAAAGTTTATGTTGTCTCTGAAACAGTTGCAGCACTCTGTAAACAGCTTTTAATGGCAATACATGTTTGTGTTTTGTTATGGGACTGTGTTTTCCCTGTTCCCCCTCAGTGCTGTGATCTGAGCTGCCATCCCCACAAAGCTGCCAGCACACAGCCTGCTGAAATTACCATTTGCACTCTTCACACATATCAAAATTCTTTACAAAGAGCAGCAGCAGAAGGGAAACATTTTGCTCAGAGGAGTTGAGATGGGGTGGATTTTTAACAGAGAGGCCTCGTAGAGAGCTGGTGACATTTACACACTTTGTGTCACTTCATATCCCCTTGTTATAACACCTAGTTAAAGTTGTCCCTTTATGGTCTTTCAGGAACAGAGCACCTTATTAGTGTCAGGCCTCTGGCTCTCCCAGCCAGGCTTGGCTGCTGCCAGCAAGCCCTGCCTTGCAGGGATTATGATTTTGGGGGGTGCCTTGAATTCAAGTTAAGGAGCAAGTTGCAGTGGTTGAGAGTGCTTTTTGTGCCCTGACAACAGAAAACGCTTTATTGTTCACACTGAAATTTGGCAGGATGCTCTAGTATTTATGACGATCTTGGGAGCTGGGGTGTTGCTTGGCAAAACTGGCTCCTTGGTTAACACTTGAAAATTGCCTGCTGCACAACAGGAGCTTTTCACTGGGCCTGCAATAAACTCATCTGCATTGAGAGGTGACCTGCAAACCCCACACCTCCCTTTTCTCGCTGAGTCCTCAATTCGGGGGAAAAGGCTGCAAGCCCAAATAGTGCAGCTCAGACTGTGTTTGCAGGTGGACTGGTTGTGCACAAATGCAAATGGCTGGGTCAAAAGGGGTGTTACTTCTGCATCAAGAGACTCAGAGGCAAAATTACTTCAAAGAATGCCAGAATTGTTTGGGTGGGAAGGCACCTTACAAATCACTTCATACCAACACCCTGCCATGGGCAGGGACACCTTCCACTAGGCCAGGTTGCTCCAAGCCCTGTCCTGCCTGGCCTTGGACACTCCCAAGGATGGGGCAGTCACAGCTTCTCTGGCACCCTGTGGCAGGGCCTTACTAGAACAGTGACAGAACAGACTCTGCGGCTAATTCAGAAGGAAGGAGAGTCAGTCATTTGCTTTGCAAATGCAAATGAACAAATTTAGAATGACTTTGTGATTTATAGAATTGGTTGGAATTATTCATCTCATCTCTTAACAAGAGTTCCTGCCTTTGAAGGGTGGATGAATTGCATGGAAGGAGCACAGAGGTGCTGAAGGTTTGCAGCTTTGCGTATAAAACCTATTGTTAATTGTGGGCTGGGCTGATTAGCATGATAAAAAAATTATACTCATTACATTTATCCATTTCCTTAGACTGGGAATTTGACCAATTTTGTTGAATTATTGTTTTCCATGTCATGTTGTTTTTCTAGATTGTGGTAACTTGTTAGGACTAGTAGGTTGCATTCAATTTGCAACCCAAAGTTCAAAACTAATTTCATAGTTGCAGTTGCATTAAGGAAACCCAGGCAGGTCTGGAGGCTGTAAAATAGGAGTGTGACACATCAGCATCTTTCTGCAGCACTTCACAGCTCCCAGAATGTACTACAGGGGTGTCCTGAGTTCTGTGAAAGATGAAGTGACACTGGCAGAGCACTGACCTCTTGTCACCACATTGTGCACACAAACTTAGGGGTAATGGATGAGTAAGGGCTGTACCGCTGTGACTGACAGAGAAGAATTCCATCCTCTGGGGTGTTGTTTCCCTGTGGTGGTGTTGGTGAGCTCAGCCACAAGTTACTGAACAAGCAACTCAGTGGTGCTGAGAGATGGATGATTTAGCAAGAAAAATTAGCAGGGCATTGTTGGCTTATTTTTGTGACAGCATATGACACACTTCCACTCAAGCCTTGTTAGAGCTTTGTCTTTAACCATCTGGAGGGGAGGTCAGGATGGCTGAACTGTCCCACTTCCCATACAGGGAATTCTCATTTTCAACACACAAGTTGTCGTGCTAAGGAAAATATGTGGGTGTTTGGTGCTCTCAGGAAAATGATGAATGGCTTTGCACCTTCCTAGGAAGGAAACGTGCTGCTTCTGTGGGTTCCCAGAGCTGGAGCACACTGCCAATGAGCTGTGAAGGTGAGTACCTGTTCCCTGAGCCTGCACTCAGCTCACAGGCTGCTCCCTGCTGCTCCTAAGTGCTGCAATGTATGTTTTACACTGGTTTAGTCAGTGATGCTCAGCATTTTGGAACCAAAACAGGCAGAGGTACATCTCATCCAGTAGGCATTTCCCTCTCTTCTCTTCCCTCCCNTTCATAATGGAGCTTTACTGTGCCCATTTATTGGTGTCCTACATGACTGAGGACTTGTGTCTGTTCTTCAGCAGGAAGTGGACATACATTTGTTAGCAGTCACAAGTGCATCAGTTATTGCTCTTTAATCATCTAACTTTGTGGATAGGATGTTATCTCATAGCCATTAATTATGCTTTCCAAATAATCTTTAGTTAAGACTTAAGATGGCAACTGTTATTTAGTAGTGGGACATATGGGAAATAAGAAAAAAAGAAAGATGTGTTTAAATGACTCTAAAACCCCACAGTATTCCATTATGAAAAGGAAAAATAATCTACATACTTTGTGTTCTTATGCACCAGTGCCCTCTTTTCCTAACCGACTTTTCATGAGTGTGGCAGACAGAAAATGAATTCCCATGAGAATATAAAATGCAACTATAGCCCAATTACCCTCTGATTCATTTTGATGACATCTTTCATCCCCATAATGGATGCAGTCCACTTATTTCAGCTGTTGACAGCCAATCATCATGAGAACTACAGAACATGACTCCTGTATGTTCTCAAGTTGTAGGAGATAAGTCCTTCCTTTTGTCCCTCCCAGATGACGTATGTGGACCATATGTTTCCTTGAAATAAATATTTCCATGAAGGCCAAAAATGCAAATGAATTACTAGCTAGTTACAAGGTAGTTACAAGTGAAATGTTATGTTTGTTTTCTATACAGTAGTACCTCAGCTGTGTGTGTATCCTGAGAAGTATGCACTCCTGAAAAAGTACATGCAAAAAGAAGTTTTTCTTCCCCTGTTTCTCCGAGTCCTGTGTCTCTGTGATTTACGCCAGAGGATATAAAATTTAAACCTCAAATACAAGAGCATGATGTACCATCTTTGTTGCCTTTATTTCAATTACTAGAGATGGAGCCTGGCCCAAAAGGGGTTCTGGAGACAGATTCAGCCCTGGCCCAAAAGATGTTCTGGAGACAGGATTCAGCCCTGCCCCAAAAGGGATTCTGGAGACAGAAGTCCAGCTGTAGTCCACTCTGCCAATGGCAGAGACCAGGGAAGGACTTTTTGCTTCCCTTGGTAAGGTCAGTAGAGTCCCCACAACTGTTTTTGTTTCCTGATGTAGCAGCACAGATCTCTCCCTGTCCCTGTGACACTCTTGGCCTATGGAAAATAAAACTCTGTCTGTGGCACTCCCCTGTGAGGGAAGTGAGGTAATAGAATTGGATAAATACCTTGGTTAAACAAAGGTTTTGTCACTTGGACGAACAACACATGAAAGACCCTTGAAAAATGAAAAAGAAATTGTGCCAAAATCACTAGGTATCCATTCGACCTATGGTGTCCTCAAATGTGCCTGATTATTTTGACTGCTACTTTGTTTTCTCCCTACATCCCTAGATCTTATTTAGAGTGACACTTAAATATCACAATGATTTAAGACCTACTTCATCACCACATTATCCCTTCCCTTTGACCAGAGCTGGAGCCTTCTCTGCTAATTCATTCGTCTGCTGCAGGAGAGGAAAAGTCCCCTTAAGCTTCCTTATCTCTCTTTCAAGTTGTCCTGGGACTAATCTAGACTTCCCAAGGACCCTCTCTGTAAATATGTGCTCTCTCTGCCTCTGTGATGTCTGTGGCTCATGAGCACTGTAATTAGCGGACTCAATTAACAGTGGCTTGAAGATGTTCAACATCTTTACAGAATTGATTACCAAGATTAAGAAGAGAAAGATGGCTTGTCCTAAATCACCAAATACCTGTTTCCTTTGACTGCAGAGAAATCCAGGCATTTTCAGCTGTGTTTGGAACAGCAAGTACTTCAGCCCTTGAGAGGCTGTTAGTTAAGACATGAGGTATGTCCATGACCTAAGCGAGATTGATCTGCTTCCCCACTGCTTTTCATGCCTTATTTCTTTCTGTGTCGAGATTAGAAGTCTTTGCTTTCTTTATCAAATTACCTTCTGTATTGCAGCCAGGTAAGAAAATCAGAATGATGTGATCACTATTGATTACCCTGGAATTTGAACCAGTATGTGAGAGTGTAGGAACCAGGGTGTCCTAAATCCAGGTCTGGGCCCCCTGACTTTCAAGAACCAAGGAGCAAATACTGATCCATTTGGAGCAGGGGAACACAACACATTTATTTGCTAATTCTCACTGGCAAGCACAGAAAATGAAATAAATGGTAGCAGAGTTTAAATCAGTACCTCCCTGAGTAAAGACCTGGTTTTCAGGTAGCCTGGCACAACTGATGCTGCTGCCCATTTCATGCATCTTCCAAAGCAGCTGAGCAACCTGGCCCAAATTTGTGCTTTAGTTTTGCTTTGTGGATGTGCTCTGAGGGCCAGAGGTAAGGGGAGGAGAAACAACAGTTCAGTAGCTTTGGTTAGTTCTTGTGAAACTTTTTCTGGTGGATTAATGTGAAAGGAAGGCTGAGGAACCTGCAGAATGTTCACTCAGGGTCCAAAAGCACAATTTTTGAGTGCCATTCAGTTTTGCTGAGTTTCCAGATGCTGTCCCAGAAAGGCAGAGGGCCCCTGGTCTGCAGCCCTGTGCCAGCCCTGTGGCTATTCCAGGGCTCTACTGGATGGGAGGGAACTACGAGAGTGTGGGTGACTGAGGTGTGTTCTGAAGTCCAACCAGGACACCATCTGCTATTATCCCTCTTTTTCTTCTGTTTCTCCTTAAAAAAAAAAGAGTAGGAAATGCTATCTAAAGGACTGACTGCTGAACTGAGGTGCCATAGACAAATTTTGCCAGTTCAGGGGCAGTTGATTTCACCAGTATCTAATATGGGTCCTGGCACTGTGAGATGTGTAAAGTCCCCACTGGGGAAGGAGTGGGATGTTTTTTTTTATCTTAATTGCCAGGTTAAATCCTCTTCCTAGCCCAGGAAAGTCCTTTTGAATCTCCACCTCATGGGAAAACTGGAGGAGAAAAGAGAATTTCCCTCTGCCCTCCCCCAAGCCCAGCAAACCTTCCATGTGAAGGCACCAAATGCCACACGGGGCATCTGCCAGGTTCTTCCCCCTCCCTGACAACTGTGGGTTTGGGACTCTGCTGCACAGCTCCAAATGTGAACAAGGACCTTGTGTCTGCACATGTGAAGTGTGTTTGAAAACTATTGTTAGTAGGCTCAGGCCAGCAATGATTTAGTTTTAATGGGGATGTTTATGCTGAAACATCTACAAGTACAAAGAGCCACAAATCCTATCTGCCTTTAATTAATTCTCTTGATAAATCAGTTTCTCAGACTGTGCCAAATTACCTTAATGAGGAAAAATCCTTGTTTATATCAACAACATTTAGCCAAATGTGGAATGTTTATAGCAGTAATTCAACAATGTCCTTCAAGGAGCACAAACAACAATGATGAATATTCAGGTTGTGCCGCTCTTTCTGTTCTCTTCCCTTCCATCAAGTAAATAATGTGTTTGGTTTGAAAGTAAATGGAGATGTTTTGGGTAAGCAGTAGTATTGTTGACAAGGAAATGGGATTATTATAGCACTAAATTATTTGCTTAGTAGGTCCCACCTAGTTTGAGACAGCCTGTGCACAGACCCTTTTAAAATCATTCACGCTAAGGTTTTGTTTTATTTTAGGGATGATTTGGTTAATTTATTACTTTAAAAACAAAGTATACTTTAGGTAAAGCTTGATGGATCTAAGAAATTCCTGCTCCATTCCAGCACCATTTAAATGACCTGTTCCCCCCCTGATACACCTGCTGGCATGAGGCACTCCCTGTGGGTTTTTGGCACTGGGATCCCACACCTTGCCCCAGGGAATTCAGGACACTCTGGAAGATTCAGCTTGAGTTTTAGTAGGCTCAGGTGCCTTTCGCTCCATGTCTTCAGCTGCCTTTCCCAGCCAGGTGTCCAATGTGGGCTGTGGGATCCCACAAGGGCAGCACCCAGTGGGTCATGGGCTGCCAGGTGAGATTATAGAGTCATCAGAGAGTCATTAAAGGTGGAAGAGACCTCTAAAACCTTCAAGTCCAACAGTTAATCCATCACTGCCTTGTACACCACTACTGTGTACCACTAAACATGCCACATCCAAAGCCTTTTGAACACTTCCAGGGTCGGTGACCCTACCACTGCCCTGGGCATCCTGTTCCAATGCCTCACCACCCTTTCAGTGAAGGAATTTTCCCAATATCCAACCTGAATGTCCCTTGGCATAAACTGAGGCCGTTTCCTCTTGTTCTATGGTTTGTTACCTGGGAGAAGACCCTGGCCCCAGTCTGCTGTCAGGTGTTTGTGCAGAGCAGTGGGGTCTCCAGATGGGCTCATGGGGGTGGGTGCACTGAAGCACAACACCCTTGGGTGCTCGGTGCAGCTCTTCCTGGCTTGAGTGAGTGCTGAATGTGCTTTCAGGAAAATACTGGGTCTGCTGGTCAAGATGTCGCATTTCTGACTCTGAGCACAATATTTTGCCCCTTTGTGGGCACAGAATTCACCAAGATCAGTGACAATTCAGGTTAGGCAAAGAAGAGGAGGATTGAGGAAGATAGTGATAAAGAAGATATGGAAAAAAACAATGTGGCAGAGAGACTTGCTTAGCTGCTGCTTTTTTTGAGAGGAGAGCCCTGTCCTTCCTGACCATGGCTGGGGCCACAGGGTCAGCCCTTATGAAGATTTTGCTGCTTTGCTTCATCTCTCATGTCTTGTTTTTAATTAGAGCAAGGGTGTTAGACACAGGTCTGTTTGTGATTAGGGCTAAGCAAAATGTTCTCAGGAAACAGGTTTTTTTCTGATGAATATTGTGTTTTTCTCTGCATTTTTGAAATTACTCTTTGCAACATAACTGTTGGGAACTGAATTTCTTAATTTGAGAGCAAACATCTAAGGAGTTCACAGCATTTTTTCTCTGATTAGAAGTCTGATATTTGGGGTTTATACACTTCATAGGCTTTTCTGGAGGTGTTTTTGCTTGGCTGTGTTGGCATCCAGCTGGAGAGGCTTCCTGAGTATTTACTTATATTTATGAACCAATATTTTCTTTCTGCAGGTCTTCTCCCAAAATTCACTTTCAGAACAATTCTTGCCCAACATGGGCTTTACCCTAACAGTTTCTGAAGGATGCAAATATAAAAAGGAGGCACATATGCATTAGATGAATTGATTTTAAAAACTTGAATGGGTGCACCAAGTTGTATCTTTCTTCAAGCCTTGTTTGTCTTATTGAGCAACACTGATTATCGTATTCAGAATGTAAATGGGACCCTTTGAGGTCTCTTTCTGTCCTTTTAGTTGCACAGCACAGTTGATTTGGCTTATTTTTGTACATATCTCTACATAGATGTGAAAATTTATTACTTCTGGTAAGCCATTGATACATCCCAATAAAAAGCCCAGGCTTGAAGCAAACATGAGAATCTTTCATGCTCTTGTTGCAAAATTGTATGCTGTAGGAGAAAAAAAAGCCATTATAAGAGCAGCATTCACCACCACCAAGAAATATTTTTTCCTTTAGTTTCTATTTTCTATCCCTTGAACTTTCCAACTGAAATCATTCAAAAAAAAAAAAAAAAAGAAGAAGAAGAAGAAGAAGAGGAAAAAGTGGGGAAACTTTTTTCTTTAATAAACCAAAGTTGAATATAAAAAAAAAAGAGAAGAAAAAGTGGGGAGACTTTTTCTTTAATAAGTCAAAATTGAATATTAAAAAAAGAAGAAAAAGTGAGGAGACTTTTTCTTCAATAAATCAAAATCGAATATAAATAACACTTTGCAATTATGAGTGTTTAAATTCCAAATTTTTGAGGCTAATCACTTTCAGAAACAAACAAGAGATTGAATTTATATCGCCTGCAGTTGTTATTGGAAAGGTATGCCCCAAGATTGCTAAATGAAGTCAGTCCCAGTGCAATTATGATCACTCAAGCATGCTTTCAACGTATCGTGCCAAATTAGGTAGATTTGAGCAATTTGACTTCCTGTACCAAATCTCCAGGGCACTTTTGAGAAAGTACAGACTGTTTACAAACACTCTCAGGTTTCCCGAGGAACTGGAGCAGCAGCAGCCCCAGCAGTGCCCAGGCACACACCTGTCAAACTCTGACAGCCCCACATGTGCCACCACCCCCTCTCCCTTTGGTTAGCCCTTATTTGCAATTTAAAAACCCAAAGGCCACCAAAGTTTTACTTGTCTTGGACTCAGCCTTTTGAAAAGCAAACTGCTACAATCTGTTAAATGTAAATATTAACGGCTTTCTCGATTGAATTTTTTTTCTTTGAATTGTATTTTTGTCTCAGGAGTTGAACTTTTTCCTTCCCTCTTGCATAAAACCCAGAGCTTGTGTATCTGGACTATATACTTTCGATGTAATAGTTTAGTTATTGCCCTGTTGCTGCTCCAATATACATGACCTGCACTTCTGAAAACAAGAGTTTCAGCAGATCCTGGGCTGACAGCAATCACAAAACCAGCACAGCCCTTTAAAGCTGCACCTTTCCTACTGAAAAGAGGCAAAACTTCCTCAAAAGATTAAACTGACTCTTGTAGAATCACTAAAATGGCTCTAATATTGCAATTTCCAGCTTTGTAATTGCCTTGGACTCCATCTTTTTGAAATCATAATGCTACAATCTCTTAAATATAAATATTGTTGGCTTTCTGTATTCAGTTTTTTCTTTGAATTGTATTTTTGTTGCAGGAGTTGAACTTTTCCATTCATTCAAATCCCCTGCTTCTCATGGCAGGGATTGAGCTGCTGTAATGCACTTAGTGAATGGCACCTTTTCATCCTGTTCAAGGACAATAATTGGAATCAATTATCAATAATTACAATAGTTGTTGTTTCAGGGCCTTAGGCCCAGTCCTGTGCCCACATAGAAATTGTGCTGAGATGCTTGCTTAGGCTATGGCCAGTGCCCAGCACCTTGAAGGACAGAGACTTGGAGGGGTGTTAAAGCACTTACTCTTTCCTTAAACATCTGAATTTCAAAAATCAGGCTTTTTCACTAATTGTGTTGCTCATATAACAGTGCTGCAATTCCACCAGTGTAATTTCCCTGAGCTTCTGCTCCTGTCCTGCTCACCACTGAGAGCAGTAAAACCCCTTAGGAGATAGTTTTGTGTTAAGTGCAGCTAAAATGCAGTACTTGAGAAAAGGCTTCTTTGGGGAGGATAGAGACAGAGGGTGGATGGGTTAAGAGCAATCAAAAAGGGTGAATTCTTTTCAAGCCCCTCCAAACTCACACAGGTCCATTGCAGAAGCAGCACCTCTCTGGACTTTGGTGCTCTGCAATAGATGGTAGAGAAAATAGGGTCTCCTCATTTCAGTACTTTGCTGTCTTGGTCTTTTTTGGATGAATTTCTTCCTCTCTTTTTCCTCAGCTGTGCCAATCCTTCCCCTGGCCTATGCCAATCCTTCCCCTGGGCTATGCCAATCTTTCCCCTGGGCTATGCAGCCCCTGCTCTGGGGTCTGGGATTCTACTCGGTTGTGTGTTTTGGGCCAGCTTTCCTCCTCCCTCTCTAAGGCAGATAATCAGCTGTTCCTCAGGAAAATGTAAACTAAACAAAATAACTTTGACCTCAGGTCTGGGATGCTGCTATGCAGATGTGCAGAATGTCAAGGTGTTGTGGCTCCAGGAGACTGAATACTGGGGCTGAAAAAACACTGAACAAATGCACAAGCCCCAGAAAGGGATTCATGTCCTGTTTTCCAGCATAATGTTGTGCTTATATGATCAGAATGAATTCATTTTTTTAATTGGCTAGTTTAAAAGTTAGGGATTTGGGGGGTTTTCTGGTCCTTTTTGACTCTGAAGCTGTAGCATAACCTGTCTCTGCTTCTGCTGCCCAGCTAAAAACGTGCAGCATCGTCAGCAAGGTCAGCTGAATTTTCACCAGGCTATTGCATTAGTTAAAATTTCTCCTGCCTAATGAGCAAGTACTCCTGAGAAAGCTGTGCTAAATACCTGGTGGATTTGGGTTTATTGATAATTTAAAAGTTAATTGCACAATCAAAGGCTCTTCTTTCTGAAAAGTTGATTTAAGGGCTGATACTTTGGAACTGCACACCAAAATGAGATACTTTGAGCTGGCTTCAAGGGGAGGATGGTCAAGTATTGCCAAAACAGCACATTTCCCGCTGACTTCAGGTGAGAATCTGATCTTCAGAGCGAACATGGGGGAGAATAGTCTGAGCCAAGTGGGTTACTGAGTCACAGGATCACACAATATGCTGAGTTGGAAGGGATTCACAAAGATCATGAAGTCCAGGGCCCTGCAAAGGCTTATCCCTCCTGGCACTAACAGCACCTCCAGGAACAGGCAGCAAATTCATCTGAGACAGTCATACGAGGCTGGGACAGCCTGGAGAGGAGGAGACTGAGGGGAGACCTCAGTGCAGTTACAACCTCCCCTCGGGAGGGGCAGAGGAGGGGCAGGTACTGATCTCTGCTCTGTGGGGCCCAGGGACAGCACCCAGGGAATGGTCTGGAGCTGTGTCAGTGCAGGATTAGGGTGGATCTCAGGAAAAGGGTCTTCCCCCTTAGGGTGGTGGGCATTGACCAGGCTCCCCAGGGCAGTGGGCACAGCCCCAAGACTGCCAGAGCTCCAGGAGTGTTTGGATAATGCTCTGGGGCACAGGGGGACGACTCTTGGGGATGGGCCTGTGCAGGGCTGAGGGTTGGGCTTGATGATCTTTGTGGGTCCCTCCAGCTCAGCATATTCTCTGATTCTGTGTTACATGTGATTACAGCAAAATGGTAAGGAGGAAACCTGAGAGAAAGGGACCATAACCCAAGGGGTTTGCCAACATGATTTCTCCCACTTTTGTGATTATTCATTCCATGAGCAGTGCCAGAACACATGCATGGAAATGTTTTGTTCCTTCCTGCTCCAAGTGTAAATACACTTTATGATTTGGAACTCTATTTTTTTTCATTATAAAGAAGAAAACGTAATGCCGCATGATATGAAAAGATACTCATTACATAGTGCATAAACTGCATATACAAATGTTTTTTTTAAGATAACCACTATGCATTGGATCAGGGCTTTTGTAAGCCCTGTTTAAGCATTTAATTCACAGTGTCATTGTTCACTTGCATTATTTTGTCCCATGATGGAAAACATGATGTTTTAGCAATTGTAGAGTAAATTTTCTGCAAGAATTGGCATTGTATCATCATTTTTTTCCTTTCTCTTTTAAATATTTGTGGCTTTTATAAGAGCCACCACTTGAAGAGCAGCCTGACTGTCCTTCATCATGATCACAGCATCCTTGTGATACTAATTCCTACTGGTAGGAATTTGACCCACATATGTTGTATCTCTCTGGGTCCTAAACTTCAGCTTAAGTTGAGCACACTGTACATGGTAAATAAGCACTAACAGATAACATCTAGAGTTATTTCCAACTTTGAACATTTTTCCAAGAAACACAAAGGTCAAGTGGAGTGAAACTGTTTTTAAAAACAACAGGCCAGCAAAGAAAAGAATTAATTTCAGGTTTGAAATAACATGACGATGACAGAAAATAGCAAATGGAATTTGTAGCTTGAAATCTTATTTCAAATGATTCATGTTTGTCATATTTCTGCTTGTAAACAGAGATTAGAGAATAAACTCAGTAAATCTCCCACTAAGGCATAGAAAAGCACATGTGCATTGCTAATGTTTTAAAGATTCCAGTTAAAGCTCTAGGTTTCGCTAACAAGCAGACACGTTCTTTGTAATGAAAGACGAGTAGAAAATACTTTCCTGTGAATTAATGAGCTAATTTTTGGATTACACTCACAGCTGTTACTACATGGGCTGGCTTTGGTCATTATAATGTGTTCTGATAGTCCCCCTAGTAAGAAGGAAAGCGGTCTCGGAGGCGAGGGGCAGTTCAAAGCCTTTGATTGCGCTGCGGTCCTTGGAGCTCCCTCTCCGCGGTGTGTGCTCTCCATCTGCCAGAGCATCCACATGACAGAAGCTAGTGAGGAGCCCTGCCCCAGCAATGCTTTCAAGATGTCAGTAAATCAGCTCACAGCAGACATTAACAGCCACTATTACAGCCTTTGACATCCAGGTTTGGGGGTTTCTGTGTTTCTTCAGCAATGATTTGACTTAATCTCAGTAATGCAGAGTGCAGCCCCTCCAAAAAAAATCCAGGCTTGTCATGTGTCACACTGTTTTCTCAAGCCAAAAATAAATATGTTTCTTCTTTTTTTTTTACCTTCCACTTCTATGTTTTGTCTGCTGTTCTATTTGAAATACAACATGTGCACCATGCCAGGAGAGCAGCATCAGTGTCTTTCCTCCAGCCAGGCTTTAAATGGGAATCGCCCCTGAGAAGGACCTGGAATGCTGACCCATCACTACATTAACTTGGGAAATAGTCACAATTTGTTTTTCTGTCCCAAACTTTATTTCCCCGAGCCCTCAGGTCCCCTCGAGCCTTGTGCATTATACACTTTCCAGTAACAAATGCCACATGTTAACGGCATTAATAGAACTTATTAGGTTTAATGGGAGGGTTGTGGGGAAGTAGCAGCAGGATGATGGATAGTTGCAATTCATCCATTAAGAAAGCTTACTTTTAACATCTTTGTCGGTGTTTTACCTGTGTTTAAAGCATCTCTAAAGTGATCAATTAGCCAGGAACTTTTAAACAAAATTTAAACCCCAGAGCTGACTCAGTCTAACAGAAAGAATGAAAGATAAATGGGTTTTGTAGCACCCCAGCATTTAAACTAATGCATGTGTGGAGGGTCATTGCATGGGTTTATAGGCTTTCATTTACATAAAAAGGAAATCAGTGCTTGACATGTAACAAAGTTATGTGAGAAATAACCACAATTTGCTGTACTGCACACTCATAAACCCCTGTTTGTTTAAAATGGTTTGTTCATCAGACTCTTGTTTTCACAAAGTGATAATATAAGCAAAGGAAAATACTTTATGATTTGTTTTCTTTCCTTGGTCACTCCAAATGAGGCAGTGAATTTTATAGTGGAACACTCTGGTCTTATATATGTCATAAATAAAACAAAAAAATGAGGTTGCTAGCAATCTACCTTGCAACAAACTTTCTCTACTGTGCAATTACAGGGAAATGGATCTGAATTTAATGCACCACACAATTTTTTTGAAGCCATAAATCCAATTATTAAATTGAAATAGTTCTTGTATTTCAGATTTTTAAAATTATATTTTTAAAGCATTTGCCTGGGCTCTTCCTGGTGTTATTTGGAGGTGTTGTTGGAGATGTGTAAAAGTGCAATAATTCAGCTGCCTGCTGTCCACTGAACTCGACTAGTCATGAGTGACTCTCATTACAGGCTGGAAGCCCAGAGACACTTTCTCACTGCTATCATAACACAGTGCCCGTGGCCAGTACACAGGTTATCTCACTGAAGGTCCATGATCATTGATCTATGTTAATTTTTAAAATTTTTTTAACTTGGTTGTTATTTTTGACCAAATATTTGTGTCCCTGTTTCCATGCACTGCCTGGTCCTTGCATCCTGCAAGAGGAAACCCAATGAGACTTCATGCTAACACAAATTTAGGCAGCGTCTGATCTAGCCATGTTGTGGAAATAGTATGTGTAGGTAGAGAATCAAGAGTAAAAATGGTTGTAGTTTGAATTTCACTCATCCAGTTCAGCCTGCTCCTAATGTGCTGGGTTTGGCTGGGGTAGAATTCGTTGTCTTCCCAGGGGCTGGTGTGGGGCTGTACTCTGGATTTGGCTGAACACCCGGTTGGCAGAACAGAGATGTTTTTGTTGTTGCTGAGCTTACCCAGAGCAGCGGCCACACTGAGCAGGACGCTGGGGGTGCATGTGGGGCTGGGAGGAGGCACAGCCAGGCCAGGTGACCCAGGTAACCAAAGGGACATTCCAGGCCATGGGACGTCATGCTCAGTGTATAAAGCGGAGGGGAGAAGGAGGAAAGGGGAGTGATGTGTGTTTGCAGTGGTGGAGTTTGCCTTCCCAAGCCATTGTTCAGTGGGATGGGGCTCTGCTCTCCAGCAGATACTGAACAACTACTGTCCATGGGAAGCAGGGAATTAATTCCTGGGTTTGCTTTGTGTATGGGCATGGCTTTTGCTTATGTGCATGGCTTTTGCTTTCATTATGAAACGGTCTTTATCTCACCCCACAAGTTTTCCAGCTTTTACCCTTCCAGTTCCCTCCCTAGTCCTGCTGATGGGGGACTGAGCAGTGGCTGTGAGGGGCTTGGCTGAGGTTAAACCACAACACCAAACATTGGAGGGACATTCAGAGGGACTTTGAACTGAGTCACATTCAGTACACTGACAGCAAAAGCATCAGAGTTTAAGACTCATTCCCCAGATTCCTTCTGAAAACTAATTTTTTGCCTCTTACTTTTCTGAAAGGTGCAATTGTTACTAGTGGTAAGAATGATTCTGTTATTTAAATCATAGAATATGAGTAAGGATTTATTTACAACCAGGCAGTTCCTTAAATGGGAAACAATGCACTGTTGTTTGTTCTAATGCATTATTAATTTCAGCCTGCTGGATGTTTGTTCTTCTAGACCATGAACCTATTGTCAAGAAACATCAGAATTTTGTATACATTGAAATATATACAGATTCCCAAAGTTTGAAATGGGATGATTTGTGCTCTTTGTAATGTATTTACCCAGAAAAGTTTGGCTCAGCTGGAGCATCTGGTCCTCAGTGTGTTCCTAGATTTAAATTCTGTTTTGGTTTTGACAGAAGAAGACCAACAGACAGGTCACACATCGAGCCTCTGACTCAGCTGGAATGGAGAACTAAGATCTTTCTGCCTGCATTGTTTAATGGGCTGCAGGGCAGCTCGTGTGCCCTTTGGGGACCTGCCCATGTAGAAAAGGCCATACAGGAATGGGTAGAAAAGTGGGAGCCTCTTTGAGTTTTGTAGAGTGAATTTCTGTGTGTGTCTTCATGGGCATGGTACAGGGAGAGGGAAGACTTCACAGGTCAGGTTTCTTGTCTGTTGAATAGATTTGAAATGCTGCCCATGTGGTTGTAACAAAAACTAGGCCCAGGTTATTAAATCCAATATGGAAACTACCTTTTATTCCAGTCTTAATGGGGACACCAGCATGCTGGGACAGCTCTCCAGCTCTCTAAATGCGGCTTCCCTTCAAATGAATGCAAATGTACAGATTGAAGCAACTTTGGGCTCTGAGCATTTATTTTTCAGCTAGAATCTTGCAGAGTAAAATCACATTACTTTCCAAAAACAAGCCAAGTTACTTCTATACCATATCTGCAAACAATTAGTTAAAACTGGTACTTGTTTGAAGTGCAATAATCTTTATCTTCCTGCGTTAGAAAATTGCCAAACCTTGAGCCAGTAGTGTGACAGATCGTTTATTATTTGATAACACAGGCATTCTGTACAACAACACTGCTCTGGATGCAGTGTCCTTTGATCAAGTGCAGGGCTGGAAATACAAATCCTGGGTGTATCAGTCTCATAAGTAATGGGAAGTCATCAACACTGATTTGCTCCTCTGAAAGCACTTAGTCAACCTGAAGTGTGTCTTTTGTTCCTCCAGAAACTACCTAAAGTGCTCAACCAGTGCTGGGAGGGCTTTGCCCTTACCCTGCCCTTCTTTTCTCCACCTCTTTCCCAGTCTGAATGGGAGCAGATTTCCATCATGCCTGATTATGGTAAGGTTTGCAGTTGCATCTGGAATTACTAGAAACAGAGATGGTCCTTTAAGAAACACACATGTGGACATGGCAGCTGTGTGTTAATTTTTGCTGCAGACCATGAAGTAAATTTGGCATGACTCTAAAATAAAGCACAGTCATTAGATCAATTAGAGTGTCCACTATTTTGTGTTTCCTAAAATTTGTCTTAACCTCCCAACCACAGAGGAGTTTTAGGTAGATTCTGTTCCTTGACTGTGATACTGATGGTGTCCATTTCTCAGCTAACAGCTTTGCTCTGCCTAAAGGTGTTGCACCTTGCAAGATGATCAGTTCGCCTGCAGGAAATGGGATCCTCACAGCCCCAGTCTGACCAGAGGCTGCAGTATGAGGGAACTCCAGCTTTTGCAGCCATCAACACCTTTGTAAGCTGGTTGAAAATATTGTAGGTTTGCTTTTCTTCCTTAAAAAAACAGCATTGAAATTAATTCATTGTTGTTGCTGTAAAATCTAAGAGGATATGTCAGTACATACAATACTGTCCTCTAATGATACCTCGTGGTGTGTGAGGTGCTTGATGTTTACTGGGAATGGCTTCCCTGAATTTATCAACAATTTATCTTTCCAGGCTTTGCAGCAAGGGACATAGGAGCTCTAGTGAACACTTTCAGGGAAGAAGAGGAACCCAAGACCTGAAGGAAACCAGCATTGCTTCTGCAGAACTCAGCTCTCAGTGTTTCTTATCAACAGCTGCATCCAGTAGCAATGCTGAGTGTGTTCTTGCTTTTGCTCTGTTCCTCCTTCTCATTTTGGTGTTTTCTAGCTTTTCCCTTTTGGGTGGACACATTTTTTGCAGAGGGGATCAACCCCGTGGTGCCCAGGAGCTGTGCAGGGCAGGATTGTGCTGAGAGGGGACAGACACGGCGCCCTGGGGGCTCTGGCTTGTCATTGACTGGGGCAGAGTAAAATGGGTGTAAAAGGAAATATTTGCTGAGAGTTTGGGTTTTCTTAGTCAAAAGTGGTTCAGCTGAAAGTGTTAAGAGAAAAGAAACATAAATTTAATGTTAGTCATCCTTTCTTGAAGCCTGGTGTCAAATAGCTGAGATAGCCCCTGGTATTTCAGGGGCACTGCTGGCATCCATGGGTTTGTAGTGTTTTGGCATTATTTTTTAAACTAAACTACATTTTATCAGACTAGAAGTGTCTTATTGCTGAGTAATCTCCCCTGTTCCACTGCTTTCACAGGAGAAATTAGGCAGAAAACCCTGGTTAAAGCCAACTCATAGGCAACAAACATAGTGTGCCAGACATCCTTAAATGTTGGATATGAACACTGACAGACCAAACAGCCCTCAAGTCTTTGGAATGCAAACTGCGTTCCCTGGAAAGGTTCAAGATTGGATGGGGCTTTGGAGCAACCTGGTCTAGTGGAAGGTGTCCCTGCCTATGGCAGGGGGTGGAATAAGATGAACACTAAGGTCCCTTCCAACCCAGACTATCCTGTGATTCTGTGATTGCTGCACAGCCTGAGCTTGGCAGGCCTAGAGAAGGTGAGACTCACACAGAGCAATTCCAGGTGGCACAGTACTGTATAGACATGGAAATGGCCCATGTGTTTCTTACAGACATGAAAATTCCTGCTGCTGAATTAAATTTTGGGAATGCACGGGGGTTTTAGGACATACCTCCACAGACACATTCTCTCATAATGGACAAGTAACACACAGTATTTCATACTAATTCAGAAACTGATATTCTGTAGCTTGCATAGCAGTGTCTAAAAAAATTATTCACTGCTAAGACCCCTCATAAATTTCTATAGCACATTTATGTTCCAAATCTGCATTTAATTTAGGTTTAATAACACATTTATAGTCCACCATACTCACTAAACACTAAATGATTATTAAAACCTGTGGAGGATTAACAACTTCTTAACTCATACTGGAGATACCTACATCAGCTCTGAACTTGCTTATACCACCACTGTTGAGTCCCTAAACCCAACACCTTCCTTTCCAGAGGGAGGGCGTCACACCTTACACTTAATTTCCCCTTGCTTCCCAGAGCAGAAGAGCCAGTGTGACAGCCAACCTCTGCTGAAACAATCTGAGCGTTCCCACTCAGCTGCAGAGAGCCAAGATTTCATCCCCCAAATTTCCTCATTTTTCAAGGCACAGTGCAAGACTGTTTGAGTTTTGAAGGAGACAGCCCCAGCTGGTGCTGTAACACTGGGACTGAAGTCGTGTGAGAAACATGTTCTGAGTTTTGTACCCCTCCAAGGGGTGGAGGACCAGCAGAAATACCAGGGTTTGTGTGGACCTGTGGGCTGCAGCATGGTCTCTGCAGTGAAAGCTTCAGCCATCCCTTCAGAGATCATGTGTGACATCACAAAGAAATGACAATAATACTGAAAATCTGCAAAATGAAGTAGGACACAACTGGAGATGTTTCAAATCAATGACCCCTCCTGCTCTTTGTTTCTCGCCATGCTTGCTGAGCAACTGATGGACTTCTGCCAAAGGGTTCCCAAGGTCTGCAACGGCCCTTGATACATTAAGGCAACCAAAATTATTACAGGTAAATTATATGTTGGACATGGACAGAGGGTCTTGTGTCCCTGAAGGTGAGCAGGACAAACACTGTTCTGGACTTCCCTGAGCTGGGTGGGTGATGCAGAGGAGGAGCAGGAACAGTCTGATGTCACATGGGCACAGCATTCCATGAAAACAGGAGGGTGCATGTTGCCTTGCCCTTCAGCATGAGGAAATTGGTGATTTCTCTAGTACTTAACTGACCCCATCTGGAGTCCTGTGCACAGATCTGGTGTTCCCAACACAAGAGGGCCATGGAACTCATGGATCCAGAGGAGGCCATGAAGTTGATAAGAGGACTGGAGCACCTCCTCTCTGGAAACAGGCTGAGAAAGTTGGGGCTATTCAGCCTGGAAAAGAGAAGATTATATGGAAATCTCAGAGAACCCACCAGTATCTGAAGAGGTTACAAGGAAGCCAGAGAGGGGCTGTTCATCAGGAACTGGAGTGACAGGACAAGGGAGGATGAGTACAAATTGAAAGAGGGGAGATTTAGGTTAGATATTAAGAAGAAATGTTCTACTGTGAGGATGGTTGGACAGTGGGACAGGTTGCCTAGGGAGGTTGTGGATGACCCAACCCTGGAAGTGTCCAAGGCCAGGTTGGATAAGCCTTAAGCCACCTGGTCTAGTGAGAGGTGTCCCTGCAAGTGACAATGGGAGTTGGGACTGCATGATCTTTAAGGTCCATTCCAACCCCTTAACACTCTATGATTGTGTGATTCTTTATGATACATCCAGGCTGAGCTGGTTTTCCCAACCAAGGGTCAGTGGGCATGACTGTAGGGTCAGTGTCCAAGGTGGGGATGGAATATGCACATTCGTGGTAAAACTTCATTTTTTAAGGGTTTGCAATGAAACAGTATAATATTTTTCTGAGTTGAAGTAGATATTTTTGACCCATAAGTATTGCCTAGTAGGAAAATGGAGTGGGCACTATGTTTGCATTCCCTATATTTCTCATGCTGCACTCCTGCTTTAACCATTCTGCAGAGCAATAGACAAAACATGAGGAGCATTAGACAAAATAACAGAGGGAAAACTTCAATTTTCTTGTCAAAATATCTGTTTGTGCGAGCCTGACAACATTCCCTGGCTTGTGCCATGAAAAATGGGGATTGTTTCTCTGGGCACTGAAGAGGGGACACTGCGTCAGCTGATCAGATCTGTCTGGACACACCAAACTCTGCTCAGCAGCTCGATAACATCAGGTCACCTAATCCTGAGAAATACCTGCTCACATCTCAGCTGCAGGAAGCTGTTGAAGTGAGAAAGAAGGAGTGATAGCATCATCTCCCACTGCCCATAAAATAACAGTACTCACTTTTAGGTGACCTAGGCACTAAGTCCCATTTCCCTGGTCAAGATGGAAGAGAAGCCACTGGAAAAAGCATTTAAATCACTCACAAAGTATTACCCTACTTTAAAGTTTTACCCAGCTATGACAAATTTATCTTGTAATACCATTGATATCCCCAGCAATGGTGTTTCTGCAGTGAAAAGAGAGCATTCGATATGAGGGTAGATATTGAATTTTTCAAAGCACTATCAGCAGTTCCATGTGATACTCTCACGCTGCCTGCCCTGAACTCTTAAACACATCCTTGCAGCTGCTGATTTACTAAATATTCCATCTTGCTGGTGAATGCAGGTAATGCTGTACGAGCCAGGAAGGTATTCTGAGGTTGTAACTTGGCTGGGATCAACACTAAACCAAAGGAATGGGCTGTGTTCGAGGCCATGCACATCGCAGGGCATGGTGGGGACAGGGCCCTGGAGAGAAGGACATCACTGCCTTTGGAAACAACAGCCATCCATCCCAGCAGGGTTTGTAACTACAGTGAGTGGCTTTGGCCCATCCATGCCCTTCACAGAGCTGCTCAGGTACCTGCTACGCTTTAGGATCCTGGCAGCTTGGCACCATCTAATGGGCACCATGCAGGTGCCAAGCAGCACCAACCTCCTTGCTCAGCCACTGCGTCCTGCAATGAGCTCTGCTGGGCATTTCACTGTCCTGTGCTTTACTGACACATCCATAAACACTTTGTTTTCATGGTTTTATGAAGTTATTTTGGTGTAAAGGATCATGTTTGAAGCTAAAAATAACCCAAAGCCAAAAGCCAGGCAGTGCCATAGAGGGTCAGTGTATGGTGTTTTGTCCTTGACTGAACCCTTGATTTAAATGTTAAATAAACAACTAAAATACTGCTGTTAGTAGACATGCAACTGCAGGATAACAGAAGAACAGAACTGAGTGACAGCCCATCAGGGGCGAATGATGAGACTGAAACTGAGCAAGCATCAGATTTTCAGTCCCTCTGCCTGCTTTGTAGCTGGTTGGCACCCAAAACACAGCATTTTGTTTGCTGTGAATTCAAAGCTGAACCCATAAAGACATTGTAAGAGTGTTTCCATTTCAATCCTTCAGAAACATCCTGATCAGCCATAACTAAAGACTGAAGTCCCTTCCCATGATAGTGAATGGGAGTAACTCAATAGATTCATCCCCCTGAGCTTGGGCAAAGGACTAATATTAAAGAAATTACTTTTGTTACCAAACCTTTTTAGTCCATTAGGACTTATTCAGGCATTCCACTTTAATTGCAATCCATGGTTTCTAAAATTTCATCCTGTCAACTGTTCCTGAACGGCTGGGTCAGAGAAGGAAGGATACAAGGAGGCATCTTTTAACCTGCTGAGATTTTTTTTTCCTCCTGTAGGGACAAAATTACATTGATATAATGTGCCTGCATGAGGCAGTCTGGGGGCTCGGGACAAGCCGGTTCAGCCAGTTAACAACAGATTGCTTTCATTGCTTTGGCATGTCAGTGATTACTCTAATGCTGAGCTCTGGAGGGGGCTGGATGGGGATGAGGAGTGCCTGAAAACTGGCCCCCAATTCATTATTCTGCACAAACACGAAGGTCAAGCACCCATGCCCCCGTGATTGGGCACCTTACGCAAAGTGCATGTCCTGGGAGGAGCCCCTGACAGCTTTGATTTTTCCCACACACAAACTGTTGGTACAAGATGTAATCTGGAAATGAAAGGACTGTGGACAGGATGATTGGGGACAGCTGCTCTCCAGAGGCCTCCACACTAAATACTTTCTGCTTTTGCCCTCAGGACAGGAGAGGTGTCAGGCTACAAAGGCACAGATGGAAGCAAAGAGCATTAAGCAGTGCTGATTAACTATAAGTATTTTTTCGGTAATGTAATGGCACTTATGAAAAAAGGGGGAGGTGAGGATAGAGGAGCAAGGACATGCCCTCACCAGCTTCTTCCACCCATCCTCTGAGGATGACCAAGCCTGTGACTGAAACAGCTCACCAGTGTCTGGGGGCTCATCCCTCATGAACATCATTTGGCTTCAAAGAAAATGAATCAGGAAGTAACTGCTCTGCCTTTTTACTAGTTTAATGATTAACAGAAGAAGACATACCCCATTGTACAGACAGATCTCAAACCCACTTGAGGGAGCAGCAATGGCTCCAGTAGGTTTTGGGTCAAACCTGTGCAGTGCAAGAGACTTCTATTTTTTAAGTATAGAGTGCACCAGCATTGTTTCATTCCTTCTGCAGGCAGAGGTGTTTCCAGCAGCTGTTCACTTATTCCCTGCTGGCTCTCCTTTGGTGATAAAGGTAAAAGGTGTGGGTAAATCCTACTAACCTCTAAGTGGGAAGACTCTTGGCGGATCACACAGAGTTCTAACAATTTTAATTTTTTATCAAATCTTATATATAGTAAAGATGGGTGAACCATAAACACAGCTTTGGATTGATTTCCTTCAGATGTAAATGCGTGACAATCAATTGTTTTACAATTGGTAACTTTGACACTGTGATAAATGAATTCATTTTAATTTGCTAATCTTTATTTTTATTAGAATTTAGAAGTGTGTGTGTGTGTGTGTGTGTGCGTTTTAAAACCCTGTTGGGACTTGAGCCCAAGGGCAGAATTTTTCAGAAATGGAGCTCCAGAGATAAAGATCATCTGGACAAAAGAACTCTACCGCACCCAGCTAACCCATTCTCACTGTGAAAGAGATGGATAAACGGGCAATTGAAACCTTCCCCGGTACCGAGAGGGGGGCCCTGCCCCCCCCCTCTGGTCCCTCCCGGTGTCCCCCCCCAGACCCCTCCTGCCGCCTGACAAGCCCGGACAAGCCCTCCACTCCACTGCCCCTTTCCCCCATCCCCCCCCAAGCCAGCGCCCGGACCCCAGGAGCTAGTTTCCCTACCCCACACGTGGCCCTGGCCTACACCGGCACCCTGCTGCCGCCCTCCCTGTCTTTCCCCCGCCATGAATCTCTTTCCCCGGTCCCGTGCCTTTCCACATCCCACAGCCCCGGCTGCCACACCGGCACCCCACTGCCGCCATGGGTCCACTCTGTCTCTTCCCCCTTCCCCCCCCGGTTTCCCGCTCTCCCCCCAGCTAAACCCCCCGGCTCGGGGCCCTTCCCCAGTCCCTTTGGCCCTGGCCTCGGTTCCCTCGTGGCGCTGGAGCTGCCAAAGTCTCTCCCCCCCAGTCCTTCCTAAGACCCCGGTCAACACCGTGTAGCTGTCCCAGACCTCAGCCCCTGCACTGCACCCACACCCCCTTCGAGCCAGCACTGGGGGCAGCGCGGCGGGCCCGGCTCTGGGCACTGCCCCCGCGGGCCGGAGCCGCTTCTCCTTCTCCTCCCGCCGGTGCTTTGCCTTTTCGGCACTGACGCTAACTGTCCCTGCCGGCCTCCCCCATGCCCTGGCCAGCGGGCGCAAGCCATGAGTGGCCTGTCCCGACCAGCGCTGAGGGCAGCGCGGCGGGCCCGGCTCTGGGCGCTGCCCCTGCGGGCCGGGGCCGCTTCTCCTTCTCCTCCCGCCGGTGCCTCGCCCGGCTCCTCTGGCGGCATGGACCCAGCGTGAGCAGCCGCATGGATCCCCTTCCCCGGCGCTCCAGATTCCACGCTGCAGAGCCACATGGGCACCCCACCCCCCTCGGACAGCCACGAGGATTGCGCAACACCGAGCAAAGATCCCTGCCCGACCTGGTTGAAAACTGAGAAACCCTTATGAACGGCGCCTGCGAAAAGGGGCGTGGCCTACCCCAGGAAAAGTGGATATAAGCAGACCCCAGGACACAGACCCTTCGCAGACCTTGGGAGCTGGAGACTCCAATCTGCCCAGTGCTTTACCACCCGGTGAGCACTGTGTTGCCCTACTTCTTGCCTTCGCAAGAGTTGATATCACTGAGACTCAAGAGCTGTATCACTTGCTGATATCACTACCTCAGCCAAAGGGCTGGAGCTGATACTACTTGCTGAAATCACTAATTAAACTACTAATCCATTTTTTTCCTTATAAAATAAAATAAAAGTTAAAATTTCTAGCTACTGCCTCAGTGACTTATAACAGACACTATAATATGAGCTCTTAGATCTGAGGAGGTGGAAAGGTTCATTTGAAAGAATGAGCTGAAGAATCTGTAATATCTTAGTCAGAGATCCATGGAAGAAGTTCCTAATATGCAGACTAACTGATCTGGTTTCTGATGCTCTGAATAATCTGTGTCACCCAATGACCTTTGGCTCCAACCAACAGTAAATTTTACTTTTCTAGAGTGCATGTTTTCTGTTGGCATGTGTGTTGTTTGTTCTCTCAAGAGCATTTTTGGTGCTCATGAGGTTCTGCAGTGCTCTGACTGTCAGGAAAATCTGATATCAAAGAGGTGATTCCATATCTTGCTAGATTGGTATTATTTATTTCAATTCTCCCTACCCTCTTAAATAACCAGTTAGAGCAGATTCAGCCTACAAGTGTTTTAATTTCCCTCTCAGTTTGCAAAGGCACCAGAACAGGGAGGTCCTGTGCTTTTCCACCTGGATCAATAGGACCAGTGAGGAGATCCTGGATCAGCCCCCACACCACAGATCACTTTTATGTTTCTCAGTTGCTTCTGCTGCTACCAAACCTTCCTTGTACTTTACCACAGACTTGAGGGCTGCATAAAGAAGGCTGAGCTAATCCACAGGAGGAGGACTTTCCAGCTCCATTAACTTTTACTGTAACCTGAGAAAACTCTTTCCAGACTCTTTGTGGGCAAATTGCTTGTGTTAATGGCCAGAGTGGAGCTGAAAATACTGCCTTTCCAACTGCTGCCACCCCCTGCCTGCTCTGCAGCCCTCACTGTCATCTTATGACAAAAATGAGCCACAGTTCCAAGTGAGATCTTTGAACTTCTGCTAGAAATGGTTAGGCTTTAACCAGGGTTTTCTGCCTAATTTCTCCTGTGAAAGCAGTGTTCTGTGATTGGAACAGAGGAGATTACTCAGCAATAAGACACTTCTAGTCTGATAAAATGTAGTTTAGTTTAAAAAATAATGCCAAAACACTACAAACCCATGGATGCCAGCAGTGCCCCTGAAATACCTGTGTGCTGCTGTCTCAGCTATTTTCCCCAACTTAACCCTCCCAACTTGTGCTGGTGAGTTTGGGTTTGAAGTACCAAGTTCATGGGAATTAGATTCTAGTACATTTTTACCCTGCCATCAAAAGCAAACAGACAGCAACTGATAATGGTGGCCCAGCTGCTCCCTGGGCAGGAACAGGGGACCCAGAGAAGCTGTGGCTGCCCCACCCCTGGAAGTGCCCTTCCAGGGCTGGGCTGGATGGGGCTTGGAACAACCTGGGCTGGTGGGAGCTGTCCCTGCCCATGGCACGGGGTGGGACAAGATGAGATTTAAGGGCCCCCCCAGGTCAAATAATTCTGTGATTTTATGAGCCACCAAGGCATGTTCCTGAGCCACACAGTGGATGCTGTTGGGGCAGAGATGGTCAGGCTCCTTCTGCAGCTCCTTTCTGATAATGCCTTCATTTTTCGGCCTCATGGTCAGAGCAGGTGGGACTCACTTTTTTCCAAATAATTTTTTTATTATTATTATGTAATTCTGTTTTGTCATATTGACATGGAAAGAACAATTTTGTAGTCAGTAATTAACCTTTTTTTGCTGTTTTTGTTTTGGTGTAGAAATAACTAATCAAGTCAACCTTCAGTATTTTAAGTGAGCAGATACAACTTTCATTCATATCCTGCTCTGCTGGCTCTCAATGAAGGATGACAACAGTGTGGATCTCCAGCCTTCCTTTCCCAGTGTGATATCCCAGTATGGATGGCATTTCATGGTAACGTCATGGTCTCAAATATAACGTTAACACAGAGAACCTGTTGCTCCCTCAGGAGTGGGAATGTACAATGAGAGAAACTTTCAAGACGAGAAGAGTGATGTTTTCATGAACTCAAGTGCTGCACTTGGGTAATTGTGGTTGGGTTAATTCTGTGTTTGTACATGAAGTCGGGACTTTTACCCTGAAGCTGTTAAGCCACCACAGGAACTTGGTTTCCTCCAAGTTCCCTCATCAGTCACTAAGGAGCAATAATCTGTTCATATAATGCTGAGAAAGAAGCACAGAAAACCTCAGCTGACACAACTTTGCCCAAAGCCCTGGGCAGCTTTGCTGCATTGCAACCCAAGGAAAGTCAAATAAGGAGTTTTGTTTCAAATACATATCATGGATGTAGCGTGGAGGGAACCTGCCTGAGCAGAAACTCAAGGGAAAACATCTGCACACATCTTCTTGGGAGACTGGGTGATGCTGTTGGCCTCAAAGTCAGTAACTTTGATCCTTTTCAATGAGTAAATGTGATAAACTCAGTGAGGCACCAGGGTTCAAGAGCAGAGCCCACTGCAGATGTAGGGACAGTCACTGTTGAAGTCATACAGGTGGGGAGGCAGGACCTTTGCCACCAAGGGCATTGGCCAAAGCAACACAGGATTTTCAAATTTTTGTGCTATCAAAGCTGCAGGAGAAACACAAGACTACCATAAAAATATGGAAATAAACTACATTTCCCACTGTGTAATGGAACAACTTCCAGATTCTGGATGTAAGCCAGGATGAATTTCTGTTTTGTACATTTTTTTTCCTTGTACATTCATAAATTCAGGCAGAATCCCCAAATTACTCTGCTGTTCTCCAGGAATCAGCAGCCACTTTGGGAAAAACTTTCCCCACTTGGGAAAAAACTCCACAGCATTCCAATGGGATTAGGTGATAAAATTTCCATCTGGAGTTGTGATCATTTTGCTTTTATTATTAGAGGCCCAAGGATAATTTTCCCCTTGCTTGAGAAGAGAAAAAGGACAGTGATTTTCCTCACTCTACCTCCCAAAGCATCTTATCTCCTGATTGGAAATGCCATTCCTCAAAAAACCAGATGACTTTAATGTGGGTCGGATCTTGAAAGGCAACAGTCCCACCACTGGATCCACACAGACACAAGTGGAGGACTAGAGCAGAGGAATTTAACAGGCTTAATAACCTGATTATTTTTATATCATATTACATGATTCTTATTTATTTATAGACAATCTAGGGTCATGAAGTCATATTTAATACAAAATCTGCAGCTTCAGCCTGACCAAAAAAAATCTTTTACTTATATACGTATATATGGGAGACATATAGGTGCATTACTACAGGGAAAGGAAACCTCCCAGTCCATCTAGTCTAAGAACTTTTCACACAATGACTTAGTTTGACTGCATCCTTATTTTGACTGATTTTTTTAGGTAAAGTTCATTTAAAATAATACCATCATCTCTTTTGATAAATACATCTGCAAAAAAAAGACTGAATCTCTAAATCTACCATGGCTGTGAATATTTTTAATTCTTTAGACTTTTATAGGTATAGTGGATAAATGTTCTTCCCCCGATACTAAATCCTGGCCTTACTTCTTCAGGCTGCGCTGTGACTTTGCACACTCCACGTACAAGAAGTGTGAAGGAATTCAGAAATGGTACAACATGGAATCTTTCCATGTCTTGTCCTCATGGATTATGTCAGTGAGGAAAAAGGAGGCTTGATTTAGTTCCCTCAGTGTCTTTAACTCCTCCCTGCAAATGAACAGAATCACTTGCTTGGGAGCCAGTGTTTATTATAATCATGGAGTGTCTGAGATGGGAGGGGGACACAAGGATCCTCAAGTCCAACTCCTGACTTTGCACGGGACACTCCAACAATCCCACCCTGTCCCTGAGAGCATCATCCAAACACTCCTGGAGCTCTGGCAGCCTTGGGGCTGTGCCCACTGCCCTGGGGAGCCTGGTCAGTGCCCACCACCCTCTGGGGGAAGAATCTTGTCCTGATATCCAACCTAAATAGGTTTCCTACTGTGTAAAATCCACACACCCACAGCACCATCAGCTTGGGTAACTGCAGTGCAACCTGGTCCCCCAATTGCCTTGCTGAAAACAGGACCTTGGGCATCACTTCCATGTGCCCTTTGTGCCCTCAGGTGTGCAGAGCTTGCCCTGGGGCTGTTTTTGGCCCTGCTCACAGGAAGGCTGTTGCCTAAGTACATGTGGGGAAAGGAAGTTAAAAAAGGGAATAAATGCTTTATCCCCGGTCAAATAATAATACAGAAAACAGTCATTGTCAAAGAAAACTGTCTTCCTCTGTCAGCTGGCAGCACAGACACAAAAGTTGCATGTAGGTCAGCCCATAAACCTGAGTGTAAAGCTAAAAGAGTGTAAAACTTCCATATTCTAGAAAATTCAGCAAATTACATGTGGAAACAAGGAGAAAGTGGAGGGGACAAAGGACAAAAAGGATTCTCTCTGAAGTTGCCAGAACCCAAGGACAGGACCCCTGTGGTGTCCACCTTTACACACTGTGGCAATGAAATACAAACTGACAAAGTCTTCTTAAGTTGAATCTGAACACGTCAGCCTCCAGGAATTGGGCATTGCACCTCAAAAAAGGGTTTTTACTTTGCAAGTGGGTCCTGACATTTCTCAGTAGGTCATGGTCAGTATGTTTTAGGTCAGCAGCCTGACGAGGAGTTGTCTTGCCAGGTGAAGGAATGCCAGATGTGTTTTTTTTCCTACCTAACACATTATGAAAGCTGAAAGAAAAGCATTTGGAGCTGTCCTGGTTGTTGGGAGTTCGTGGAATAAACAGGACTAAATGTGCCACGCAACCTGGGAGCAAACCCCAGCAAAATTAGTTCTGTACCAAGCAATGCCATTGTCCACTTTTTTAACACATTCTGACAGTTATTGTTTAATGTAGCTTGGCAGTGTATGAAAAGGTCTGTTCTCTAAACAAGACTTCACTTAATTATTTACCAGCATCTCCTTTTCTGTGTCATATAAGTAGAGGCAGCTCCCACATTTTTTCTGCCAGAGGAAGAAGGCATTAAAATAAGGCCTCCCAGAGATTTCCAGGGAGAGACTGGACAATCCTTGCCTTGCAAGTTTGTAATCAAAGGGCTCCAAATGTGGTGTGCAGGTGCTGGACTTTGTGGTGATGGGAAGAACTACTGAAATTTGGAAAGTGAAAAGAAATCACTTTGGGGAGAATCAGGGGTAAGTTTTTGAGACTGAACTCAAGTTCAGCTGGTAAATACTTGGCAAAAATACTAATAGCCAAAAGACTTAAAAATTATGACCTTCTTCTCTTTTCTCTCCTTCTCCTTCTTCATATTCTTCTGGTAAAATATTAGAATTCTTGTCAAACTTTTTTTAGAGCTTGTTCTATTTGTCTGTGAGCCTGTCCATCTGTTTCCCTCACTTTCTCTCCTTGAGTGCAGGGTTGAGAAGCTGGCAAAGAGATAGACTCCAGATGCTGGAAGTGGGGGTGGGGTGAGGGGTGGGGGTGGGTGAAGAAGGAAAAAACTCCCAAGACCTGATCCCAGCGGTGAATGTTCTGAATCAATGGGCTCCATAGTCTGAGAACCCACAGAGCCCTGCTCTGACTTACAAAGGCATTATCTGTGCCAGAAGGGATCCTGCCCCACTGTATTTGTGCTCCAAGCTTATTCATATTCAGAGGAAGTGCCCTGGGTCGGGGAGTGTTCAGCTCCATAACCCCAAGGTCAGGTTTAATTGCTCTAAAAGGTGGCACATGGCAATGAATGAGCTCTAATGATTTAGATAGTATCTATTTCACATCAAGAAGTTTCCACTCTGAGCAGACCCTAATTGAAAGTAATCTGAAAATTAGGGAAAACAAAAACCATGCCCACAACGACCTAAATGCCTATTTCCTTGAATTTTATGCCCTAAATAACCTCATTCCTGAGAAGTTTAATTTTTCCCTTCTGCTAAATATACAATTGCCTGGTAGAAATGATTGGTCATAATCAAGCTTTTTAAAGCTGCAACTGTTAAAATATTATCTTTCTACTAAGAATTTTGGAGGGGAAAGCAGCCAGTGGAGGAGGAGGAGGTGAATATCCCCAGGCTGTCAGGGCAAATGCCCATGGGATCTCTGAGCACTCAGTACTGCTTTCACTTTAATGTATGTGCATGTTTACATTTTAAATATGATTTACATATTTATATATTTATGTCTATAGTGTTTTTACATGTATATGTGTATATATACACACATGCTGTGCATATACATGTGTACTCTGTGTGTATATATATTTAAGTTTATATACTTTTATATTTTAATACATATATCTGGGTATGAGACACAGAGTATCCTTAGTTCCACCTCCTGCTCCCACAAATAAATAATGATTTATCTTTTCAGAGAAAATATGAATCATTCTCAGCGACAAAGAGGAAGAGTGAAAAACAAAGCAGAAGCCAAAGTGCACTTGCAGGTGGTTCTGGTGGTCAGGGCTGGCACCATGCCCGTGTTGGGAGGGATGTGCCAGTGTCGACATGGCACTGAGCCACCATCCTCTCCGTACATTCCTTATGCTATGCCTTTGCATCTTTAGCCAGGACGTGGATTTGCATGGACTATGGAGCCAGTAAAAGGCTGTTGTATGTCCTCAGCTAGAATCCAGAATGGTTGGGGTTGGATGAGACCACTGAGATCCCCCAGTGCAATGTCCCTGCTCGAGCAGGGCACCCCAGAGCACGTCATAGGGTTGGGTCCAGACTGGTTCTGAATGCAGTTTACAGCTTCCTTGAGATGGGCAGAGGAGGGGCAGGCACTGATCTCTGCTCTGTGGGAGCAGGGACAGCACCCAGGGAATGGCCTGGAGCTGTGCCAGGGCAGGGTTAGGGTGGATCTCAGGAAAAGGCTCTTCTCCCAGAGGGTGGTGGGCACTGACCAGGCTCCCCAGGGCAGTGGGCACATCCCCAAGGCTGCCAGAGCTCCAGGAATGTTTGGATGATGCTCTGGGGCACAGGGTGTGACTCTTGGGGATGGGCCTGTGCAGGGCCAGGAGATGGACTTGATGATCCCTGTGGGTCCCTTCCAGCTCAGCATATCCTGTGATTCTGTAAATAACTCCAGTGATGGAGACCCCACACCCTCTCTGGACAATCTGCTCAGTGCTCAGTGACTGCACAGGAAAGAAGTTCTTCCTCGTGTTCAGGTGGAACTTACTGTGCATCACTTTATGTCCCTTCCCTCTTGTCCTCTTACTGGGCACCACTGAGCAGAGCCTGGTCCAGCCACTGGCACCTCCCCTCAGTTACTTATATGCATTGACAAGATCCCCAATGGGGATATTGGTATATTCTTGATAATTTCCCCATTTTTAAGGAGAAGATGCTGAAGTCTTCTCAGCTTTATTCACCATTCAAGGAACATTCTGCCTTAGTACAGTGTTGCTGCAGTCAATTCTTTACCATATTTTCCTTTCCTTTCCTCACTTCATTCATAGTATCCCTTCCTATCACCCCCCTGTTGTTATTCCAGGGGTGACTCTGAAGGACCTGATGAAATTAATATTAAGAACAGTGCCCTGAGTGTGGTATGTGTGTTTTAAGGGTATCTCCACGGGTGTGTGAAGACATGGACACATATTGCAAATATGCAAGATAGACCAACGATTTTCAAACTGCTTTTCTCAGATCCCAGGGACCAAGGAATATTTGCAATAAATCCATGAGAAATAAGTTTGAAGCAAAAAGGAAAACAGACAAATCCTAAGCAAAAAGGAAAACAGTCAAAATTCCAGAACAAATCTAATTGTTTAGACCTCAGTTTTCTTGGTAGTGGAAAATGATGTTGGGCGTTAGGAAGGGGAGTTTTCTCCATATAACCCAAATGCAATGAGAAGGTGCCAAGGAGGGTCAAACATGACCTCTCAGATGTGCCCAGGTAACCATGGCACATCAGTCACCCTCAACCCAGCCATGTGCCAGCAGGATGGGCACAGGCACATTTTTTCCCAGTGCCTTGTTTCCTATCAGATAAAAACCTCTAGTCTGACCCGGCTGGATGTTCTGTGCCCTCAGTAACTGGGCAGAGCCTGAATTTGGGCTGGGAAAGCCCAGGCAGGAACATGTTAACCCTCTAGTCAGGCACACAGACCTCCACCCACCACTGCAGGGGCTGGGGGATGTGGTTTGCAAGCAATTAACATATTGAAGTATTTGTTTGGAAAAACGAGTGATTTCTTTATGACCTTGAGCCATCAAAGACCACGCAATTACTTTTAGCTGCAGTGAGGCATTTAAAGTCAAGCATGTGTTTTAGGGCTTTGATAAATCAGGGCATAGCAGAAACATATTTGAAAATAAAAAATACACAGAAAGCAGGGAAAGAGATTTCAGGCTGCAGCCCTGCCACTTTTACAGGTTACTCACGTTACACAGATCTTTTGCTTGGCAACAGTATTGTGCACCCTGGTGATGTGGTTGTGGGTGAAGCTACACATGCTCTGCCCTGCTCCAGCCCTGGCAGAGCCCAAGCTACACTAAAACCTCCCCTGCTCTAGCCCTGGCAGAACCCAAGCTGCACTAAAACCTTCCCTGCTCCAGCCCTGGCAGAGCCCAAGCTGCACTAAACCCTTCTGTGCTCAGCCCAGAGTGATGCAATTTGGTGCAGAAGAAGCTGAAAAAGCAGAAACCCAATTTTTGTTGCCTTTGGGTACAGATTGAGCAGTGTCTGGTTTAAGTTTGAATATCAAAGTCAGCAGAGGAAAATGATAACCATAAAGGTGGTTATGACCCTATAACCAGGGAAGCTGTGGCTGCCCCATCCCTAGAAGTGTCCAAGGCCAGGTAGGACAGGTTTGGAACAACCTGGGCTGGTGGAAGGTGTCCCTCCCCATGGCAGAGGCTGGCACTGGATGGGCATTAAGGTCTCTTCCAACCCAAATCATTCTTTGATAATTCAGTGATTATAACCATAAATGTCTTCAAGGCCACAAATAGTAACTTAGAACTTTCCTAAGAGAATTTTGTAGCTATTTATCTACAAATTAGTGGGATTTAAACTTTCAATGCTTTGTCCAGAAGGCCCACCTATGGGAGGAAAGGTGACAATGGCTTACGTGCTAAACTAAAAAGGCCATGCAAGTCTCTGTGGGGACACTGAAGATCCAGAACTGGGAAATGTGTGCAGCATTCTGCCTGGTTTCTGGAGGGAAGCTAAACAGATAGACAGGGCTCAACCCTGTGCTCTGTAGTGTGCTCTGCGTACAACAGGAAATGAGACAATAGTCTTATTTAATAATTTTCCTGCAGTCTTTTGTCATGTTGAATTTTGCACTAGTTGCTGTTTCTCCTCATGTGTAGTATGCTGGTGTTGTTGGTTATTTCTTTATGGCTTTTCTAGAATAAAGCCTTGGGGAGACACAAATGCAAGAGAAGCACAACCTCTAGGGGTGGAAGACTTTTCTTTATAAAAACATAGAAATTAAGCAGAGAGTTTCAGGGGGCAGAGAGGCAAATCCCTGTCTGTGGGACATGACACTCCTATGAAAACAAGGAGTGAAAAGTGGGACTATTCAACAACCCCTGTGTTAAAATGTCCCTTTCCATCTTCCTCTGCTGCCATCCAGGCATCTTGTTGCAATATGTGGACATTTTAAACTCTAACTTGCCTTTGCTGAGCTATTGATCCAGCTTGTGCCTGAGACTTGGGACATTCCCAAATACAATAAGTGTGTTTACATGCAGTAGTCAGGGAGGAAATTACATGTGAAAGCACTCAATAAGGATACGGTATTTTGTTGCAATTATCCGTAAGCCTTGTGTGTACATGGGCGTTTAAAGAGAATTCAAAGCATATCTCCTTTTCGTGATGCATCAACAAGCATATCAGATGATTGTTCAAAAAGCTTGTGCTTCGTGCAAAAATAGAAACCAAATGGCTGAGTCAATTCCAAGAGAAAAAACCCCAACCTGCTACAGCAATTCCATGGTTTATTTAAAAATCTTTTATAAAACCTTTTAAATAATAAAACTCTACACTCCCAATTAAAAAACCCTACTGGCTCTTTTGGGTTCATATTTCTAAACATTAGACATTTTAGGGCCATTACTGGGATGGCATTTCCCCCCCCTCCAAAGATCGTGTATTCCACTCTTTCTCTTCTGCAGTTGTTCCTCAGGCCTGATCGTTTCCTTGATGTGTTTATATTTCCACAGGACATCCCATGTCCCACATTCTGGACACTGCTTGGGAAGGGACAGTGTGTCATGGAAACGAATGTTTTTCATGGCAGTTAAAGGAGAAAGAAAAGGAGGAGGACGAGGTGAGGGGAAGGGAGGGGAGTGGAAAAGAGGGGACGGGAGGGGAGGGGAGGGGAGGGGATGTTTGGGAAGGGAAGGGAAGGGAAGGTTTGAGAAGGTATGGGACAGTTTGAGAAGGTATGGGAAGGTTTGGGAA
>VWZD01013056.1:0-25155 GCA_013396695.1 Sakesphorus luctuosus
TCACTCAGACTTAATCTTTTGCATAAATTCCCTGGAATGTTTTCACTCAGGCTGTAAAGTTTACCAGCCACAACTGACAATAATGTTATTTAGCAATAGAGAGAAAAATGTTGTTATCTGCAGATGAGATAGTGATGAGAATCTGAATTATATGGTACACCTTTCCATGTATAGGCTTGGCTGCTTTTGCTATATGAGTATATCTCAGCAACAGTTTATACTCAGCAGAATTTATAATTACTAAAACTGAGAAAGGCAATGAAGCATGCATTTTAATTGTGAAAAATGTAACCCTTGAGAAAAATCATACATGAGAAAATGTAAGACAAATAGATTCATTTTAATATGTGTGGTTGAATGTTTTGGTCACACCCAGGAGACAGTGAACTTGCAAAACACAGAAATGAAAATTTTCATGAGGCCAAATTTAAAACAATGAGTGAATAGCAAGCATCAGTAAATATGTCTGAAAATACAGGATAAGGGACTCTGAAAGTGAAATAAAGCTTATATACAGTAGAGAATGCAAAGGAGGCAGTCTACAGAAATGAGTTCTAATTCTGCCTGTTTTACATTATTTTTTTCATTCATTCATTCATTCACTCATCTGCCTTTCATCTCATTTTCAATATTTAAAATTGAAGTCTAATAATTTATTTCATTATTTCACAGAGTACTGGGATGATTAATAAATTATCATCTTTAGAACTTCTACTTAATATTTGTAATGTGCGTATACTTAAAACAGAGATAAGTTGTGCAAGAAACCCAACTATAATGATTTCTTAGCTTTGTCGATCAAAGACAAGAAGTAGATGAGAGTGCAAAAGTAAATAGCTAATACATATCTGTTTTTGCAACAGGAAATTAAAATAAAATTTGGGTCCATGTGCAAAAGATCATGGATGTAAGGCTGCTGCTTTAACAAATAACTGCCTCTGAGAAAAGAGCTTCTGCTTTAAGGGTATCTTCTTTTAAGGTAAAATGAAGAATTTAATTTGCAGAGGACTTAATTTGAGCAAGTGCCCATGGACATGAACACCCTACCCAAATAAATTTTCAAAACTGAAACCACTGCCTGTTTACTCAGCCTGTTAGGCAGGATAACGTGATTTTAATACTGAAGAAAATTGAAAGCTCAATTACAGACTCCAATAGAAATNTCTCAATACTAGATTATTGCAGAAGGCTGCTTCTCTGACTTCCTCTAGAATTCCCTCTACATTTTTATACTGAAGGGGAATGGGGAGATATGTAAAGAGTTGCTGTTTTTAATTAATGCCAATCTGACAACAGAAAGAAAACAATAATGCATATGTGTTTAACCGAGTTACTTCAAGGAAAAAATCAAGAGGAAGGATATGGACGTACTTCTGCCATATGACAGCAACTTTCACTGTCTCTAGAATTTATCTGCATTACAATTAACCTCCCTGTTGTAGTAGCAGAGTTTTGAAAGACTTTTCCAATTCCTCTGCCAATTAGATCTGTAAAACTGGGAAATAAGGTTACTGCCACAGCCTGTTTTGGCACAATTTTGTTATTAGAAAACTCTAGATTAAAACCCACCAAAGAATAAAAGAAACAAAAATGCTCATTCCTTTCACTTCAGAATTCAGTTATAAAAGAAACAGAAAGAAAGGTAAACTGTAATCTCTGACTCTTCTGCTTTAAAAAAATAATANAAAAAAAAGGAAAATAAAGAAAAAAAAAGAGAATTCTAAAGATAGAAGCAACATGCTGCCCCTGAAATTAGCTAGTTAAGGTAAACAAAGCACATAACATACAGTAGTGTATATCTGAAGAATAACTACAAATATTCAGTGTCCCCTACTTCAAAAATACAATTACCAGGTTTTTCTCCTCATGCAGTAGCATCTAACTTGCAGTTTAGGAATATTAAGCCTNTAGATCTGTAAAACTGGGAAATAAGGTTACTGCCACAGCCTGTTTTGGCACAATTTTGTTATTAGAAAACTCTAGATTAAAACCCACCAAAGAATAAAAGAAACAAAAATGCTCATTCCTTTCACTTCAGAATTCAGTTATAAAAGAAACAGAAAGAAAGGTAAACTGTAATCTCTGACTCTTCTGCTTTAAAAAAATAATAAAAAAAAATTGACTGTTCTGGACCAGTTAACAAGTAGCCTTTGTGGTGCTCTTTGCAGCTAAAAGCAGATTTACCTCCTGGTTTACTGGATGCAATATAACAGTGATCTTTTTGCACTTCAGGAATAACTCCAGAAGCCCCAAAGGAAAAAAGACAAAGAAGTTTTCTAGCAGTTTTCAAAAGCAACAGCAAGAAATGAGCTATATGTGAGGCTTGGGATATTGTTAAAAGGGGTGAAAAGGGAAAATGGAGAAGAGGGCAGTAGCTGGGGAGCAGAAGGTTAGAGGCTGCCTGCTCATTTGGGGGATTTATATTGAGAAAGAGATTGGGCTTGTTTAGCTGGTTGACTGATTTCTTCTGGGAGCTGTGATTTTCTGCCTGTACTGAGTAGAAGGAAAGGGAAAATCAGGAATAATTATTTTTGGCAGTGTTAGGTAATTCCCAGTCCCAGCCATCTTAATTTGGTCACCAGCTGTTACTGCTGAAAAGTATTTTGTGTTACATAGTATTAATTCTCCATTTGTGTTCCTCTTCCTGATTGCTATTGCTTTCTATGTTGCTTTTATTCTAAATTTCCTGGGGGTTTTCTTTGTCTTGGTTTGGTTAGGTTTGTTTGTTTGTTTTTAAATCGTGCTTTGCAAACTACTGCTGCAGTTCTAGAATGTTTACAGCCCTTAATTTATTGATAATTTTGCTCACAGCTATAACTCCTTCTGAATGTAGTTTTGGTCTGACAATGTATGTGTGTCTTTCAGATCATAAAATGAAGGTGTTGCATGTTGGGCATATTGCCTTAAATTCACCCTGCTTCTGAAAGCCACTCTGAAGTACCTGTATAAGGAAAACCAGCAATGAAGGTTGAAAAGTTTATGTATGATCACACATTACCTGGGAAACTTGAAAAAAACCCAGAACCATAAAATATTCCAAACCTCCTTCAAAAAAAAAAGAAAGCTATCCTAAAAGCCTTTTATATCCCAAAAGATCTGATAACTCAGTGACTGAGGCCATGAATGAAATAAAATAGAAACTAAGTCTCAGAGTTCACCATGCTGGGGCACTAAACTATTCTCTTTACTCCATTGTCCCTACATATTCAGGTTTAGCCCTTCTACTGGTTTGATCTCTTACTGAACATGGCACACGTACCATTTCTCCAGTTGGGAAAATTGTTTTAATTGTTCTGGAGGTGAGCAGTATAGAGCAACAGAGACAGCCTTGCCAAAAGCACACTCAGCTGTTTTTCTTCAAGAGTTACTAATTAAAAGTGTCCCCATGTACTCAAATCCAATATTTAGCCAGTTTAAGAATGAAAGGATGCTTTCCATCTCTGTGTCAAAATATCTGACACCAGACTGCTTTCTAATGGCCAGAGTTGACACTCCAGCAACAAAAAAGTACATAACTTAGCTTCTGCGGATGAAAGAAAACTGAACACACAGCAATGCAGAGCATCTTCTGGATGCCTTTCAGTTTATTACAGAACAGTTAACAGATTCAAGGTTAAAACACAGGTATAGCTGAGTGATCCAATTTTTGACATTACTAGTGAAGGACTGCAGTCTTTGATGAGATTTTAGGGTAAGGTCCCTGGCACTTATCTGTTCTTGCTTTGGCCTCAGTGCCTTTAGCTTGTACCAGTCCCCTAGAAATCAAGTGGTTATTGCCACTCTGCTGTAGCTGGAGTCCTGAGATTATTGTATGGAGTGAAGGTTTAACACCTCTTGGTTGTACTGAAACAATATCCCTAACAGGCAATAGTCCACTTTTTTCAAATAAGGCTGTCAAATTGTACAGTTTTCAAACTTTATCTGGGAACCAATAAGAACAAAACAGTCCTATGCAAAACATAACAAAAGGCCCCTACATAGATTGAAGACTGAGGAGGCAAAACTCCTCCCATAAAAATTGAGTTAGTCTTAGTGAGGACCTTGTAATACTGACAGCTTGTCATAATCCTTCATTCCCTCCCTTGATTCTTCCTGAGCAAGGTGTCAACTCCAAGGCAAAGCAAGGCAGGGAAAGAATTATTTTGCAAAAGTTGGTCAGCAACATAATATTGAAGCTCATGGTGTTTAAAGTAAGAAGTCAATATATCAGGTAGTGCTTCTTTAATATTTTTTTAAAACTATTTTTTTAATTTTATTGTTCCTGATATCTGAACTGGCAGAGCAAATGAAATATGTACCTTCCATTTCTTGTGAAGGATGCCTAAGGCAGATCTTTATGTCACCCAAGCATGTAAGTACAGAAGAATCCAAAGGTGGTACACCATATTTATTCAGTTTCTCCTTCAGGGAAAGGTGTAATATTCTCCTTTAATATCTCTTTGTGCCCCATTAATTCCTTCATGAGAAAAATGGAAGAACATATGCAGTCAGTGAAGGGTTTGTTTTTGAGCATCTGAGGGAGAAGAGTCCTTAGAATACAGACCGTTTCTGTTTCACGATGGGATGGACAAGTCCTACATAGTCTGTCAAAATATTCTATGGGTGGAGTGAAACAAAAAGATTCCCATGTAGGATCGCATGTGAAATGCCTTTAGTTGGGGAGTCTTTCATGTTAATAACTTCAGTAGATATGATCTGCCTCCCTTCCCTTCAAAAAACATAGTTATATATTTCTGTTGTCTGCTCAGAAAAAAATTGTTAGTTGTATTGGGAGGTCTCTCTCCCTTAATGAATTCAGTTTAAGTACAGGCTAAGTGTTTATGTTCTCACTATAAATTACCTCTTTGTGTTTCTCCAGATCCTGGACAAATTATCTTATCTTCATACTTTACATACTGCACAGTGAGAGACATAACCTGAAATCTGAGAGACAGTTAATGACAACATAAATAGGAATTTCTGAGGTATAAATTAAAACAAACAAACAAACAAACAAAACACCAAACCAACAAACAAAAACATGCTAATTATTTTTTGAAACAGTGCCTTACAAATCAAGGTCAATAGGAATAGTCAGTGGGATTATATATTGATATCAGCTGCTTGACCTCTTGCTTTCTGGTTATTCACAAGATGTTTATAAAAGAAACTGCTATTCTACATATACTTTTATTATTTAACTTTCTATTCAATATGTGTGGGAAGTCTTTGTCCCAAATGAATATGTTATGTAATGAAAGCTCACCTGCACACTCACAAAGGAGTAGACAGAAGCAGTAGCAGGAAGAGAAGCCCAAATAATATTCTGTTTAGCTACTTCCCATCCCTTCCAAGGCACCAGAAGCCTATCAAAGGCCCACCTGTACAAGTCCAGAGAGCACAGGAGCACAAAGGCTGGGGAGAACAAAAATTAAGGACTCAGAAGAAGGGACATCCAACCCACATCCCTCCCAGGGCTGTCCCAGGAGATCCTCAGATACATAGTCTAGGTATGACACCCATCAAGATGAGTAAACACTAGACCATCTTTCAGGTTGTGGCGTGTTGCTAATTAGAGGTATGAGACACATTGCGGGATAGGACAAGGCTTATTTTGGGATGTGTAGGGGAGGAATCAACCCTACCTTCCCCCCCAGCATACCCCGCAACGTTTTCTTTTTTTCAGACAAGGGATGGTAGGAGAGGACCTCTGCACTACCCGTGGGAAAGGTTACACCACGTCCTTGTGGCCATCATTCCCATGTGAGTTACTGGAGCCAGCGTCTCTCCCTACCTTTTGTCTTCGCCTCCCTAGAACCCAGGAGGGACCCTTGCAGCCGCTGCATTCTGAGGGGTGGCATCGCCTCCTGCTGTCCATAAATATAACTGCACTGAAAGGAGCAGAAATAGAACTCCATTCTTTTAAATATTTTTGTTATGATATTACTGTTTGTTCTGTGCTGGTTTTGGTCATATAAATATTTGTAGTTAAGAACTATTATCCTTTTCTATACATTTTCTGATTAAAGTAGATTAATTTCAAAGGCTGTAGTAGCTTTTGGGAAAGGCCCCTGCCTCATCTAGGTGGACATCTTATTTTTCCTCTAAATTAAGACAATAGTGAAAACAGAAACCCCTTTGGGAGGGATAGATATACACAGAGGCCTGACACTGTGGAGAAGTCAAGCCTGCAGTGGAACCCTTGCCTGTGGGTCCATGCTGTCTGCCAGATTAGGGCACACAGGGTAGGTTGGAAGTGACGGAAGAACAGTCAGACAGGACCTTGACAGAGACAGAGACCTCCACTACTGCAAGTGTACCAGGTACAGAATGCACAAGCATGACCTAAAATAGAAGCTTAAGAATAGAAATTGCTTACCTTTCTTACACCCATCATGACTGAGAAATGTGTTTTAAATATTATGACACAGATTCTCTTCTTGTGGCCAGCTCATCAAAAATTCCTCTGTGACACAGAGGAAATTAGTTCAGTATATGAAAAAATAAATATTTCTCAGCTCAAATGTTGTTAGTAAGGCTAACTATGCTGTTAAAAATATTTTAATCAACTTCCGTCAACAAATTCCCAGTCTTTTTTCACGTTTGTCACAGGAAGTTGGTATTTCACTTTGTCTTCCTCTGTGACAAGTCCAATGCAGATTAAGTGCACTCTTCTCTGTCTTTAATATTTGAATCTGAGTGCTGACACACATAAAGATAGCAGATTTGATTGCTTTTTTAGATGTTTTTCTTGTGTCAGACACTGGAGGATCTAGATGCTGATCTGATTTTACAGTCAAAGTCTCTGGATGTGTTGAACAGATGAACTCTTTGTTGCAGTAGTTGTTTATGTAGAGTGAATTTAATTGTCCTGCAATCAGGTGTTATTTGTGAAGCACTGACTTCCAGCTAAAACATAGTAACCATCAGATGAAAATTAAGTAAAAAAATGCAAACCTGTTATGCACTTGATGTATTGCAATTGCTGCAGTTTTATTCAGTTAAAAGCCTTTTCTTTACACAGCACTTTAAAATTTATCACACTGAAACACTGCAGTGAAATCACAATGACACCAAAACCAGATTGATTTTGAAACCTGTCACCATTCCACGTTCTTGGTGGAAAAGGAAAAATGTTCCTCTGCATGGAACACCTGTGACTGACTTTCTATTTGTTTCGATTTTAAGAGCATTATGAAGCCTATCTGCATTTGTCTATAAGGTTTATAGAGAAAAGGCAAAGATTCTTTGATAGCCCATTACAAACACTGTATTATATTAATAGTAAGCAGTTACACTAAATATGTCACCCAAATAGTTTCACAAAACAGTGAGTGGGGGGTAGACCTGAGGCAAGTTATATTTATTATATGAGACAAAAAATTCTTGAAAATTATACTCTACAGCATGGCACTTGCAAGTGTCCAGTATGGATATGATAGTTCAATACAAGTAGCATGGAAATATATATCCCTGAAGCTAAACTGAGAACTGGATAACACTATTCTTCCTGGGCATGCACCCACCATGCACAAGATTTCAAAGTGTGTTGACTTACAAATGAGCTGTTCCAACATAATTTATTGGTCTAGCATAAAGAACAATCATTTAATCATAACATATACCTATCAGTTTGGGTACAAGACAAATTATTCAAACATCCTTGTTAACTGACAGACAGGTTAATAATTTTAATTTGAGGTCTCCCTTGGTGGCAGATGAAATTAAGGATGAAATTAAAAAGTTATATTGAGTTGAAGGATAAACCAGACTTTACCACCCATGAGCGTCCACAATGGGAATTTTCTAAAGGGATTATTAGGGGAAGGTTAATTAGCATTTCATCTGGGAAATGGTAACAGATGAGCTAAGTCAACCCCACATAAAATATTGAAGCAATTAGACAAAAATACTAAAAAAAAAACCCAACACCAAACCCCCACCCCAAATTAAAAAAAAAAAAAAAACACAAAAACTGAAAACCCTGCAAAAAGATAGATTTAGTAAGCAGATAACATGGATTAAAAGTCATTTACATTACTGTCCTATTATCTAAAAGGAGGCATTTTTTTCAAACTTCAAGCAAACAGAATTTTTAGTTATGGACTTAAGGAAACAAGAGACACTAATATATACATTTTCAAGTGGAAACCATGGAATTAAGCTACTGTGAAGTATCCAAGAGGGAGGCCCCAAAATCAATCCTCAGAATTATAAAAAAATAGCTTCATTTTTTCAGTAAGTCTTAATATGTAATCATCAGATCTTCATAAAAAGAGATGCAATAATTGTTGGTTTAAAATTAGAATTATCAGCAGAGATGTTAAAATTTAAATGTTGAAACTGTACATTTAAAAGGTATGATTGCATAAGAAGATAAGTCCTCATTTTCCTGTGTTTAAAAAAAAAATGCATTTTAAGACTTAAAATCTCATCCAGTAAATAGGACCCAATCTAATTCTAGCAGATTGCTAAGATTAAAAGCAGTACAGCATAAATTTCTTAATAAGATTATTCAGAAGGATATCACAGAACAGAGCATGGCAGATCACCTAATGAGTCACCAAGGCAGCTAGAAAGTTACTCAATTCATTACAGATGAAATATTCTTTTAAAATACTTACTAAGAGGTTATCACAACTCTCCTTTCACGACCCCCTGCACCTGCCTCCTCTACTCCTCACCTCCCCAAACCTACTTACGAAGCTCAGGCTTCCAACATCTTTTGCTAATTTGTTCAAGGACCAGATGAAGATGCCTTGTCCTTAGCACAGGTAATGCTATCTATTCACCACTGCAAACTCTTCTGAACCTTGTCTATAGGCTCAGGAGCAGTAAATGGCCTCCACTCCTATAGCACAGATAAGAATCAACTCCCTCAAATAAATACATATAGTAAGGTCTTCAAACAGGAACCCCTAGTACAAGCACTTTAGGACAACAGTCAAGAGGCAAAGACATACCCAAGAGAATAAGTGTTGAAAATAGTTTGTTACTGTCAATTTTTTTAAGAAGCAGGGGTGCACCTTGCTTTCTTGTCTCTTCCTGAAAAAAAGAACAGTATTATGATATACATTTTTTCCAAAATAAATGTAAGGGGGGAGGGGGAGCGCGGGGAATGAATAAGGACCTTCTACATTGTAAACTGGTCAAATGGTTTACAGAACTTTGGTAAATAAAATAATTTGTAGGCTTCTAGGACTAATTTAACATTCCATGGTACTATAACCCCCTTTATTTCTAAGTAGAGCTCAATGAAAATCTTATTTGAACCAGTCTGCTCAAAAGTAAAAAAAAAAAATTATTAACCTCCACACTTGATTATGTCCATGGCTTTGTTGATTTAAGATTTTTTTCTTTTTATTCTTTTTCTTATTATGCATTTAGGATATGCCTAATGTAATGACAGACCTCGTTGTGGCCTCCAAGTGACATTAAAACTCAGCTAACTAACAGGAAGGAAGGCCTATCAACAATAAATCCAGCTCGGGCTGCTTTAGGGTCTACCTGGAATACAACAAAATGTAAGTATTTCAGGAATTTACATGTGTGTTATCTCTTTAAATAATTTATGCTGTTTTCCATACATCTACATGGAGGCATATCAGAAACAATTTCTTTGAAGGCCACTAAACTAATGTTGTTCAACAGCAGTGTGGAATTAAAGTAAGAGAAAGAATGTTAATCACAGAATCATAGAATCATAAAATGGGTTGGGTAAGGAGGGACCTTAAAGATCATCTATTTCCAACACCTCTGCCATGGGCAGGGTCACCTTCCACTAGATCAGATGGCTCAGAGCTCCATCGAGCCTGGCCTTAAACAATTCCAGGGGTGGCATCCACAACTTCTCTGGACAACTGGTTCCAGTTCCTCACCACCTTCCCAGTAAAGATTTTCTTTTAAATGTCTAATCTAAACCTACTCTCTTTCAGTTTGAAACCATTCCCATTTGTCCCGTCACTACATGCCCTGGTAAATAATCTCTCTCTGTCTTTCCTGTAAGCTCCCTTTAGGTACAGGAAGGTTGCAATTAGGTCACTATGCAGCCTTCTCTTTTTCAGGCTGAATAAACCAAATTCCCTCAGCCTTTCTCCATAGGAGAGGAGCTCCTACCCTCTGATCAACCTGGTGGCCCTGCTCTGGACTTGCTGCAACAGGCACAAGTCCTTCCAGTGCTGGAGACTCCAGAGCTGGATGCAGCGTTCCAGCTGGGGTCTCACCAGAGACAACAACTCAGCACTAATGGGATGAGAAAGTAAATTTTCCTTTTATTTCTTGTACAGAAGACATATTTTTACATTTGGAGAGCTCAGATGTTCTACTCTTGGGAGATGGGGAGAAGCCAGTTTATCATTCCCTGAATCAACATCTCCATAGCCATTAAGTTGAGATTACATTAAGAGAGTACATCCCCATATGTGTGGATATGTTGTACTTATTAATACGCTACCATCAGAGAGTCAGTGGGAATGTGTATAGCTGTTTTTGTATTAAGTTATCAGAATGGATATTAAATCTTATCACAGGTGATGTTTGGAATGAACACCAATTTGTTTCTAGAGGAAAGTTAATGGAGCATTTAGTTCAGAAAATATTATTTAAGCATCAGAATTCTGAATGTATTGCACTGTAAACAAAAGGAAATAAAGAAAAGTAAAACAATTCCTCTGTATAAAAGACACAAATCAATTAAAATTAGAATATTTGAAATTTGCAAATTTTCATATTTGCAAGGCTTTTATGGCTTCACCCTCTCATATCTGTTTGAATATGCATTCTCATTTTAAATTAACTCCTTGGTGTGGATACAACTTCAAGGAACAGTCTATAAATTCCAGTTTAACTTCAAATTCATGAGGTGACATAACTCTCCCAGGAAGTTTCAAAGTCAGCAGCTCCAGGAGGATAAAGAGGATACAACTCCTCACCTGTCCAAGTCATCAAAAACTTGGTCACCACAGCTTCGCTTCCTCCTTAGTGCTCTCAGAAACACTCAGGTGAGCTAGAAGAGAGATATGATTCAAATGAGAACTAACGATCTGACCTGCTGCATCTTTTCTCTGTGGAGGGGGAGTTTTAACAATTGCCAGTCTTGGGCTTCAGTCTCTTTTCAGAGCTCATCATGTTCATAACAAAGGGTTGTTACAGGGATGCTAAGGGATGACTTGTCGGAGGAGACCAGACTGAGAAAGAATTACCGGCACCGGGCAGATGAGGAAACTGAGGCCCGGGACCCCGGGCAGATGAGGACACTGAGGCCCGGGACCCTGGGCAGCGCATGCAGCGACAGGATCAGGACCATGAGGCTTTCCGGATGGACACTGTACCCTTAAAAGATGGCTACGATCCAAGTTTCTTCTTCCCACAAACCCCTGGAATCCTTCCCACAGACCCTTGGAATTCTCCCACCGACCTCATTCTCCCTATTGGTCCCTTCGCCGCTCCTCCCTTCCCTCCTCCCCTTCGTTTGCATGCACCCAATGGAGTGCGTGACTCCTCCCCGTCTCCTCCCCATCTCCGCCCCTCTTCCCCGCCCTCATCCGGGAACTTTGTGCGCACCCCCTTATAAGCGAGTGCGCTCCATTAAAATCATGCTTTTCCTTGTGGACTCTCACCTGGTGTGGATCTATTCTGTCTGGAAGGGTCGTGCCGGGCCAGGAGTGGGAGGAGCCAACCCTAGCTTCTAAGGGGCATGATCCTAGGGAGCGCCGCCGCCTGCTGCTCGCCGCTTTCCTAGCCTTGCTCCTGGGAGCGTGAAAAACCCCTCCACTATATTAGTGGAATTATTCATCCACTGAGAATGACCAGGAATGGGTCTGCTACTTGTGACCACAATATGAGCCTCCATGTTCATAAAACCTTCAGCCTAAGGTAATAGAAGACTTTGGCTTGGAATTTATACAAGCTTCACAGTATCCCCTGTGTACCAAAGAGCAGTCATGATTAACAATATTCATGAGGAGATCCTGGTGCTTCTCCTGATGTCTGTAACATACAGACCACCTCTTCCAACAGGTTCACAGAGCTTTATATGTGTACCCTATCAAAACTCTATCAAACGTGATGGGAGCTGAGGCAATTTTTTTTCCAGCCTGTGGTTTATAGACATACATGTCTGGGCAACTACTATCCAGTTTATAGTTATCTTAAATGTATGGAATGTCCAGCTACATTAAGAGAAAACAAAAATTAAAGTAGATTATTCACATCACCTGAAATAACACCACTGCACATGTTTTTAGAAGAAATAACTGAAAGGACACAAAAATTGTCCACAATTTTCCCAGAATAAGATTGAATGAAACTGGTTTATTTTAATCTGATCCTAATCAATCTGATTTTCTATATTTCCCTCATGAATCAACTCTAAAAGGAAAATTCTTAAAGCATTACCACCACTAAATGTATTGATATAAGCCTTTTTGGTTGAAGTCTAAGATTTTTCTGCAGTCTTTCTTGTGAAACATTGCAGGATGTTTGACGAGAGTTTGGGGCTTTCTTTTCCTCAGACTTACTTCTTTCCCCCTTCTTGTTTACTCTGTACACTGGATGGTAATTCTTCAAAATTGTATCATCATATTTTGAGACCTGGTATCACCTCATATACTGAACTGATGAACTATAACAATCACACTACCAAAGAGTAAAGATGGAACAAGCTAAGCAACAGTTCTGTTACTGAAAAAAATAAGAGATTTATATACACTTTCTCCCTCTTCTGCTTTTTTTTTTTCTGCAAACTCTCATCCAACCACACCATTTAACTGATATACGTGTCAAATTCCACCAGTTTACCAGGTAAACATTTGACATTGGAATGTAGAAGATCAATAAAACCTGCTTTATTTTAAATTTGTAGTTTAATGCAGTATATACCATTGTTTATATTGCATCAACACTAGGCCCTGAGGCAAATAAAACCCTGAAAATATGACTTCTGTGTTTAGTATGGTGTTCTAAAAGCTAGAAATCCTAGAAAATATATTTGTTATAAAAGCTCAGCCCATCTTGTCTATGAAAACAGTGTGTCTGATTTTTTACTGAATGGTTCTTCTTCCGTACTATTATACATAAATCTGTACAGTAATATATATATGTGGCATTTATTTCAGTCAAGTGTATGTGGCTTATTGTAATGTACTGATTGAGACTAAATTAAATAATAAGTACTACAATGGAGTTAAAATCATCAGAGTATGACAGTTTTCCAGTTTCCAACATTTTCTTTCTTCCTTCCTTAAACTTACTGCATCAGCTGTTCAAATGGTAGATGACAGACATTTGAAACCATATTCACTATGAAAATCAGTCATTTTAGTTGCAAGGAATTCTTCCTTTTGATGTTCTGAACTATACAAGAGGGACTGAGAGGAGTAATTTTTAAAGAAATCATAGTCTCCGCCCTTTAGAAAATGATCAGAGTTCTCAGCTAGAATATAGAACTGCTACTTTTATTTGCTGTCTAAAGAGAATTAAACTACAGGTATGAGACAGACTAATTTCAGTGTATTTTACGAGGACTTGATTTGTTCACTACCAGTTTTCTTGAAAAGGACTGTGATGAGGCAGCAGACTATAACAGGGAATACCTGTCTGCCTTGCCCTAGCTGCTGCAGTCTGCTGAGACCTTTTTGGAGAAAAGAAAACTGGTTTCTTTTGCAAACACAGCTGAATGTGGCCATCGGGGAAAAAAAGGTGTGGAGTAACAACTGAGAACAGGAAGGGAATGAGAAAAACAGAGTATAGAGTTAGCAATAGAAATGAACAAAAGAAGGCTCCTGAGAGGGAAAGAGCATTTGCCTGAAACAGAGAGCTGACTCAAAGCCAAGCTGCTGAAACACCAACAAAGGGATCCACAGAGAGTCTGGGTTGGCCAAGGAAGGCATTTAAATCTCCTGGACTGTAAAACAAGACTGAGAGAAAGTGATTATGGCTGCTTAATGTTTCTACCACAGATATGGTGGAAGCTGTTGCTAAGTGTTGTCTGATGAGATCTATGGCACTTTCAATGTCTTTTTCTAAAGTTTATAGTAAAGATCTGTTCCTTTTTTCAATCAGAATCCATGTTTATCTAAGTTCTTAAACCTACATCTGATGATTTGCCATAGCTATGCATTCTTTAAAATTTTTTCTGATAAACATATAAACAATAATTTCAAACACCTTCTATAGCTACTTAGAGATTGTTTGGTTTTATTATATTCAAATACTGTGTTCTTTAAAGACGTTTATACTCTAAGTCTCAGAGAGCTTTACCCCACTTTTGTTTTGAAGAACCAAGGTTGTTTTTTTTTTTCTTTTGGTTGATTGCTTTTTTAAAAAGAATATAGAATTTTGTAAGACAATTTTATTTTGTAAAGTTTGTTCAAATTTGTAAAAGCACCTTTATCTTAATAAAAATGTCTTTTCTAACTTTGACCATGTAAATGAACTATCTGCTCTATACAAGCTCTGATATGTGAAAAAATAGAACCTTTTTTTTTTTTTTAAGATATACATATATGTTCACATAGCCTGGTTTTACATTACTCTTTGATATCAAAGAACTTTTGGATGAACCATTCTATAGCATATACTGACACTTAGTTTTGACCTAGCACAAACCAGTTCAAACTTAATAAATTTTTAAAATAATTTCTCCCTGCAAATGCTTAAGCCTTACTTATAAACATTGTTTTCTGCATCAACCTTTATAACAATATAGAGAAAACACCAGAAAACCTGAACCTTATTTTGACTTCTTTGTAAAAATATTAGGCTTGCTTCATAACTGAAGGCAACCATTACTAACATTGTTTTTGATTTAGTTTTTCTCTTTAGCTCTGTGCTTATCTTTTATAATTTTGAAAGAAAAAAAAATCTGTCCCTGGATAACAAATGAGCCTTCCTTTCCCCATCCTTCCCAAGTAGTCCATATTAATATGATCTCTGAAATTCTACCATCCACCTCTTGAAATTTCCTATTTTCCACCTAACTATTCTATTCATTCATCTATTGACCACAGTGGATAAGGAGAACACAGTGGTTTGTGTGTGCCTAGGCCTTAGTGTGGTCTTGACACTTTCCCATATCCTTCTTTTCATCAAATTGATTAGTATGGGCTGGATATATGGGTGATAAAATGACTGATGAAGACTACCAGACACAGTGAGTTGCAAATTTTGGTGGAAAGTGCAGCTGGTAGCCAGCATCAAATGATTTTTATCAGGAATCAATTGTAGGACCAATATTTTGTAGTGTCTTTAATGACTATGTTGATGTCAGAGAGTTCACTTTAATCAAGCTCACAAATGACACTACTTTAGAAGGAGGAGTCAGTGTGATCGAAGGTAGTGCTATGCTTCAGGGGAACCTCAGAAGATCAGAGAAATGGGTTAACCGTATCTCCATTAAGATCAATGAAAGCAAATTAAAAGTCCTGGATCAAAGAAGAAATAAACCCAAGCACCAATACAGGAAGCAGTTTTACATAAACACACCTGGGAGTCAGGTTGGACAAGTTCAGCAGATCAGCAGTGTGCCCTGGCATTGAAGAAGGCCAACTGCATCCTGCGTTGTAACAAAAAAAAACCGTACTCACAATATGTAATGAACCTTCTCCATTATTTGGAACTCTAAGACCATATCTGGAGCACTGGGTATAGTTCTGGTCTCCCTAGCATAAGTAGGATATTGAAACATAGTCCAGCACAGGCCACAAACTGAACTGGAGATGGTGACTGGAGCACATGGCCTATGAGGAAAAGCTGAATGGTCTGAGCTTTTTCAGCCTGGAGAATACAAATTCAGGTGAGACCTCATTGCTGTCAACACTTACCTAACAAAGGATACAGAGAAGATGGACCCAACTTCTTAGAAGAGGAAGGCAATGATAGGAACAACTTGGACCATGGGAAATTCTGTTTAGATAAAAAGAAACATTTCTTTACCATGACAGAGATGAAATATTGGAAGAGGTTGCCTACAGAGGTTGGGGGATCTTCAACCCTTATTTCACCTAACGTTCTTTTTTCAGTAGATGATCTCCAGAGGTCCCTTCTAGCAAAAAATATCTACAAATCTATGAACCTTCTTGTCTCTTGTTCTTGCTAAATTTGTTAAAATTGTTCAAATCAGGAAGCAGGCAAATGTGATCCTTTTTTATTTACTGTATCATCCTCTTTTTGCAGTAAGTTAAATATAATTTCAATAAAACCTCAATACATCTTTCCTGAGTCTGTCAGTTCAGTATATTATGGAAACACTCTTCAAACTTACTGTTTTCCACCACTGTCTACAGTCTCAGATCTTTATTACACTTATCAGAGTAGCATAAAAACTTTATTTCATTATCCAACAGCTTTTTTACTCTTTTATTAAGTGAAACTGCATAGCAAAAAAGTACCATATAAATAACAAAATTTAAGCAATCTGCTTCCTCTGCTGCAGTTTTAATTAGACCTAATCAAAACAAGTCATTTTGCATGATAAACTGAACAAATGATGGGAAAACAAATTATAGTGATTACTGATAAAATACCTTCATTATTATCAACTACTTCACTTTGATAGCATACTCATGAATATGTATTTGATTGTTCTAAATCGTTTTAGAGAGTTCATTAATATTTTGTCTAGTGGACATTATTTTGTTCTAGTACTTTGAACGTGGCTCTATTCTACACAAAAGAAATACATTACATTTGTCATTTCTATTACTTCATCTATAAAACCCAAGGAGCTTACTAAATTTTAATTGTGCACTTCAGTGTTCTAAAATGGCTGTGATTTTATGTGCTTTTGTATTTTAATTAACTAGATTCAGTAATAGAAGTTCAAATTGTCCTATTTTCAGACTTAATTAGGTTTTGAATTTTATTCCCAAAAGTTTTCCATTTGTCAACGTAAGAATTTTCACTCCTTAGATATGATCCCTAGATATGTAGGTAAATATAATGAAATACATTGTCAAGTTAATTCAGAAGTGTGTCTTATCTTTCTTTTATTAAAAGGTTATATTTTGTGAAAAATGACTACAATTTCATCTTCAAAATGACAAGACTTTTGAATCAGCAAAAAAGATAAAAACAGAAGGATAATTTTATTCCTGTAATCTAGAGGAAGAAGATGTACAGGCACTGATCTCTTCTCTGTGATGACAAGTTCCAGGATCTGAGGCGATGGCTTGAAGTTGTGTCAGGGGAGCTTGAAATCGGATATTAGAAATAGGTTTTTCACCCAGAGGATGTTTTGGCACTGGAACAGGCTCCCTGGGGAAATGGTCACAGCGCCAAGACTGACAGAGTTCAAGAAGCATTTGGACTTGGGCACAGGATGTCACTCTTGGGGATGATCCTGTGCAGGGCTAAGGGTGGAACTTGACAATCCTTATGGGTTCCTTCCAACTCAGCATATTCTGTGATTCTGTGTACAGCTGTGTTGGCAGGTGTATTCAGCTCAAAAAACATAATAGATTCCTGTGGGGTGAATTCAAAACAGTTCAGAGATATTAACAAATCCCTTTGAAATTAGCTGTGAGAGACATAAAGGAAGAAGGGGGAAAATACCTACAAAAGTATCAACATCTCAGAATTAGGACTTCTAAAATCCTAACTGTATGCTGATTTCTTTCAAAGTTAGGTGGTATAAGAAGTTGGAACTTGTAGGTTTGAGAACACTTCCCTCTCTGAATTTTGCCTTACTATGTAGTATATTATTTATTTAATTAATAGTGTTACAAAATGAGGACAAAGAGCACCAAGAATAACTACAACAATGATTAGAAAGTAATACCAGATTTAATGGAACTTGGCTCTGGATTCATAGCCAGTCTTAAAATACTTATTATAATGAGAAAGCATTAAGTGGCCATAGTAAGTGTGTTTTTAAACCTTTTTCTTGAATCTCTTTCACACAGAAAATCAAGGTTTCTTGGTTTAAATTGTTGTTTGCATTCTCAAAGAAAATTCAGCTGTAAAGATCAGGACTATTCAGAAAAAAAATCCTGTTCATACAAGAAGTTAGTTCATCAAAGAGGGTTTTGTTAAGACAATGATCTGTTAAATCTGTACACTACCTTGTCTTTTCTAGAAAGTCCAATTCTTAATGTTTCCAGCCTGTGCAGTAATTTACCTTTGTAATTTGAGAGCTTTTATAAAACCTGATTTAATCAGTAACTTATGAAAATTAAAAAAAAATATTTCCAATGTCCTCATTTTAAAGGTAAAAGTTTATAATATTGCTTAAAATTCAATAGCAATAGTAATCTAAAAACAATTCTTATATATTCAGTATCATTTTATGACTACTGTGTATGTCTAGGCTTCGCAAACAAAGATTTGGGAAGGGCTCTACCCACGGGGGTCAGTCCTTCGAGCCTGCACAGCGGATCTTTTAGGTGAGGCACAGCGTGCGCAGAACTGGCCCCACCCTTTCACTCCTAAGGTTCAGCGTCCACGGCCGAGTGAGCTTGGACAGTGACAGTGAAATTCCTCAAGACTAGAACCTACAGCCTCTGGTATTCCCAGGAGGTCTCTCATCCAAGCACCAACCAGGCCTGACCCTGCTTAGCTTCCAAGATCTGATGGAATTGGGTGTCAGGGAGGCATTTAACTGCCTTATGACTGCTAGAAGTCTGAGAAAAAGTCATTATTGTTTAATTAAATCCACAGGTCTATTCATTCTTCTTCATTCTATTACTGACAACAAATAAATCAGAAAGTCTGAAGCTCAATCAGAGTCAAAGATTTTTTAACTCTCTTTTCGTAACTCAGTGAGAGTTAGGAAATGAAACTGTGGTAGCTGTCAGATTTCTGCTAGTAGTCTGTAACTGAGATACTTAGGTAAACAGGTTATTTTCTACACTGTGGCTGAAATATTATTTTATTACAAGATTCAGCAAAAATACGTATTTTGTACTGGTTTGATCTGTTAAATCACACTATTGTAGAAAATAATTTTCAATAGTATTACTTAACTGTAAACTTTTCTAATGTTTTCCTGCATTACTTGTGTATTGAGTAGAATCATAATTACTGTATCTTTTCTCTATCACCAGTGGAGAACGAAATATCTCTAGACAATTTTTCAGTTGATTGAGTTCATAAGATGGGAACATGATCCTTTTGATGCCAGGTCTCAGGTAAAACAGATTAAAATATTTGTCAAAACTGAAGGCAAAGTTGCATGTTCAGAGCTGGAATGAATCTGAGCATTGACTCAGGAAGTACTGCAGAATTCAGTGCCAAATGAACAATTCTTATGACATTAGCTAATAGAAGACCTTTGTTTGATGTAAGATATTTTATGCATACATATTATATATAGCAGATAACTGCTAGTTGTTTAATACTTATAATATTTGAAGGAGATTATCTGATGCTTACTTCATAGGTTTACAGCCAGATGGGACTGTTAGAATCTGCCCTTCTCATATTTTTTTATAACACGGGTGAACCAGTAAATATAATCTCTAAATCAAATGGTAGTATCTACCTCATCTGGTACGTTTTTGTAAATACATAATCATGATTCCTAATTAATATGTACCAAATTGCCATCTAAGTTTTGATAACTGATGTACAGTTTCAGACTTCTTACAACTCTTCTAAGACTTTTGTGAATAATTTCCAGTTTTTAAGGATAGAGTATTTTATGAATGTCTTGATAATATTATAAATTAAATTAAAATTATTAAGGAGAATGATGACATCATTTTCCTTCTACTACTTGCTGTGCGTTTTCATTAGAGAGTATTATTCTTATAGATGCTTTTCTGTCGCTGAAAAATGGCACAATCTGCCTTTTGCAAAATACCATAAGAAAAGAATAAAAATTTTGTGCCTTTCAGTATAACTTTGAATTATATATTTCAGTATAACTTTGAATTAAATGTTGAACATCTACAGTCTAGGTCATGTTTAAATACATTTATTATGATAATTTCACTTGTCAAATTATTATTTTTGAAAAATCTTGCGTTAAAGTGATAAACTTTCTGTAAGATTTATGCCAAGCCCAGTGTGACCATACACACAAAAAATATCACACCAAGAAAGCCTTCAGCTGCAAAGATATTTCTTTAGCTGATCAATTAAAAGATTGATTCTTATTTTAAAACTATTTGTTTGGTTTTATTTAATTCATTTCTTGTAGGTACAGAGAAATGAAATGTAAGCAATTCAGATCTGTATGGACTCTGTGAGACTGAAACAGCTGCTGCTGAGTGGTAAGGAGGAAACACTGCCCAGGAGTTCGCAAAGTAACTCCTCAGACTTTCTCACAGAATGCTAGAGATTCACCTGGGAACAGTCAGGATGTTTTCATCAAAACACTGGACTTGTGAGATATGGATTATAACCAATTAGAATTGTAGTTTAATGGTGTGAGATTCACTTTAGCCACTTAGCACGTAGTCTTAACCCCATATAAACCATTTGCAGTGTATTAATAAAGGGCATTCTACCTAAATCATACTGATTGTCATGTGGTGTCCTTGATCCTCTGTAAAATATTGTTTACTTTAATTTCTCACATTAGAAACATGAACATGACAATTTGAGAGAGTAGACTTTCTTTAGAAGTCAAAACATTTCTCTTGGGTTAAAGAATGCTAGAAGACAGGATATGATAATTAGGCCAGTTATACAACATATGTACATAAAAAATACAGCAGTCTCAGTGGAGAGTTTCTACTAATAATACAGTTTTAGTATTATGTGACAAGTTTTTTAGAGATAGCTTCTAAATAATTGTGTTTTTTTGAAAAAGGGAAGTAGAACTCCTTAGATGTACAATATAGAATCAAAGAACTTCTAAATATTTCCTGTATGTCTACAAATTTGCTTTTGGCTTAACATACGGTATTAGATTCCCACTCTGGTAAACTAAGCTGAGTCACTGGAAGATATGCCTGTTCTACAAAAACAAATAGTTCCAAGAAATTAATTCAAGCATTTTCATCTTCAGCGTCCTCTCTTGCTTGGATGTTACTGTATTCCATAGCTCTGGTCTGGATTGCTTACAATAGTTTTCTCTAAGACAAATGTGCTGTGTATACCATTACTGAGGTAAAACTAGCCTCGAGGTGAGGTAGGACTAGTCATAAACTTGACTCTGTCCCAGGCAGAGAGACAGAAAGTAATTTACATACCTTGGTCTCTGGGAGAACTAGTGTCTGACTTCCTTTTATGTAACGACAGAGTCTTAACTTCCCTTATCTGTGATAAGCATACAGAGTATACCTGACACAGGAGATCTGGATGTAATGATGTAGAAAACAGAAAGTTTCTCATCGATTTCTAATGCTCAATATTGGTAAAGCCTTCATCTTTTATGTAGCAGCATCTGAGTTCTGTACTATTTCTGCATTTTCCATTAAATAATCATTGCATGAATAAAAATATGTAATACTGAAACTCAAGGATGGAAGCCACAACCCCCTGATTGTTACCTGAGTTCAATAAACTCTAAGAAGACTCATTTTTGTTTTTCTTGGATTTTTTTCAGGTCAAGGCCCCATGAATCTTGCATACTTTTCTGTCCACTACACTGCACCAGATTTAATATGAGAGATCAGAGTGCCTCACACAGACACACACACACAAATGCACACTTTTTAACCAGTGAAGCCCAATGATGACTCTTGAAAACTATTTTCCTTCACTGCTCAAAAATTATTAAAACTGAACTTTAACATAATAATAGCTGAAACTTCAATATGAGACTAAAAATGCATATTAAAAAGCAGTGCTAGAATAATATCCCATACATTTAATTGACTTGACAGTAGTGAGTCTCACTTTACATTTTCAGTTTTAACTTGGACTGAGATGGTTTGAGTTTGTAAAAAAAATCCCCAGTGACCAATTGTCTATTGCTTGACTGCTGTAAATGAAACCCTGGGAAAACTATATATGGCAAGTATCTGATGCCCCTGGGCAGTTACTTCTTAATGAACAGTAGCTCTTTCTGTCAGCTAAGACTGGGGAGGCTGTTGTGCAGCAGTAAGACTTTAGCAGGTAACTGTAAAGAAGGGAGCAAATCAGTAAAAGAAAACATAATCAATTTAACTGTGTGATAAAAGCTGGCATAACCAGAAAAATTCTCCACTATGAGCATTATACTCCTAGCAAAAAAGCACAGGATGATGCTGACTAGTTGCAACCTTGCACCTTGAATCATATTTAAAGGAAAACAAGTCTGTTAAGTTTGGGATTCAGAGGAAGGTTAGCTGGTGAAGAAAGGTACCATAGGAAAGAGGGAGACACTAGGATGTTTTACGTAGCAACACTAACCATTATATTAGCGAGGCTTTTCCACATTAATTAGATAGTGTTGATTGGTACACTGTTCAAATATTAGTTGGATGAACATGGAATTCTTGTTTCCTTGTGTCTGACGCGTACCCTTTTGCCCATAACAAGACTTGGAGTGAAACCACAGAACATGTCTACACCAGCACCTGCATGAACATATATTTCTTCTTTTTTTTTTTTCCCTCTAGGCCCTGAATTCTGTTGTGATTTAAATAGGACTTAGCTCTTCACTGTTCATATAGGTCAGCTTTAGCAAAAGCAAAACATAAGCACAGTTACAAAGAAATTGATATTTTTATAATGGAAGAATCTTGTATCATTAGGCACATCTGAAGGTAATATTCATTGTGTGAGCTCTTTTGTGCTGCAATTTGTGCCCAAGTCCTACTTTGTAATGAGCTTTAATTTAATTTAAAAATTAACACTATATAATTGATGGAGGAACCAAGTTTTCAGTGCTGAAAAAATGGTTGAAAGTTTGAATCTTAAAGCCTGGATAATGTTCAGATTCAGTTTTGGGATTGGCCCCAAGCTACCACCTTACACAGAATTTTTTTGGGGAGAGTTCTATCTTGCTCATTCAGATACTGTCCCAGAGTCACCCTCTTACACCCCAGTCTAGCTTTACCAGGTGTAGATTTTAATTTTAGACTCCAAGAGATTTTGCTCACACAAACTCTTTCAAAGTAATTTTTTTTGATACTTTGATTTTACCTTTGGAGAAAAACTACACTTTAAGAGTCGTTTGTTTGTTGTTTTTTTTTTTTTAATTTGGTGAGTTAATAAGCCTTTTGCCAAAAAAGGTTTTATAGAAATAACGTGCAACTTTCTAGGACTTACAAGCATTGCTGTAGAGTGGAGAACCTTGATGACACTCAGCAAACACAAAACTTCACTCTACTTAAGTGAGATACCAGCTACTTAAGTGAAATACAGAAAACAGGTGTTTAGGTTACCTACAAGAAGAAGAAAAGAGTGAAGGAAGGCATATTAAGAAAAGAAAGAATAAAGAGAGAAAGATATACTTACCACTAAGAAATCATATCTTGACAGCTTCAGGAGAGCAGGCTACAACAAAATGGAGACCTCATGTGGACCTCTTTATCTACTGTGGCTATTGTCTCCAGGTGGGCTTTATTGATTAACAGGCTTCTTATGCACCTTTCATGCCATATGGCTGCAGACCCCAGTGGCCATCTTGGCTGACCACTGGGCACAAGAGGGTGCTGAAGGTCTGGTCCTTTGCCCACACACACATGCACCCCCACAGGGTAGTTCTGCCCCATCAATTACTGATCTGGTGCCCAACGCACCAGGAACAATTTGGCTGTATAAACAAGCAGATACTTACAATAATCCTTCATACCCTCTAGTTCACTACTGTAGATGTAGGCCTTACGTATGTCCATTTGCCAATCACCAGGGAACAAGGTAAGTGGCTCAGAAAGAAATCAAGGAACACAGAAATAGTGTTTTTCTCTCCCAGGTGAATGTCATATTCATTAGATGAAAAAATGCTTTTATTGCTGTTCTCCTTCTTGTCAAATGTCAAATAAATGTTTGATTACAGGATACCTAAGCTTCAGCAAAAGACATATGATGTACACTTGTACAGACTAACTTAGAACCTGTGCCCCATGAGTTTTATTTAATTAGCATTCTTAGTAATAGTCTGTGACTGCAAGAAGTTCCTCCTGTGCTGCAGATTTTAACTGGACTTGGTAAAATCTGAGTGTGTGAGGACTGTAGGAGCAGATCTCTGGGAATTTGATTACAGAATGAGGAGGCTGTTAGGGATCTCAGGAGGTCATCTAGTCCATCCTTCTGCCCTTAGGACTATCTATGCTTATTTCATGCGTGACAATTATGTGTCAAACTGGTTCTTGATAATTGAGTGACAGAAATTCCACAGGTTGTCCAGGAAATCTCTTCTAGCTTTCCAATACTCTTTATTACTAAAAACTGTGGAATTTCTGTTTGGTTTTGCTATTGCTTTTCTAAGGCCCTACATAATTCTTCTAACAATATTTTAAACCATTATTTACTGGTTTATTTACCATTATTAAAAAATTGCAAATTTATTTGAATATTCAAACAAAAAATATAGGGAGGTTTCCTTTCTAGAAATTATGTAATGTCAAGTGCCTCAGGTTTTCAGACAGCAAATACTACCTTGTATCTTTTGTGATTAAAAACTTCAAGAAGAATTAATCTGTTCTGTTTTAGGTCTGCATGTAACCTAAGTACCTACGTTTTTTTTCACAGACTGGAAGACAGAAAACAGTTATACAGTAGTGCAGGTGTCCAGGACACATAAAATATGTGTAGAAGAAACAGGAAAAATAGCGATCATGCATAAAGTGCATCTTTAAACATTCATTAGCCACTTGGATGCACAGACTGGTGCTTATTTTACTTAAAGTTATCTACCTATGCATTAGCTATTTATTTTATGTGCACAGTTTTCTGTATTCATTCACATCACCTTTCAGGCATATTTTATACTCTGATTATGAAAACTCTGTTTGAAAAATTTAGCAAAAAAAAAGCTTAGGAAGATAGCAGAAAATATTTTGGAGAAAAAAGAAACAGAGGACAGTAGTCATTGAACAGAATGAACAAGAGAGAGAACACAGGGGAAATGTAAATTGTTCAAAATCAAATTAATATTAGGCTGAGGGCTATATGTGTCCTCATTTTTTAATAAATATATTTTTCTTAAATATATCATGAGCAAGAAATAAATAAGAAAACTAACATATTGTGTGAATATGGAAGAAAAAGCCAGAAGTAATAAAGAGAACGAAACAGACATTTTCAATATAAGAAATACTAAGAAAGAGGGAGGGTTAGAATAAGTGTAATGAGAAAAAAAAA
>VWZD01013056.1:25302-41796 GCA_013396695.1 Sakesphorus luctuosus
AAACATTTTTTTTTTCAGGAAGAAAAGAGGTGACTGAGACTGAAGAACACATAAGAAGCAGCCAATTCATTTGCCTTGTATAACATCGTTAAAGTACAACTAATCTGCAGCTGAGCTAAGGCAAGGTTAAGTAATTTTCAGACAAAATTTCCAAACAGTTAAAGATATTGGTTCTCAAAGCTTAATGCTGTTTTTTACACACCTTTACACTGAGATTCAGTACAGTAAATAGGTATTTTGAAAAGCATTTGCTCATCTATTTTTTTAAACATGGAATAACTTGAAGACAGAAGGCTGTGATCCCTTTTATGTTCCTTTTTGTATCTTCAGATTTTTTTCACTTCAATACACTCTTCTAGTACTTTGTATTAAGCATGGACCAATTCCCAGTATTTTCTTTTTGAATTTTATGGGAGAGATGCATGAAAATAAACTAAGGTTTGGTAGAAAGTTCATACCAGATATCAATTCTTGATGAAATTGAATAATTGGCCCTGTTATTTGCATGATGTTTTTATTTTAGTATTGATTAATTAGTGCTGGAATTCGTTGTTGTCTGGAAAAATATTTCTATAGATTGCTAGGTATTAGTGTAATAGATAAAGTTGATACTTTATCAGTGTATGTAGGTAAGTCATTTGGATAAGGTCATCCTCAAATACCCATGTATTTATGGAAGCTAGCAAAGAAATACTGTTTTATCATACTTTTAGGTTTGCACCTTGATTGTTCAATAACAGGAATTTTTATGTCTATTTTTATCATTCACGAATATACAAATTCATTTAAATACTCTCCATAGCTTACTCAAATCCCTCAGAAGTAACTGAAATGTATTATTTAAGACATAAACTGAACAAGTCAGATAGAGAGCTTCCATGGGAAGTACTGCAATGGCTGAGAAGGCAGTGCAAGTCCTAGAGAAAGAAAGAAATTGCCTCATTTAATTCTAGTTTGGTTTTTTTTTTCTCTTTTTAATCTCAGTGTTTCCCCAAATTATGTGCTAGAATGATCAGGTGATTGAAAGTAAGCAAGGGGTTTGGAATTTCTAAATTTGATAGACTGGCTTAGAAAGAACTGAGTGTTTTAAATTTGTTAAAAAACAACAAACAAAATCTTCCTTCCATAAGTGATTAAATTCAATAGATAGAAAAATTAGATTTGGTTTGGTGATAATCTGAACTTTATACATTTCAGTTTTCTGAATGTTTTCGACTGCAGAATATGTATTATCTTGGAATGCTTTTGTACAAGTTTAAGTAGGCCATTGACTAAGTCTTAAGTATAGAAGATCATGTTACTGATCAAGTTATATGACTGACTTGATCTGATTATTGACTTACTTACTTCATATGTTTATTTTCATGCGTGATATAATATCTTGGATCCATAAAAATAATGTTTATCATTATCTTGTGTTTTCTATGGAGTGGAAAATTAGCTCGTGGAGTGATATGAATCGCTTGTCCATGAAGCTCATGCACAGGAAAATCATGAGCACAGATTTTTGACTCCTGGAGTTTGTAATCCTAGCAGTCTTTTGGGGTTTGTTTTAGGTATTTTTTTTTTAGGTACAGAATGTTTACAGATCTACATACACTTGTATATATTTATCAAGTCAGTATTATACTTCTTTTAATCCCAGCACTAAGAAATATTTAATTTCCAAGTTTAAACTTAGTTGCATTAGCACCTTCACACCCAGCCTAAGGGGTCGTGTCTGCTAATGGGCCATCAATGATTCCAAAAATATCCCATGACTCACAGACTTAAATCACTCATTGTGGAACTCTGCCTTGGAGGAGGTACTGGCCATTCCCACCTGGACCTGAGTGTATAAAATCCTGGTGTTTGGGGACTTCGGGTACTAGTCATCAGATTGAGAGAAGGACCAGAACCTCAACAGGACTGTGACTGCCACTCAAACAGACTGAGATCATCATCCACACCAATAGGTTTTCCTTTCCTTTTACTTTGTACTCAGGGGGACACCATGGGGCTCTGCACAGGAGCTAACACCATTCTGTTCATTTCTCAGGGTGGTGAGTAATACCTGGGGTTTTTTCAAGTTAAAACCAATTTTTCTTCTGTATCATTGAATTTCTTGTAATCTTTTCAGTAAATTGTAACTCAGACTTGTAAGTTCTCTTGAATTAGGTTCATTTCTATCACAGGTTTACCTTTCATCTTTGTTGCAAAACCTATGAGATTTTGTTGAACAGTAGCCATTTTACTTATTAAAAACTACCTGAAGTTATAGATCAGGACAACTGGATAATAAGATAAAGAAAGAAAATATTTAGCAAGAAAATAAGTAGAAAATACTACCTTTTGCAGAACTTTTACTATTTCTGAATTAAATAATACAGTTCATACAAATATTAAAGAATCTGTTGTATACTGATATATTTACAATCTATAACTTATTCATACTCTTGCCTTTTGTATGCTATCTGTATTTCAGTTTCAGTAATTGCAAGAGGATTGGTTTTAAAACATAAATGAAATAATATATTTCTTCTAATTTCTTGCCTATGAAAATCCAGTCTAATTTTAAATGATGGAACCCGTGTTTTTTTGAGATATAACTACATTGTACCAAAAGAATTAGCGAAATTTTGTAGGAACTAAGGAATACTTAATCAGAAAGGTCTTGGTATTCAAAATTAATACAGTGGTTAATAATAATAGTCCTTGGAGTTCCAGAACTCAAAAAACCAGTTACATATACACATTTATAAATTTCTTTGTATTTGTCTTCTGATATAGCAATTCCTGATAAAAAGTTAAGTTCTGGTTTGAGGTGCCTAAAACAATACTCCAAAGTTTATTTTACAGTTTAAACAATCTACTTCAATCTTATTTGACAATCTTTCTTCTGGCAAATTGTGGATTGTCTTTAGTTAAAATACAGTATTTACTATGAGTTAGAATGAAACCACCAAATTCGTTATCTGCATGACCTGAGGCTATATTTGAATGTGCATCTCCAGAGGACAAAACTCACTGATACAATGGACTTTAGACATTGATGTTATCTCACTTGTGTACTTCTGTCATTATGCTGAAGGACTTTTATATGAAAGAAAAATTTCTTTTCCTCAGAACACATGATTACTTACTATATTTTAATGCATAATATGATAATGGTTGTGGAAAAGGACAGCATTTATTTCCTTCTGTTTTTTCAGTGAATTGATTCTAAAGCATTTTATGCATAATAATTATTAGATTTTTTATCCTTTTAGAAATTATCTCATAAACAAAGGAAAAGATCATTTTCCTAGTATTTAATTTTATTTTTATCAAGTTTGATGACATCATTAAAGTTGAGAGACATAGTATTCCTTGATTCTATCATATAAGGGTTTTAACTCCATCAGTTTCCCAAATGTGTCCAGTACTAGACAAGAAGGAAGGAGAAAAAAAAATAGGGAAATACTATTATCACAATAACATGTTGTAATATGCCTATTAATAAAGATGACATAAAGTTCTTTGTTATCTAAAAATATTTTGCAAATACCCTACATTAAAGTCTGAGATTAATATATTGCTAATTAAAACTCTCTAAGTTCCTCTTGCGATAAAATAATTTGTTATTATTATGTGGTTCATGAAGATTGAATATGCTGTTCAAGTTTAACAGACCCTTCAAGAAGATCCCCTGTCTCTCCCTCTATCCAACTCTATTTTCCTCTCTCTTCTCTTTGCTACCCTTCCCCTCCCCTCCCTGCCTTATGCTGCCCTTCCCATTGTTCTTATTGTGAACACTGGGTGAATAGTTGTACCTGTACATGTGAAATTCAAAATAGTCAAATGTCTGTATAAGGTGACTTTGGAGAGTAGAAGAGGTTTTGCTTTAAGTCTAAGTCAGAGAACTGTTAAAATTAGCTGATTCTCTCTATTGTATAGACTTCTGTAGAATAAGAAGAACTAAAAAAATATTATTTTTTTTACAGTAATGGCAGGCAAATAGATTAGATACATGGAACTTATTTTTTTTATTGTATCATAAATCATACAGTTTTGAAAAAAAATACAAACCTCTGGCTTAATTTTTGTTTTGCTAGTGTTTAAAACTCCACTGGTCACTATTCTGCCTAGGAAAATAAAAAAGGCAGTTTAAGGTTATTGGGAATGATAGTTCACTGAAGTTTAAAATGGCTCAAAAACTAGACTTTCAGATTCTCTTTTTCCTACTTGCATTTTTGTAAATGTTTTCAAACATACTAGTTCAGCTCAGGGGAGGGATGGAGAGAGAGAACAAGCTTAATTTATTGAACCTGACTAATCTTTTATTATGTTGTATCAGTACCTTCTAGTATTTGTTTTCATATTCATTCATTTTCAGTTTGTTGGGCATGTTTCTAGGGATCAGAAAATCAGAAAATTACGTCTAGATTAATATTGTCAACAGTCCCATCCTTTCACTCTTTTGTACACTCAGCTGAGGAATATTATGCAAAACCCAAAAGTTTAGTAATATTTGGACGTCAAAAAATGAGCAGTCTAAAATATACATGAGTATGGGTGGGGGTCTGAGGATTAATAGATTTTCTTTCAAGGATATTCCTTTGAGTATTTTTTGGTTTTGATTTGTCTTCTTTAAGTTAATTAATTGATCATGTCATTTCAAAATCTCACATTCCTCTGAAAGTGGAAGTGAAACTTTCAGTCCATTTAACTGGACTACCTTCTCAATAATATTTTTTCCTCTTCTGCTGAAAAGTCTTCAGTACTGTGCCTTATACAATGGCAAAATATAAACACACAGCTATGTCTATCATGAGAAATGAGGTTGTTTTGTAGTAAATAACCCCTAAGTACTCTTTTCTTTAGTTCAGTGTTGTCTTACTTCTGTAGAATGATGAATAGCAGGGACACAGGCTTCTTTAATATCTCTTTAGAACAAAATTCGGAGTCTAAACATGTTGTCCATACCTTTTCCTCCTAACTGAGTAAAAGGAATGGGGAAAAATAAAATTGGTACTGTCAGAATAAGGGAATGGCCTCTACCAACTCTCCCTATGAGAGAAGACAGTTACTTCCTATAGTATTTAAAGTAAGTCACTATAGCAAAGCAAATACTACGGAATGTTTTTACAACAGTTAATTAGAATTTACATGTATACACTTATTTTGTTTCCATCCAAATGTCTGTACCAGAGTAATAGTATTTTCCAGCACTTACTTACAGAACCGGGAAAGAAACACATGTATATTTGTCAGAAGACTTGCTTTAAAATGGTTCCCACTGCCTATGTGCACATGAGAAATATAAGTTAGAGAGACACATTTACTACAATTTTCTTGTGGTATGGCCTTATACAGGATCCCTTGAAATCAGTGGTACCCAGGTGGATTCTCTTCTGTTCATTTATGAAAAAGGAGAGGAAAATTCTCAAGAGAACTGTACTTCTGTTGGCAGGTTTAAGAAAATAGGTTTTTGTAGAGTAAAGGATATAAAGACATTAACTACAGATTTAAATTGAACATGAATTGTTTGTGCATGAAAAAGATGACAGCAACAGCAATAATGTCTCAGTGGAAATAGGCAGCAAAGTATAACCTGAATTTTTGTCATACTTTATGGGTTACTAGAAGGAAATTACAGTATAAATGCCTGCTTTCTTTTATTTATTTACAATCTTGTATATAATACAACTTCTTGCCTCACAGGACTTAAATAGTTCCAGAAAAACTGGAACTGAAAACATAGGAAGAGCAACAGTGATTGAGATCAGATTTCCTTCTTAGTTTGTTTCTTATGTCCAAGAGTGACAACATTCTCTTTGGAAAAGAGCATAGTGGCAATGGATTGAATGAAATGTTCCTTTCCTCACTGTACTTTCCCAGTTTCCAGCAAGTAAGCAGTACATATTTTTTGTGCGGGTTGGAATGTAAATGCACCTAAATAAGAAGAGTTACTGGACTGAGCATATAAAGGACTGAGAAAATGAGAGTAGACATTAGGTATAATAAATTGGGACACAAAGTATGTAAGTTTATACTTAATTAAGTCAGTTTAGTATGCCATTGTGTTCTCATGGCCTGCACAGCAATGCAAGAGGTTACCTACTAAGCAGTCTAATCCCAAAAAGGGTTCTAAACCAAGATTCCTTTTCTTGGGGTTTGGGAACACTGCTGTGTCTTATCCATATGTTGAAAAAGGAATAAAATCAAGATCTAGCACTTTCTGTGCAAGTACTCTTAACAGTAAGATATTTGATAAAATTCATGTACTGTTGGCAACACAAATAACTTGCTTTAGATAGGAATTTGGTATTTTAGTACCCTGCACTGTGGGAAGTACTTAGTGAAATTCCTGTTCAGGCATAAACCTGTGTCTAGGGTTTTTATTAGGTGCTTCAGGTAGAGTACTTCTTCACAAGATGGTCTGTGGGGATCAGTAAGTGATTTTGAAGTCTCCCAGAGACTCTGACTCAATTAGGCAGATATAATCTCCACTTGAAAACCTCAAGGCTCCTATAGGTCTCCCAGGGCTATATAGGGAACATAAGCACTTAAATGCCCATTGTGGGGTTCGGGGTCTGAATGCAAAGAAGTGGTGAAGTCAACAATATGCTTATGTAACTTCACTGTTTTTAACAATGTGAAAAAAACATTCAAACTAGAATTACCCATGTACCTCACTGCTTCTAAGAGGGTGGAACAAGAATAATATCAGGTTGCCTAAGCTTTTCTTGATTTAGAGTTTACCTTTATAATTGTGCACATCACACAATATATTGTGAGCATTAATGACTCATCAACTTTTGGGTTCCCTGTCCCTTCAGATACAGAAGCACATCTGTAGGGTGGTAGCCCTGATATGAGTTGAGGGAAATGCTTCGACCCCCTGGAGGAATACTTGCAGGAAGGATTAGCTCCCTGAAAGTGTTTATTGAGGGGGTTACAGAAGAATAATAATAGCCAACCTTCGCGAATGAAGATTTGGGAAGGGGTCTCCCCACGTGGGTGTGCCCTTCGAGCCTGTGCACTGGATTTTTAGGTGATGCACAGTGTGCACACAACTGGCCCCACCGTTTAAGTCCTAAGGTTCATCTGCCATGGCTGAGCAAGCTTGGACAGTGACAGTGAAGTCCTTGGGACTATCTACAGCACCCAGTACTAACCAGGGCTGACCCTGCTGAGCATCTGAGATCTGACGGGACTCGAACTCGTGACCTTGGGATTCAGAGACCAGAGTGCTCTCCATTACACCACACGACCGCGCTGCAGAAGAATGGAGTGTTATGGAAATGACATGGCCTTTCTTCACTCACCCTGTGGCACCCTGCAGAGACCCAAGGAGCCACCCCTCAGGCATCTGTCTATCACCCCCACAAATATTAACTATAATCACTCAACCTACCTAAAAGAAAAAGAAGAAGGTATAAAAAGAGATTGGGCATGAGCAAAAACTGGGGAGAAAACTTCCAACACCTCTGGGAGAGCAACCTATGAGCTATCTGTTTGACTCCCCCACCCCATCAGACATTGCAGGGGTAAGCAACCAAATTCTTACTCTATTTTCCTATGCCTTACTAATCATAATTTGTTATAGCTCACTTGGTGTATACGTGTTAGTGAGAAGCTGCTATATTCTCCCTATTGCTTTTGCTGTGTTTAAATGTGGTGTTGAGCTGTTGTGTTTCGAATTAGTAATCGTCTGTTAGTTAAATTTGTTGTGGGAGGGGTATACTGCTGGAGATGCCTGTAGAATGTGTTTTGTGCCAGTTTCTTTGGGGTGTTTTTATCATCAATTAAATACAATCCTGCAGCTAAATGTTATCACTGAGTAAGCAATCCATATAGTCATTGTCACATACTTGTATTAATAAAAGTTATTTTGGGAGCTGTTCTTGATATTAAGTGTGGTCCATAAACTGAGTATGAAAGACCTTTCCAGGCAGTGTGCTGTCCTGTGTTGTCTCTTCAGATGAGACGCAGACAGGCTGATCTGGGTTAAATAAAGCTTTGATGTTCTGGGATGCTTGTAGTTAATAAGTTCTCCCTGGCTAAAGTGTGGTCTTCATAGAAAGGTCGAAAATCTTTCAAGCCTGTGTTCTGTCCCATGTTCAACAGGCAGTGCTGAGTTCATAAAGTTTTGATTGTTCCTAAGATGCTTACAGCCAATAGCTTTATATTAATACAGGTGGGACTAGAAATCTTTGCATTTCTGTCCTTCTACCCCCTTTCACGTGACATCAATTTTACATGTAAGTACTGGAAAGACCTAGGCCCAGGTAATCCCTTGAGTAAATAAAAAATGGAGATTTTTAATCTGGATTTTATCAGTGGACTCAAAGGATTAAATACCAGTGCAATTTATGTAGATGAATGGGTTAATGCTCACATTAGAAAATCTTGAGAGCTGCATTTCTGTGTTTTCAGCACTCATAAGTCTATTGATATATTAATCAAAGGAATTTGTGTCTAAAAATTTGTGGGTGAGAGACAAGGGCTTTCATTTTGATCATATTGAAGCCCAAAGGATAAAGGTAAATTTATGTCTTCAACCAATAAAGAACATTATGTACAGAGAGTATAATCAGAACTCTTTGTATTTGGTACATATTGTTGTTTTAATATTTGGTCTGTTGAATCCATAAATGCAGTAGCATTTCCTAGAGCTGTGTGGGGTTTTTGGGTTTTGGGTTCTTTGGCTTTTTTTTTCCTTTTTTTTTTTTTTGAACAATTTAGGAAACTTCAGAGATATATAGAATTAAAACACACAATGGAATTTGTATCATATGAATTGTCTTTCATAATCGGAATATACAGGCAGGTGTCACATACGCAAAACATTCAGATACATTTCTTTAGGCACAATAATGAGAAGTATGATGGACTAGATGAAAACTCTAGTGTAGGTATGCGGCGTTGGAGGGAAGGGAGAGGGGTTCTCTGCTTTCCCTTTTGTCCGAGGCAGGGGGAGAGGGGAGACAGAGACAAGGAGTCCCAGGCAGTTGCCGGCAAGAGAGCAAAGTGTTCATTCAAGAAATCCACGAGGTATATCAGATCTCAGGGGGCAGGCCCCAGATCTGGGCTGGATTGGGTGAAAACTGAGGAAGGGGCAGGGTCTCAGGCCCATTAACCAATGAAATTAGGACAAGGGCAGGGCCGGCTGCACTTCCGGCCCTGTCCCCCCACAGCCACGAGGCAGAGGTTCCACCCACAGGGCTTCCCACCCTGAAATTGGGCCGAGAGGGGAGGGGTGCTTGGAAGCCCTCCGGTCCGCAGGGCTCCTGAGTGAGGGTGGGCACCGCCTAGCCCAGGACAGGACAATCCAGCCTAATGCCTGGCTCATCAAGGAAACAAAGAAACTTGAGGGATACAATGGACAGAGTGTGGTGGTCATCTAATAGCACAGACAGGGTAACAGAACTAGGCAGAGGATTGCCTATTACAAAAACCCTTGCATTTTAAAACTTTCAACTGCAAGTCTCGGAGTTGTTTAAGGTCTTTGTCCAGCGCTGTCTTTGGAATTCATTTCAGCATTTTCCTACATGTAGGCATCTGTATTGGCATCCCACAATGATTTATGTATATTCATGTACAGAAAAACTGTGAGAGGTTCATCATGGCTAGGCTTTGTAAACCAAGATTCGGGAAGGGCTCTACCCACGTGGGTGTGTCCTTTAAGCCTGCGCAGTGGATTTTTTAGGTGAGGCACAGCGTGCACAAAAACTGTCCACACCCTTTAACTCCTAAGGTTCATCTGCCACTGCCAAGTGAGCTTGGACGGTGACAGTGAAGTCCTCAGGACTAGAACCTACAGCCCCCGGTATTCACAGGAGGTCTCCCATCCAAGTACTAACTGGGGTTGACCCTGCTTAGCTTCTGAGATCTGACAGGATCAGGCATCAGGGTGGCATTTAACTGCCAGTGAGAGGTTAATACTACCACAAATGAATACTTTATCCAAAGTCTCAATTCATTGTATTCACAGAGAAGCTGAGTGGCATTGGAAGTTTCTTAAAAATCTGTTTGGCTTCACTTCCCTTTTCAGGTAGCCATGAGCTGCTTATAGGACACAGACACACCAGTGAGAAGCGCATGTGTGTGTGCGTGTTTGTGTGCCTGCTTATGTGGATCTTCCAGAACCTTAACAAATTGCACTAGGCATTTTTCTATATATAACTGAAACGAGTGCATTAAGCTTTGACACATAAACAGTAAAGGGTGATGTCATGTTAAAATGAACTTTGTTTTTCTCTTTCATAACAAAAAAATACACCTGCATTTCAGACAGTGTTATATGGAAAATGAAAATCGTAGGGCTGACTTGGTGTCAGCATAGTACCAAATGTGTAGCATCAGGACTTTTATGACATTTTCAAAAAAGTTACAAATAGCCTTTCAACAGCCATTAGAGACATAATTCCAAACTATGTCTTCAACTGCTTTCTGGACAAAAAGCTACAATCACAAGCAAGAGCATTCAGAACAGCAGAAGGAAAAAAATGCCATAAAACAGGTTCTGAGTTCTTTTGAAAAAATTAGAACTACCTAGACTAAGAAAATCATGTCCATGTATTTCACTTTCTTTTTTAAAGACTTAAAAAACTTTGTTGTGTTTCATCTAATTCTGGAGATTAAAAGCAAACAAACATAATCTTGTTTATTTTATCTTAATTAAAGTAATTAAATAATTAAAACAGAGAGCAAGGATTAAGAATAAAGAAAACTGATTATTAGAAAGTGGCCAAGAAGGCTACCAAAATCTTCTCAATGACCATTGTGCAATTGCCCTACAACAGTAATTGCCTTTCATGTGACATTCGTGGAGTATGATAAGGTAAATAACCACAGCCATGTTCAATAATGTGAAACAGATCACCATCAATAGAACAAACATGAGAACTTCTATTTTTATACCATTTCATTTTAAACTAAACCAAGCTGTGTACTTACTGAATACATTGGATAAATGCTGTTCATCCATCTGTCTATCCATCTCTCTGCTCATTGATGCATAGATGCACAAATATACACATTGATATTTTTTTAATGTTCTGTTCACCAAAAAATCTGGGACAGGATAATACGATCTATCTTTGCAGGAGCTAAAGCAGTGAACTAAGATGATGCTGGAATAAAATAGAATATTATATTTTCATTTGGACGTGACTGACAGCAATCATCTGCTCCAACTGCCTGACCACTTCAAGGATGACTAAAAATTAAATCATGGGGGTTTTAAGGACATTGTCCAAATGCCTATGAAACACTGACAGTCTTAGAACGTCAGTTACCTCTCCAGGAAACTTATTGCGGCATTTGACCAGCATCTTGGTAAAGAAATACTTCCTCATGTCCAGTCTGAAACTTCCCTGACACCTTTTTGTTCCCCAAAAGCTCTGCTACTAATTTCTTTCATAGGCTGCTAGAAGGTGAGGTATACAGCTCTAATAATCCCATGAACAGATCCTTCCCCAGTTTGTTACATGGTAAATGATCATGCATAAGACAATGCCTTACTTTTCTCTCACATATATTACTGGAGATAAATGGGGGACCTGCATAGCAATGATGCTTATATTAATCACTAATTTTATTATTTTCCTGACTTACTATTAATAAGAAAATTCTACTACTTCTAAAATCTTGTCTGTTGCTCAACAGCTAAAGATGATCAGATAAACATAATAGCCTAGTTCATTCAACTCAAGATGATACTCAATAAACATCAGCTACACTTATGGCGTTCCATTCAATTTTACAGATTCCCATCTCTGCTCAGACAAGGCTTGTCCACCTTTCTTCTTCTGACTGTTTAGCTGAAACTCACTTGTTTTTGGTTTTTTTTCATGCAGTGTCATGGCTGCCCCCCCCACCATGGCAGCGAGCCGGGAGTAGAGTCACAGCTGCTTCCCAGGACACGCCGCGGCTCTCCACTCCCAGTTTTCCTTCTTTGTTTGGGACAAAGGACACAGAGAGAGAGAGAGAGAATTCATCTGAGTGCTCACCACTTGTCTGCCTCGCTGGAAAAAAGACTGAGAACTCCCCCTGTAGCAAGCCAAGGTGTGACACTGACTCCGTCCATAAATATAACTTTTTCTCCAGGAGAAACCTACCGGTTTTTGGGTTGTTCTCTTTTGTTTTTTTTACTTGTGGTGTTGAGAAAGCAGTTTGCTCTGGTCTGTTTACAGTTATAGCTATACCTACATACATATATACATATATATATATATATAAAAAATAGTTAAGAACAGTTATCCTTCTTATATCCATTTTCCAATTAAAGTTCCTTTTCTTAAATTTAATAAAGAGTGATGTGATTATTGTGGAGGAATCCTCTCCTCTGCTTTTTGATAAACATTTTGGTTTTTCCCCTCAAACCAAGACATCATGCTTTTCCCTGGCTCCAACGTGGTGTTTCCAAGAGGTGCAGTTCCTCCAGAATATATCCATCTGCTTTGGCAGGCAGCAGTAAGTGCTCTGCCATGGAGCATATCCTCTTTTTCCTCTTTTCACCCCAGTGCCTGCCCTTCTTTTCTCACTTGTTTTGTTTCTCCCTGCTCTGCTATGCAATATTTTTTTTCTTTTTTATTTACTTTTTCTCAAATGGCCTACCATCTTGACTGCTGGGCTCAACTATGCTGGGATGGGTGTGGTGGGGCTGTCTGGAATCATATGGCATCAGCCCCCATGCTCTCTTCGCAGAGGCCAACCCTGCACCTCCCCCCCAGACACCTGGAGACACCTGCACCCAGAACATAAAAGCATTCATGCTGTCCATAGCATTACCTCCAAAGTTACAGTGATATGGAGGAAAAGGAACTAGAAGTTGTTGGTGTACCTAGAGATCTAAATCAAACACCAGCTATTCCAACCTGTCCATTTCTTTTACAACCTACTTCTCCCTCATTTCTGTGTTTTCAACCTGAGTTTCTACACTGGAAATCTACAAAGAAATTTAGGCCCTACTCAACTTAGGAAGATTCAGAGTTTTATTGTTTTCTGTCAGATAGTCTTAGGGAATGCTGTGAGTGCCTACTCTTTGTCTGTGGTTGGTATGAATTGTATAATCTGTATGTGGTATGGTCTGATTAAGTGAGTGATGGCTCTGGTCATCAAAATCTATACAGATCCAGAAGAAACTACACAAAGTCTACGATCTAGGTAAAAGATATCATACCTGCGTAGTGGATTTTTATGGTGAGAATTAGTGGCAAAATATAAGAAAAAGCAGCTAAATTAATGTAGGTTTATGTCTTTTTTAAAAAAAAAATATATATTATTTCATAATTTTTTTTATTTTATTTTTTTTTCCCAGAGAAGGGCAGCAAAGCTTGTGAAGGGTCTAGAGAATGAGTCATGTGAGATGTGGCTGAGTGAGCTAAAGTTGTTTAGTCTGGAGTAAAGTAGGCTCAGGAGAGACGTTATTGCTCTCTACAATTTATCTGAAAGGAGGTTGTAGCCAGGTTGGGGTTCAGTCTCTTCTCACAGTCAGCAAACATCAGGATGAGAGGACACAGCCTATGCTGCACCAGGGAGGTTCAGTTGGACATCAGGAAGAATTTCTTCATGGAAAGGTAAAGCATTGGAACAGGCTGCCCAAGGATGCGGTGGAGTCATCATCCCTGAAGGTGTTCAAGGAAAGACTGGATGTGGCACTTAGTGCTATGATGATGTAGTTGACAAGTGATTGATGATTGACAGGTGATTGGCCAAAGGTTGGACTCGATGGTCTTGGAGGTCTTTCCCAATTTTAATGATTCTGTGATTCTGTATGTACTGTCCATCCATTTTTGACTGCTATTCATGATCACATCTTGTATATTTATCCTACATACATGCACACATACACTTTTGTGTATGTTACAGATACACCTTAAAAAAAATTCCGAACTTAACCCTCAAATAGTTATGTTGTCTTCACAGTTCAAAATAATTTTACAAGATAAAATTAAAACATCTAACATTTAATCCTTAACATCAAAGAGATATACTTAATGTGCTGCCACTGTTGTGGAAGAGAAAGCTTTTAACTTTGTCTGGAGTCACATTATCAGGTTGACAACATGAAGTTTAGCTCAGAGATTGGAAATAGTTGTAGTTTTTTATTACATATGCTTTTAAACTATTTTCAATATTCACCACTATGTACAGAAAGGTAAGAATTCTAATTCATTCCTCTAGTGACAAAGAGCTCAAATACTTTAATACATTACTCAGAAGAGCTTCATATGTCTAATTGTCAGAGCACTATAATATACTCACCTTGAGATTATTTCATGGTGAACATCAAATCTCTTTCTGGTCTCAAGTAAGCTTGCATCCTGAACCGACTATTACCATAAACTCTTGAACATGGAAAAAAATACTGAAACCTCAAGGCAATAGACTTGATAAAGTATATATTTGTTACTTAACTTTGGCCAGGTTGGAAATTAAACTCTTCCACTACCCTACTGCTTTAGCAATTTTTTTGATCTATTTCTAACAGAGAAATATGTAAAACTGGTAAAAAATTGTAATATTAAATGAGAAGCATTTGGTCCTGGAAGCAGGCAAGAGAGGTTAAGCTAGTGGAGTAGGGGAGTGGGAAGCAGGATGTGAGCAATCTAAAGTGAAAAAAAAAAAGTTGCGTCGGTTTTTGAGCTCATCCAGTTTTCGACGCGAGAATCACAGATGCAACCTTCGTGGAAGTATAATCCGTGTTCTCCTTTATTGTTTACATTACACATACACTTAACAATAGTACAGGAACATTATTGGTCAATGGCTAGGGTGTGCTTGCTTTTCCATGCTCTTGGATTGGTACTCTTCTCAAAACTATGCCCTTCCGTATCAGTGTGTTTACTTGCTTCTCTAACGACTGCTGCATAGTTTCTAGTTGTTTACTGTTCGTCTTGAAGAAGGCTCAAAGATGCAGGGGCCCTGTTTCCCCCTGCATGGCCTGGGTTGTGCACTTATGCTTCTAAATTCAAATTTCTCCCAACAGCAATCGGTAGAAGCAACTGACTGGTGTTCTTCTAACACATAAAAAGTATGCAGCAGATTCAAAATAACAGCACTCTGTGTTCAGATTCACCCAAAAATGGTACCAGAAGTTACTCTTGCATGACATAACCATGAGTATTTGCATAACTATGAAAGTATAAAACTCATGAAACCTTCCACTAACCTGAACTGGGCTGATGGTGGTCTTTCAAGACTAGTTTGTGTTATCATAGTAACCTTATCAATATATCACTGCAATTAAGAGAAAACTAAGTAACAATTACAGGTTCTCAGCATAGTAACTAGCCATTTAATGCACCATCAGGTTGAAAAACACTGTTTTGAGATGTGAAGGATTTTGTCCAGAGAGTTAACCTTTTTGACTTGGTATTTTTGTGTCTTAAGTCCTCTAAGGTCAGGCCAAGAAAGACATCTCTTCAAAAGTGTAAAACTATGTTTTATAAAAGGAAAATCAACTTTGTTCTAACACTGATAAAACTCAAAGTAATTGTCTGACAGATTTAATATTGCTAAATACTACTAATAAAAATGTAGAGAAATTCACCATACAACTGTATATTAAAGTATCAAAAATAGTTTCATTTTAAGATTGCTTTATAGTAACTGAGTTGTATTTTTTCAGATTTATTATTTGCTCTGCCAAGAAACATGTATAACTTATAATTATGAAAATGTACTGAACTAAATTAGAAGTAAATCATATACAATTCCTAAGACCCCTAACATGTAAACTTTGATGCTTGTTAAACATCACAAAATGTAAAAGGTTTTTAAACCTTTAGATTTAAGAATGCCATATATTTTAATATTTTATCTTCTCTGCCCTAGAACTTTTTGTACCAATCAGGCTATAGTTATGATGTTACGTGCTGCTCCGTACTTGGCTCTTTTTCCAGGCAGCATGAGTCCTGGGGGATGCATCAAAGAAAGCCATTAGTGCACTCATTGGTGTAAAACTTGCATGATGCCATAAATCTTTTAGCAAGTGGATTTGGAAGATGTTTTTGTGAAGGTTATGCGTGTAAGATAAGCTACATTACATGAGCCTTCAATGTATGCCTTCAACATTACACTTTCCAACATTTAACAAAATAGTGATTGCAAAGATCTGCATCCTCAGAGGCCTTGTTATGCCAGCACCAGTGCAAAGGGAGTACCCTCAGACTGTCTTCTGTGTTCTAGTTGCAAAAGAATATTTTTTATTTTCCTGAGCTATCTAAGAAAACCTGATTCTTTAGAAGATTTTGTTTTTTATTCTTGAAGGTTTTAAGAAGTAACATTTTACTACATACATACAAACAAGGATTTAACTTTGAGAAGATTGTATATAAATGTACAGACATTGCAAAATAAAAGAAATTGGTTTTATCTAATTTAAGCCATAAAGATTTTATTGTTCTGTTCTTGTCAGTCTATAAAAATTCCATATATCAGTTAAGACAATCAAATCTCCTAGACTTTGAAGAATAAAGAGTATGTTCTTTTATCTGCTGGACTCTTGCTCATTCTGTAACT
>VWZD01013056.1:47811-71629 GCA_013396695.1 Sakesphorus luctuosus
GGTTACTTCTTTGTCCTATAAAATACCTAAGAAGGAGACCTTTTTCTTTAATGGAACTTAATCTTCTCCTATATGGTCCAATGTTCCCCTGTTTAGAACTCTTGGAATGTGATGACTTGGTTCAAATCTCACATTTAAACCAAGCCAAACCGGAGTTCTGAACATGGGACTCCTTTTTAGCCAGACTAGGAGAGATTTCTATATTTACGTGGGACTCTATGCATTTATCTGACATAATAACTGATAGGCATGTATGTAGAAGGGAGGAGGGAGACAGAGGAATGAAGAGATATAACTTGCATTAATTGCTTCAAGAAAGCTTAACTCTAAAAGCCTTAGCACAAATCCTTGCATTTTTCTTACTTAGATGAAATGCATAAACAGGTTTTCCAATGCTATTCTTTGTGCCAGGCCATCTCTACAAAATGCCTTTGCGGTTTGTTTTAGGTTGCTTTACATTGGATCCTTTGAACCCCATTCTGAGATACGTATGTCTTCCCATGTCCTGTTAAACATGCTTAAGGTATTGATTCCTCTAGCACTTCTGTAAAGGTGAAGTGATTTTGTAGGGTAGAGTTTATTAGAGAGAGCAATTATTTGGGACAAAGAAACACCTTAAGAGTGCAAGTTACTTTTATTTAACATGGTAGCTTACCTCTATAATTTTGTATACTGCTTTATAATTGTTTAGATGCTAGGCATAGACTTGTTACAGATTTACATTATATAAGCTCATTTTTCTACTTTCCCGACCTTCTTTGAAAACTTGTCCCTTGCAGTATATTTATCAGTGTCTTCTCTGGCTTACTTGTCTGGCAATCTGTCCCTTGGCATCCTTGTAACATCTGTCATGAATGTCTATCTGCACCATTCTCCAAGTCCTTCATTTGTTGCCTTGTCTGCTCAGAGTAATTGCCACATTCATCATAGCTACTTCTTTTGAAGTACAAACAATTTCATTCCCTGATGTTGCATTTAATGTCTTCTTTGTAGTTCTTTGTATTTTATTTCTTTTCTCTATTGTGAGATCACTGCACTAAGCAAACAAGTCTAAAAGTAGTGCAAAAATCAAATTTTTATCCCTTCCTTCACATGTTGAGATTTTCATCATTACATAAGTAAAGAGTTCACAACTCTATCACAATTTGCAGATGTACAAGGAGTGCTGCCTTGATCCTCCTTCAAAATAATATGAACTGGAAATTGAAGCTGCAATTAATTGCAATGATGTAGTGAAAAGTATAGGCTGGTACTGTACAGAATTATAACAGAGCAAAAGATGCATTCACTCAAAAGTACAAATCACAATATTTCAGTCCTTTTTCATCCTGAGCCTTATGGATGCCAGTGCCCCTGTCTGTAAGAGAACAATGAGAAATATGAGATAATGTGCTGGAATCCTATAATTTTTAAAGAATGTTTACTAAATACTCAGTGACAAAACAACCTTTGCCAATATTTCTTATGTAAGAGAATGTATTTTCCTTAAGTGTGTGATTTCAGTTTACAACACTCTCTCAGGCACACTTAACTGCCAAGCAGATAAGCTTGTCACACTGTTCTACCTAGAGACATCCTATTTCCTATTTTAGTAACAGATTCAAGAATCATGCAATAAATAAAAGTATGAGCTTACTCCAGTGTGATTCCTTCATAGCTTTCCTAGCAAATCTGACATCACGAATTGTACAGGTAAATTAAATTAGTAAGCACAAAAGGGGCATAGGGATGTACCACTTTCTAAACACTGTCTAATTCTTTACTAATCCTAATTCTTTGCTATTAGTACCACATCATATTAGACTATGATTATGTGTTGACATGACATCATTATGTAATGGTATAGGATGATTTCTGATGAATCTGTTATATGAATGGCCATGTAACACCTAAGTAACACGATCATTTGTTATATAACAACTGTTCTTGGGAATTTTGACCCTATTTTTGAATAGTTTTTGTGTATTCTTAATTGCTTTCTTGTTTCTGTTTCATGCTGAATTTCTATGGATTGCAAAAATAAGACTAAAATCCCAGTTCTTAAACAGAAATTTCTGCAAACAAACCATATTACCTCACTCGAATTTATAAAGTTTAGCTGAAGAGACACCTTTTCAAGTCATAGTATAATTCAGTGGGTGATGTACCATTCTATCTGCTTACTCTTTTAATAATAAATTAATACTACTGCAGCACTAAACTCTGAGTTGTGGACATTTGCCTGAGACCACCAATTCATTTTACAAAGTCTGCTGAACAGCAATCAGATAATAATGACTTTTTGGTAAGTAGTTAATGATGCAGGGGTTTAGAGGACCCATACCTGATTAAGTGTGCAGGGTGGATGGTGTGCAGTTAATGTATTGTAAGGTAATAATAGAGTAAGCAGAATAAGAATAAATAGCTCAGTTGCCACATGCTCTGCAGGTTGAATGGGAAATGCAACTGGCACGCAGAGGCCTTCTCTATAATAATTATCAGTTAAATCTTTATATTGTGGCTTATGTAGGCAGAACCAGACCTTTTATTAGCTTGCTTTACTGGGGTAGGACTCAGCTAAGAAATGAGTTATTCAAACAAATTGTGCTAAATGGTCACATGGATAAAATTAACTGTTATTATTATTTATATACAACTCTAGGGTTGGGGTCGTACATGAAAATGTGAGTGATAACACCTGAGTGATTAATTTTTCCATCTAAGAATTTTTAAATCCATTTTTGTGATCCTTTAAGCTTGATTTATGCTGTGCTTTGAATTATCATGCTGTACTGCATGGAGCATGAAAAAGTTGACTACATGGCAATATTGATCCAGTCCTCCTTTTGAAATCAGAACCATTGCAGTTAATTCAAGAGGAACATATCAGCATCAGATGATATAAAGTAATTTTCTATTATTTTTTTTTATCCTTAGGTCTTCATTGCTCACCAATGCCAAGTATAAGGCAATTTTTAAAATCAAATATTTTACTATCACATATGTAAAGTCGTCAACTGTTATGTCCAGAGAAAGGATCATTAAAAATATTTTTGTTTTGCTAATGACTGCCAGAATAATGAATACTTGTATTTTTATTACTGTGGGAAGAGATCCGAAACTATATATTTATATGTATATATATACACACACATATATTTATATGTATATATACACATATATATATATATGTGTGTGTATATGTATATATATAAAAATTCTATTCTCATCCAAGTTATGCTTCCACTTTTATATTCCTTTTTCTCTTTTCAAAGTGGGATGCTTGTTTCCAGTTTAGTATACAGTGATAGTTCAGGGTTGTTTATTTTTTTCCTGCCATTGCCCAGGTTTCTGGGATTAGGTTAAATGTGATCATTATTTCTACTCTACCAGTTTAGGCAGAAATCTGAAAATGGATAGGAGAGTCCTGCTGGGGAAATGATTCTCCTTTAAGGTTAATCAGTCTTCTGTCTTATGCAAAATATAATGTAAGAAATAAAGTACAGAGACAATACATTCAAAATTAAACATGAAAAGACAGATTTTTTTTTATTAAAAGGAAAAAAAAACCCACAACTTTAAACAGTAAAGAAACAGAACACAAACTCCCTTATTAAAGAAAATGAAACAAAGCATTTCCTTTCAGTAACTGAAAAAGCAAAGAGAAGAAAACACCAACTCTGTTCTCAGAATGGTTTAAGTACTCAACATATATTAAACGTTCCTAATTCTTAAATGGATTAGTGAGTTCTAAGAAGAATTGTTGTTTTAACCTTTCTCTTTCTGATTGTTCTGCTCTTGTGTGTCGTTTAGCAATATTTCATAGAAAGGCAGATTTCCTTTCCTTACTCAGGTGGAGCTCCCATGATCTTTCAATGAGAACTGTCCCTAACTGTTGCACAGAGTATGCTGAGTTGGAAAGGACCCACAAACACCAAGTCCAACTCTTGAGTGAATGGCTCATTAAGGGGATCAAACTCATGACCTTGCTGTCATCAGCACCATGCTTTAACCAACTAAGCTAATCTCAGAGTCTTTGAATAAAATTTAATGTGTCACTACATCTTCCAACAGATCATAGATTCCAAAAGGAAGAAGCTCTGTAACACTAGTCTTGAGCTCTGATGTGCCGTGAGGAGCAGAACAAAAGATGCTGCAATTCCATTTGAAAAAGAAAGGCATTTCAGAATGAGAACAATACAAACATAGGCCATTTGAAAGAAATAGCCAAAAGAGATCAGGATCCATTTATTTTTTCATTGAAAAGTAGTCTTTAATATTACTTCATATGTAGCAACATATATTAACTTGCTCATGCACTTCAAGGCAATAAAAATTTCACACATATTCTAAGCTCGCTGATCACAGGAAGAGATCATGTGGTATTAACCACAACCAGGCTGAGCAGCAAAATACTTGAAATTATTGAATAGATTGTCACATCCTTCTACCACTCCAGATCTTTTCCTCTCTATTTGTCAGCTATTAAACCTGTTCAGTTATTAAATTGTGCTAGCAAATACTAAAGCAGTAAATATAATTCCATTTTTTTAATAGAGAAATTGTTTACATAACGAATGAGTGATCAGAGGGGTCCTGTTTTAAAGGAATGAATTTTATAGACACAGGCTAAGAAACATTTTTCTTTAAAACAGATGTAGTGTGACTGCTTATTATTAAAAAAACACCAAAACAAATCTATGTGTAAATTATGTAAGAAAATATAAATGCATGAACAAGTTTCTACATTTTCACAACTAACAAATAGAGACATGGGGATTGAGTTCTTTCCCTCTGTATGGGATCATTTAGCAAATATATACTTTGCTCTATTAACTAGCACAATGGAATAAAATTTAAATTATACATTCTCCTGAGAGTATCAAAGAAATCTGACATCCAAAAAGATAAAGAAACACAGCAGCATTTTACCAAGCCTGCAGACAGCTGAACAGATGTCACAGCAGCCAGCAGCAGAACCAATCAGTGAGTCAGAGAAATGAATGTGCCAAGGGAGCAGACTCAGGCCCAGATGCCAAAACTAGAAGAATTCATCTCTTAACATCTGGTTGTCCCAAGCATTCCCCATATGTGGGTGTATGTATTGGCTTTTGGCCTTATACACGCAGGAAAAAAAAAAAAGAACTAGAATACATTCAACATTGCCAGGAATAAGCAAAAATTCTGCCAGGTTTTTTGCTGAAATTCTGTGAATCTGACAATTGTTTTTCTATTTGTAGATGCACAATGGGATCCTGTTTAGCTTTGCATGTGCACATTTTAGACTGTGATATAGATTCCAACCTGTTTAAATAAAATCTTACCTAAACAGCTTGATGGAATTGATCCAGTCTGTTAATAGACTCTGAAAAAAAAAACAACAACAAAAAATCAAAAATCAGGCAAAAAATCCTCAAAAAACAAACAAACCAACAATATAAAAAACACTCACCCCACAAAACCAAAACAAGAAACAAAGTCAAAAACAAATTAACTGAGGAAACCTTAGTTAAATAGGGGCTTGCTGGACATTTCACTCATTGGAATTGTGACTGACATTCCAATGAACTTGAACTTCCTCTTACCATTCACCATAAGCAATACAAATGGGTGACTCTTAAAGAAATTGAATAGAAATAACACTAGGACAAGGATCTATGTGCTGCAAGACAGGAAGCTGCTTATTTCTTCTTTATTTTCTAAGTTTTTATTTAAATATTTTCTTGCATTTAAAAAATCCCCATAAAAACTAAAGCCTTGCATATCTAACTACAACTAAGGAAACTGCTCTTTGGTCACAAATCCACTAAACACATAAAATCTTGGCATTTGGGACATATGAACTGCCAATAAGTAGAAGAAAAATAGTCCAGAACTTGAAAAACTACCAGCAGGGTTTTGTTTGTTTTTTGAAAAAAGTGTGTACTGGCTTTCTGTCCCAAATAACAGGTAGTGTTGGCAGGCAGTCTGAGAACAGGCCACTGGAATGGACTTGCAGACAAGACTGCTGGGAAAGTTCTTAAAGACAGTTTCTGGACAAATTAGAAACTAAAACATGATCTGTTGTGGAACAGACAAACTGCTAGACAGTGGTCAGCCAAGCCTATTTTTAGTAGGAAATTTCCCTTCATATAAATCCCCTTTGAGAAGTACAGAAAGACATTGCTATGAAACAGCCTCACAACTGTTGATTGGAAATATTATTTTATATCACTTTTGCATAAATAAAGCTGTCTTTGGTCTTATTTTGGTGTCAAGTATTAGATTCTAATGATAAGTCTATAATTACAATGAACATGGATTATACAGACAAAATTGTTAACGTTGAGGCTCTGAAATCTGCTTTTCCACAGGTACTGTTTCACTCAAAATCTTACCATGGTCAAAAGGGAAAATACGGTGTTTACAACAACAAAAATGTATTGCTTGTTTAGTTATTCTTTTAACCACCTAAGAGTCCACATCATCTAATTAATAAAAAAAAATCTCAATAATAATAAATGCGTTCAAATTGCTTCATATGCTTAATCCCCCTTCCTGTTATCTGTCTCTTTGCTGCGTGCAATGCTCACTCTTTTTATTAGAGAATCACAGAATATGCTGAGTTGGAAGGGATCCACAAGGATTGTCGAGTCCAATCCTTAGACCTGCACAGGACCATCACCAAAAGTCACACCATGTGCCTGAGAATATTTTCCAAGAACTTCTTGACTCTGGCAGGCTTGGTGCTGTGACCACTTTCCTGGGGAGCCAGGTCCAGTGCTCCAACACTCTCTTAGTGAAGAACTTCCTTCTGATAGCCAACCTAAACCTGCCCTGACACAATTTCAGGCCATTCCCTTGGGTCCTGTCTCTGGTTACCACAGAGAAGAGATCTGTGCCTGCCCCTTCTCTTCCCCTCATGAAGAAGTTGTAACTGCAATGAGGTCTCCTTTCAATTTCCTCTTCTCCAGGCTGAACAGACCAAGTGACTTCAGTCACTCCTCATGAGGCTTCCCCTCAAGTCCCTTCATCATCTTTGCCCTACTTTGGACACTCTGCAATAGCTTAATATCTTTCTTATAATGCAGTGCCCCAAACTGCATATAATGTTCAAGATGAGGTGCAGGGCAGAGCAGGACAATCCCCTCCTTCAGCCGGCTGGCAATGCTTTTCCTGATGCCCCCCAGGGCACAGTTGGCCCTCCTGGTTGCCAGGGCACTGCTGACATATTCAGCTTGAGTCTCTAAGTATAATTGGTCTCTCTCTTGCTTCTTCGCCTGAATACTACAAAGCCTGCTCACTTCTTCCCTTAGATCCTTCTCCTGACGGTACAGCTCTTCAGTCAGAGAAGACCTTCTGCAAAGGAACTGTTTGTCAGCCCTCTTGGTCCAAAGCATGGTGGATGCAATTTACTTCAAGAGTGAGAGGTAATGAGTTGTATCATGACTTGGTAGCTGGGAGCAAGGTTCCTTGTTTCACAGACTTGGGACCACTTGGTGCTATTTTTATGGGGGGGGTTTAGGACTGCTTTTTCTCACTGTGTCCCATCTTAAGCTGGAAAATTGCACAGAGCCTAATGAAAAAAAAAAGTGACTGCCTGTTACTCTATGACAACTGAGAAATTCAAGAACATTACCACTATGGTAGTCTCATGGCTTCAACTACAGCAGGGCAGGCACCAATTGGCTGAGCTCTAGGACTGTTGCAATGACCTACAGCTGGCCCAGGCCAAGTCAAGCCTTCCCCTATTAACTATAACAATGCAGTCCTGAGCAGCTGGGTTTATGCTCTGCAATGTGAAGGATAGGAAGGGGCTATGGGGAGGGGACTGTGGGGCGTTGTCAACTGGTAGATTCACTTCAAAGTGCACTCCTGATTTGAACTAAAATGCTGATGCAGAGACGTTCTAAGTAGGTTAAGAGTTCATGTCCTTTGAAAAGTGGTTTTGGCACTTCAAGTTCAGGCATCTGAATGCTTAGGTCACTTCTGAAAAATACTAAAATGTACCTTAGGATTCTTATTGTAAGCCTTTATTTCCTCACCTGAGTGTCAGACTACCTCCGCTGCACAATTTTTAGAATGTCTTCCCAAAGGCACTACTTCTCACCAGCAAACCCAAGATATTTGCAATTCTCAAGCTACACACCCTGGCTGAACTGCAAAATGCTTTTGTTGATCTGAGCTTTTGTAATTCTTTAATAGCTTTTATGGCTGTAGGCAGATATCTACTCTCAAGTGTTTCTGAAGCAGAGAAAGAGAATCCAAGGGCCAGAAACATACACAGACCTCTTCCCCTTCTCATAATGAGATGGGAGAGAGAAGATTGAATCTTCAGTTATCTCTTGCATGTGTAGCACAACAAGAAAAGGTATGTGCCTGCTGCAATCAGCGGTTCACCCATCCCTGCAGGCACCATTTGAAAAACTGTTCTAGCAGTCAACATAAACTTGTGTGGTTTATTTTAGAGAACGGAATAACACACAGAGCTCAGATTACTATTGTATTTGCTATCAATATAAATATGAGGTACTATGGTAATTGTAGTGTTCATTGTGGCATTATTTTTAAATTAGTTTAAGCTACTACATCTCATTCAACATGTGCCAAACACTGATATCTGCACCAAGCTGATATTAGTCTTCCTAACAAAGAACTTAGGTAATATGAATTGAAAATCACTCCAAAGTAGCAGATTATCATTGGTACTCTCAGCAATTCATGACAAATAACAAATAATTTAAAGTCTGAAAATTAAGTTTCTCTTCAATTCTGCATGTCAGTATTACTCATTATGTCATATTTCTTTAAATATGAGTGTTTTATAATTAAACTCAACATTGAACATGTATCCTTTGGTTGGTTGGTTTCTGCTCAGACACAAGAATTCCCAAGAAATGTATGTTTCTAGTATTTCTGCAATTAATGCCATCAAAATGTAAGATCGTATGAAGTTTTTCCAATCTTTCCTATTCCTTTAAGTTAAAATAATCACTTCAGATTTTCCAGTGCCTAAATTGGAGTAGTCAAAACTATCACTATAATATATGCTTGTGAGGGTGATGAAGACACTGCAATCTACCAAGACATAGAAAGAATCTAGAAGTTAAACTTTTTAAAGGTAACATGTTTAAATATTGCTATTTGGTATACAGAGCCATTCTAGAATAAGATAAAGTTGATCTATTTTTATGACTGTGTAGAAAAAGCCTTAGAACTCTTATTTCAGGACCAAAACTTTTAAAGGCAGGGCATTTCGGTAATCATGTAACTGAACTAAGCCTGAGGACCATCTTCTTTTTTTTTTCTTCTGTGACTATATTCAGTGTGTAAGATAATAAAAGTTATTTTTCACTTTTTATCTTACCTGAACTTTTTTAGTCAGTCCATTAACTTCAGAGGCCTTTAGGAAAGAGACTCTTTTATGTATGTTTTGAAAGCTGCAGGCACAGTCCATATTCTACCTTGGAGTCAAATGTGAAACTTTCCTTAATTCAGATCACAGTACATGGTGTCTGGTACTCTTTCATAGTTATCTTCTGTCTTGGTTTGAGGAGAAAAAAAACCAAAAATGTTTACCCACAAGCTGGGGAGGGGGCCTCCTCCACAATAATCACGCCACTCTTTATCAAATTTAGAAGAGGAACTTTAATACAAGAAGGATAACTGNCCCTCAGCCCTGTGTAGTCCCCAAAAACAAAAGAGACAACCTGCCCCCACCCAAGAAATCAGCAGTTAACGACTCTTTTTGTTAACTCCTGGCATGGGCAGTTAGTGGCAGGGGAGAGAATTTACATAAGAATCCCAAACTACAACATCTTCTGACTTCAAGATCCATCACCTTCCTTCAGCCAAATGACACCAAAAGTTATTCTGTTCCCATCAGTCAGGTTTTCATATATATTTGCTTAAAACATCGTTTCAATCTTAGATTCTTTAAAAAGAAGTTCTCTGCAATCATCGGTGTCTAAGCCTAAGGCCTCTATCAGGATTTTTATTATCTAGCAGTAACTAGTCTTGCTTATCTAAGCAGACTACAAAGTTAAGGAATTATCTATATTTCTTCTTATATTATTCAGAATGTGTTTTGAAACACAAACAGAAAAAGAAATTCACTTTTATCTCTATTTGAAGAGAAAAATCAATATCTATTAACTCCATTTTTGTTCTCTTAGACAGTATTAATTCATAACCTATAAGACTCACTCTTAGCCCTGACAGCAACATTTTAATAATATGTAATTTTGATACTCTAGACATGCAAAGTAAAATTATCAAAATTTCCATTTTCACTGATAAATCCCTTAAGAAACAAGTTTCATTACCCACTTTAGCTCTAAGAGATAAAAGAACATTTAACTAACATATAAAAGTTGGAATATTTAGGTTTTATTGGTTTCATTTAAGCTGCTGCTCAGATTAAGAAGTAATTTTCCTTATTATCACTAGCTTTCAAAGAATTGAAAAGTGGCAAAGCATGAAATTAATCATAAAGCACCCATGTCCTCGTCTCTTTAGAAATAGTTATTTTTACTTCAAGAATTTTTATTATCTTCTTTTTCTTTGTGTCAAACATTCACTTTGCTAATGCTTTAATACTGTCCCTTTAATAACGTCAAAGCTTAAACTAAGTAAAGCCACATCCCAACAGTGATTAAATAGATAGTATCAAAAAAGAAATTTAGAGACTCTAGAAAGTCTTGATGATGGATGGATTGTTATATTATTTCTTATATTTTAAAATGCTTTGTAGAGTCTTTTTCTGTCCTCTGAATCTTGCAACATTATAAAAGGAGCTCATGACTAAATAAAACAAGTAAACAAATAAATATTTCCCTGATATGGGACAGACCAGGAAATCATTTTGAGAGGAAACTTCTAGGAGAATAAAATACTGCTAAATAAAATTGTTTTAAGAACAACAGAAGTGAGAATCTCATAGGGAGTCTGAATGGCAACCAAGATGATTCAGTAGCAATTCATGAAAAAAAAATAGTTTGCATCACTGTCATTATGAAAGAACAAAAGAAAAGAAATTGACACATCACAAAGAAGACTCAGAGAAAATGACTTAAAAAATACCGGCAGAAGATATTTCAAATAGTTAAGTGGATAAATAGTACTCATCCTATCTCATTGGGTTTATTACCATCTATTCGCAGGTTAGGATAAACATATATTATATGCCTATGAATTCTGAAGGAACTTAACTAGGAGCCTCTTCACTAGGAATGGTGTAGTTGCAGCCAACTTCCTGTCAACTAAAATGATAAATTAACAAGGACTCTAGGGAAATATGAGGAAACACAAGCAATTTTTGTTTCTCTACTTTGAAAACATTACAGCATGGAAAAGAATAGGTGGAAATGATGGTAAATATAATGGGAAAATCCAACAAGGCTTGTACAGAGAAATGCCTTGAAAAGATTTAGAGTTTTTGATGGAATTTATAAGCATATAAACAAGAGTAATTCACTGTGTAAATGTGCTTATATTTCAAAATGTTCTTGACAGTTCATGAAACTATTGGAGAAGGTAGTCAGTTCAAGAATGTGTCCAGGCAAGACACAATAAATGACAACTCATAGTGTTGTGTAACAGCTGGCTGAGACCTGTCTAATCATCAGGGTCCTTGTGCTAGTGACAAGAGTGAAATATTTGAGGAGTGGAACTCAAATCTTCTGAGTGGTCATGGCTTTTGCATGCTGTCCTGCTGCAGATGCTAATCACAGCAGTGTGGGAGACAGGTAAGAAGCCTACAAGCACTGTTAGTAGACAAACTGAATAAAATACAAGTAGTAGATCTGGTTAATGGACTGTGAATCCAGATGGTGGATCGGGATAACAACCGATGATTCAGGAGTATTTAGACTGCTTGATTAGCTGATGTGCCTGCTCACTCACTAGCCCGTGACATTACCTTTCCCAACACAAAGGTCTCTGCTGGTTTGGGAAGGCTGGGCAGAATGTTTTATTGGTCCATGATGTGCTGCTGCTTATAGCTGCCACTCTTGGGCATCACTGGCAAAGGTCTCTCCCTCAGTATTCCTTGTGTTTTGTTCCCACACAGCTCTCTGATCTCTGAGATCTTCCCCCACTTTCCAGATCTTTCCTCCAACCAGGATTGTTTTCTTCTTTCTGGGATTCCTTCTTTTCTCCAAGATCATTTCTTCTTTACAGAAGCTGAGTTTTGAGCACCAGTCCTTTTCTTGTGGATCATGGTCCCAGGCTTTCCCAGTCTAAGCAGTGCATATGCAAAAACACAATACCTAATCAGACTATCAGTTGCTGCTTCTGTCCTGTGTCTCTTTAATTGTTGCAAAATTTACAACCAACCTGGTGCCACTGCAGGTAACAAGTAGGAGTCCTCTGTTTGAGAGTTCAGAAGCTCAGTTCTGAATATTCAGCCCTCTAATCACCACCCCCCACCCCTGTCCACCCCCCATTATTTGTAGCATATTAACATACTCAGTCCAATACTCCCTGAAATCAGTAAAATGGAACATCTTCTAGTGGTGTCTATAGCTCTCCATTTGCTATTAAGAGGGTCCTAGTGATCTAGATAAAACTCAAGACCTAAAGATTTGATGGCTAAACCACTGATGGACACTATGCAATATTTTTTTCACTAAATATGAAACCATGTATATTGTAGGTTGAAAAAAATAATTAAAATTTGCATTACTAAGCACCCTTTTTAATGACTGTATAGTTTCCTAATTTATCACACTTAATATTGAAAATATTACTATTTCCTTCTAAGTTGTGTACATATGGTTTTTTGTTAAGAATTGTTAATACCAAACTTGAAAGAATGCATGACATACCAGATTCAAATTCTAATTTTCTTTGATATGATGAATCTAAATAATTGATTGCCATTTAGACAATGCATGAATATGGTTTCGGTTAGCTTTCAAATGGTTCCATTAATATAATTATTGATACACTTTTTATTAAAAAAATCTAATTCCCACTCCTTTTACATATATATACTATAAATATTTATGTTCTCATAATTTAATAAAATACTTGTCAGCAATTCATTTATTTGTTTTGGAACTGGAAGGTACTATGACTGGCAAAAACTCTTCAAATCTCCTTTTATGCAACATCTCTTCCCACAAACCTACACAGATGCATATGAAAAAGGAATTGTTTGAAAAGAATATATTGAAAATAATTTCTAGAAATACATTCTTTGTGTCATTTATACTATGATTATATCTCTACCCTCAGGACTTATATGTGCCTACTGTTGTACAAACATAAAAGAAAAGAATGCCTCTGTCTCAACAGGTTTGTAATGGTATAATCATAACATAAATGACAGGAGAACAGGGATCTAAGCTTAGTGCCTAGATTGCCTATGGCATAATTAATTTCATTTTGATGTATACATTACAAATCAAGTGAGAAAAATTCCATTTCAGGGGTTGAATTGCAGACATCTAAATGTAGACATATATCTATGTTCATTTTATGGCTTATAAAAATGAATGAAAATTTATGCCAGTGGAATTGCAAAATCTGTAGGGATTTGAGGAATAGATTCCAAACTCTTTTTGTGTTCTGTGTGTGTGTCTCTGCATGTGTGTTTGGACCACACTTCTGTACTCAAAAGAACACATCACATTTTTCCTTCACCTCACCTCACCAATGCTCTCACCTCAGCAATGCAAAATAATCCCAGAGTTGGCTGAGCATTTTAGGACACCAGTGTAGCCGAAGTATTTAAAGTTTTAAACCAGTAAAATTTATTTCACAAAATCTCCTGTGTATGTAGGGCCAGGATATTCTATGTTTCTATGTTGTAGCCTCTCCCAGAAGTTCTAAGACCTTGAGGGGCTATCAAAATATTCAGTATATAAATGGGCCTTGTAAGAAAGACAGATAATTTTTTCCAGAACCTCTAGAGACATGACGAGGGACAACATTTTTAATCCATTAGAAGAGGATAGATTTAGGCTGGAAATAAGGAAAAAAAAATATGGTGATTGCCATCAAGGTTGGAAGAGGTTGTTGAGAGAAGTTGTGGATTCCCCATCACTGAAAGTATTCAAGGTCAGATTGGATGAGGCTTTTTGAGCCTGATCTAGTAGAAGGAGTCCCTGCCCACTGCAGGGGGAGAGGACTAGATGGTCTTGAAAGTCTCTTCCAACCCAAACACAAATATTTTTATATTTTTTTCCTTGCTTTTAGTTTCAAAGATGGTAGTTTTCATCACCCATGAAGACTTGCATACTTTATTCTTGTAAGATGTGTTTTGTCTTTTTTAAAGAAATCAAGTATTTGTTGCTGTCATTATGAAGATAAATGACTTCATGGTCTAATGATATGATTTATTAAACTTGCCCTTGTTTTTCTAAAGGAATACAATTAATATTTGTATAGCATAATATTTAAATTGAAGTCAAACAAATACGTTTGGGTTTTGTTTTGTCTGGAACAATAAATCTAAATTGTAAACCATAATTCCACAAGAAGTCTTCCTAAAACTGTTCGTACTACTTTAAAGATTTTATCTGATTGACACAGTTAATGTAGTGCTAAATTTTTGCAAACTGCTAATTTATGTCTTTGCCGCATGCTTTGTATTTTACCTTTGCTGCTGTTAGATAAGATAAAGTAGGATTGATCTGATTTTTTTTCATACGAAGAACTTCACAGTCGTAATGCAATTTGAAAGCATACGGAGTAATTCCTCTTCTTCCTTTAATACTTCAGTTATTTCTGAATTTGTCAGACTGACAGTCTGAAGTATTAATGGTATGAGCATTAATGGAAAAAATTCCCCTTTTTTAAATATGTTAAGTTACTTTGTAAATTATAGTACAGATTGAAAAATGGGAGGTGGGGTGGGGAAGGAAGGTGTTTCTTTTGAAGTACTTTCATAAAGGAAGAACACTTGCTGTAGCTACCCTCAATGTACAGCAGATTTATTTGTTCTAGTCTTTAATCTTTGTTATAGACATAGGTAATTTCTAATAAAAATTTCTCTTTTATGTAAAATGCAACTATATAAAATACGTCCAGTTAGTCATCAGGGTGCCATAGCATATTTACTGCTAAAGTCAAAAGGAAATTTTCATGAAAACTTTTAGACATATTGACAATTATAAACATACAAATAAATATTACTATTAAAATGACATTTGAAGAATCAATGATTTCCTTTTCATTTTATAGATTGTGTATTCACAAATGTGAAGCTGAACTACTTTGCACTTGCATTGCCTATTCCCACTCTCTCTTACCTCTCTACCAAGCTGTATTCTTGTCTTGACATACTGAAAGTCACGAGGATGAGTTATTGTTTAGTAAAGTGACAGGATATCTTAAACTCTACTATTTAGTAATAACATACATGAAGCAGAAAATTCTTATGGGAAAAAGTAAAACACATACACCAGCTTTTCAGAAGCATAAATTTTATGTATAAAAAGGTGCTAAGCTTCCTAAGCTTGTGAGACTTCCTTTTCACAAACTGCAGATTAGTTTAACTTGAAACTGATTTTTCAGTAGACCTCATAAAAGAAAGGGAAACTAATCACTATTTTGCATTTTAAGACACTTCAAGAAAGATAAAAAGTATTCTAGGATTCTCCCAAACCTTTAAGTGAAAGTAACAAATATTGTTATCTAAATAAAAGAAAATAAATTTTCAGTACAAGGGACTTACAGCATCAGACGTTGCAAATATGATCTTTCATATATATGGTCAATGAAAGTCTGCATAACAAACATAATCCTCTCTCAGGAGATTTTTTTTTTTCCTGAGGAACCAATGCACAACAAGCTAGGTCTGAAAATGAAGATGCATTGTTGAGCCAAATTACACTGAGGGGAAACACAAATAAACTCTGTAAGTCTGCCAGATTCAGAGAAGTCTTTCAGGCTGGAGGCAACACAAACACGATGGCTACGACGTCACAGTGCCCATGGTTATACCACAAGAATTTTAAAATAAAATCATATCCCAAATTCAATTTGCCTTTTATTTTCTTACCTTTGCTTTATTTTCACAATCTGTGACTAGCTGAGCTCATAAAATTGAAACACTAGACAACTCATTTGCATATTATATAGATGCTGCAACTAAGAATTACTCAAGTACCTTAGGTAAATAACACAATAAATATACCGGCGAACATGAATATTCTTTCTTTTACATACACACTGCATTTACATTTACTTCAGCAGAATATTTAAGAATGTCAGTTTAAAATGAGTATTACTCTTAGGCAAAGTGTTCTGCAATCTTTCAATGCAAAAATGCTTCCAATGCCTTTCCATAAATAAAAGCATGGGATGAATAAAATAGCATTTAATTTAGCTAGCCAAAACATGGTGGGGGGGAGGGGAGGGTGTGTGTGTGAAGTGGTTTTTCTCTTCTTTAATCTGAAAGAACAAAGTGGAATATTAAATATTATTCATAATATGTGTTTTGTTTTTTTCTTCTTTTTTTAGATTTAAGTACTTTAATCTCAAGTGTAGGAGTAAAATTGCTGATATATAAAGAAACTAGGAAGAAAGCAATATCCCAGACTTAGTGACTAAAGAACTGTTGTGTAATATCAAATTCAGAAGTGTCCTTATAAATCTGCAGTCTTCTGCTTTGGACCACAGAGTTGAAAATTGAGCCCACCTCATCATCAAAATACTGCAACCCTTGGTTCATGGAATAAAATTTGTGCCATTAATCAGTAGCTGCTTTTAATACACTATGTAAAATATCTAAAGCATTTAATCTAAACTGGGGTTTTTTTATGGTCCAATTTTTAAAAATCCTTACACAACCATAGGAATTATTTTCTCAGTTCTACCTAATGACATGAATAATTACCATCTAGTAGTTTTTGGATAGTTTGTTTCAAAACTGCACTTTTAATTTTTGTCAGAGAGAAAAACAGCACATGAAGTCCTAATCATAGTCACAATAAAAAAAGACATTCAATTAGAGTTTCATTATTTAGTAATGTTTAATGTGGTTAAAAGCAGTGAATATTGCCATTTTCTTTCAGCCTGGAAGGTAGATACTCCTGCAGTAGGACTACTTTAAAGCAATGTATCCGTATACGTGCACATGTATACTGAAAACTATTACAGAAACCTAAACCAGAGAAGAAATGGCATTAAATATTAAGGGATATTTTCAGAGCCTGAATAGATCCAGTCTACCCAAATTTCATTTGGAAGGAAAGGTACAAGTAGAGTCACTCTGCATTTGAAACCTACCTGTGGTTTCCTGCCCTCCAAATACAATGTACTGTGGTGTCTGCAAAGTGACAGGTTTTAGTATGTTTGAGTGGCTCACGTCAGGTAATGTCTGTGTCAATTCAACTTACAAGACTGGGAAAAGTGATATCTTTTATTCAGGAGGACTGAGCTTCCAGAGAAATAAAGATTTCCAGCATCAGAGCTGGTCCTCCACACAGTATTTATCTGAAAAAAACCAAAACCAAAACAAAACGAAAAAAAAAAAACAAAAAAGCAAATCAAAACCCAAAAATTAAGCCCCTCCACCAACTAAACAAGAAAAACCCCCAAACAAACACGAAATAACCTGTTACAGACTTTTGATAGTGATCATACAAAGCACTCAGACAGCAAATATTCTTTTCCAAGTAGACCCTCATCTCTTTCAGTCTCACATTGTAAATGAAAACAAAATAATTCTGAAAACTTGCAAGGATTTTGGGGAGGGGAAAAAAAAGATAAAAAAAACAAACAAAGAAACAAAAAAACCCAAAACCTTCAAAAAAACACAAAAAACAAAAAACAAGGAAGAGGAGAAAAGAGAATGGAGAGGAGAAAAGACTGATGTTACAGTTCTTTCAGTATTCGTAGTTTATGGTCTAATATTGTACCTGTGGGAGTCTGTGGCAAATTCACACCAGCCTTTAATAAAGAAGGTCAAGGCTGAAGGTCTTGTTCACAATGTACCTTAGGCAAAGAAACAACTGAGAAATCATATTAAAATTTCTATATATAAAATGAACAAGTAAGAAGATGTGCTCATTTCTTCCTTACTCCTGGCATTCCACTGACTTCTGTTTGAATTTTCCATTCTCTACACCTTTTCTACTTGAATTATAACTTCAGGTATTTGACCCTGCCTTTGTTTCTTATGTTAAAAGAGAAATGAACAATAGGTGAGAAAGCATGGTCATTTTTACTCTAAAAGTATTTCTAGCATTATATTTTTATTAGACTAGTACAAAATATCAGATGGATGGAACACTATCCTATAATGAAGAGAGAGAGAGAGTTGGGGCTGTTCATCCTGAAGAAGAGAAGGCTGCAGGGAGACCTTATAGCAGCCTTCCAGTACCTAAAGGGAGTTTACAAGAAAGATAGAGACAGATTGTTTCGCAGGGCACATTGCAATAAGAGAAGGGGTAATGGTTCTAAACTAAAGGATGGTTGATTCAGACTAGATATAAGGAAGAATGTTTTTACACTGAGAGTGGTGAAACACTGGAACAGATTTCCCACAGGGGTGGTAGATTCCTCATCCCTGGAACCTTTCAAGATCAGACTGGGTGAGACTTTGAGCAACCTGACCTAGTTGAATGGGCATTGGACTAGATGTCCTTGAAAGGTCCCTTCCAACCAAACCTATTCTCTGATTCTCTGACTCTATGAATTACTGATCATCTCTAGATGTTTATCAGTTAGAAACTTTCCTTTGTATAATTTAATCATAAATACTGCCACCATCCCATTACCAATCTTAATAGTTAAGTTCTCTTTCACACATTATTTTCTAAGTATTTGACATAAAAAATCTTCAAATAGAATGAAACAGAAATGTAAGAAAAGAATTATAAAAAAAATTATTTTACAGTCAAAGGCTTTTAGCAAAAAAAAAAATCAGTGTTTATTAAAATAAGACTAGCGCTGAGGTATAGAAAACTGCATTAGAAAAATCTACATCTGAGAAATAAAGATAGATTAAAGATACAATTTTCAGGAGAACTTGGAGATAATCTTCTCCCACATAAACATAAGATAAAAAGTTAAACAAAGTCGTTAAAAGGACAACTGGTACAGTTTTAGTAATTTATCCCCAAAGAGTTTAGTCTCACAAATGCTTTCAGAAGAAATTCAGTTAAATATGGGACAGATCAGTGAATCTAAAGAATTTTTTGCTTTCTCACATTGCTTTTGCAAAAAGCAGAAAGGTCTTTTCCTGCAGACTGAAAAATGATAGGTGATGTTAAAGAAGTGAGATGTGAAAATGAAACCCTTAACTGAGTTTGTATGCAGAGTGATATATGTGAACAGTGTGAAATTAATACTAAAGATATGCCAGAAACACAAAACAACTCCTTTAAAATCCTGTCTCAGAATTACATTACCTGTTATTTCTTGTTATATGCTTTTAAGGAACATCATTTTAACACAAACTAAATTTTAGTAAATCAGTATCATATCATTAAGCAAATAGCATGCTTGCCATGTCAATGCCATCCTTATTATATTCTACATATTTTCTTCCTAAATTATTCTCATCTTTTATATCCAGTTCAAAGATCATTAGTTTCTTATAAGATATGAAATAGAAATTACTTCAGTTATTTGTACTAGCTTAAATTGCATTTAAATGCAATGTATCTAATTCTTATATCTAATAGGACATTCTGTGCAGTGCTAATAAAAATAATTTCACATAAATTTGCATATGTGTGTCTGGTTCCCTTTTTTATATTTTCTTTTCTTTTTTCTTTAATAAAACAGCTAATCTATGAATAATCCTTTTTTTAAATGAAATTCTATTTCTTTAAATGAAATTTTAAATGAATTTCTTTAAATGAAATTCTGGCATTATGTGACTGTCCCAAGAAAAGGGGGGAGACAGAAATGCAGAGATTTCTAGTTTCACCTGTACTAATATAAAGTTAATAGCTATAAGCGTCCTCAGAACAATCAAAGCTTTATGAACCCAACGCAGCCTGACGACACTGGACAGAACACTGATGTTTTATTTTTCCTTGCAATGTCTCCATATTTATTAAATTCAGTTGGCATTTATATGTGTTATTTTCTGAGGGTCAAACAGCAGAAGAATTTTTAAGTGTGCTTACACTCATTTCTAATGTGAATTACAAAGAAATAAATTGTTTATATTCTTGTTTCACACAATGCTGAACAATTCCTGTTAAATATTGTGTGCATGTTTATATTATACATAATGCAAATGTATGTAAGAATGTATATATTCACACTAAATACACAACAAGTAATTGCTTTAAGGTCGTAATGAGGTGTAATACATTTTTTATATTGAATTTCCCTGTAATTGTGGTGCTGTAATTGTTGTCAATAAAATAAAACCCTGTTGTGGTGCAGATGTTACCAGGTTTTATGTTTTTATTATATGCAAATTAAGTTGTACATCTCAGGATTTATCTAAACCATAGACTTGGACATCCTCTGTTTTCTACGTTCATTTCACAGGGAATACTTTTTCAATCACTCATGGTTGTACAAAAATTATCAGGAGGCAAATTTATATTTAGACAGCACGCTTCCAGGCCTGGCTTCTGAATCTCTGGGCCCAGATACAGAGGCTAGTGAGTAGCAGCTGTGTACTTTCATCAGTTCTAAGCACACAAAAGAATCCGCCATCTCCACCTTGTCCATAATTTCTGTGAATGAGATCTCAAGTTTGTCATTCAGATGAGAGCTATGATGTCACTGGGTGCTGGTAGGCCTTATCAAATAATTGAAAGGTTAGTGAAGATGTATTAAAGTCTCCGAATGTGTTTATTTTCTGGAAGACAGATCAGTTTGCATCCTGTTTAACCATGGCTTCCTAACATTAAATATATCGTACCTCTGATAAGCATTCTTTTCTGCCTGTCTGCCTTTTTGCTTCCACTGGAAAGCTTTTGATTGCAAAAATTTGAATCATAGATATAATATATATATATATATATATATAAGAATAGAAATCAAACAAAAAAATTAGGAACATTAAAAACTATATTCCCAGTAAGGAAACTGTCAGGTCTGGAAATAATTTCCTGTTAGAATACCATGGAGAAATACCTGGGGGACCTAGTGGACAACAAGCTGTCCATAAGCCAGCAGTGCACCCTTATGGCCAGGAAGACCAATGGTATCCTGGGCTGCATTAGGAAGAGCACTGTGCCAGCAAGTAGAGGAAAGTGATCCTGCCCCTCTACACAGCTCTGGTGGGGCCACATCTGGAGTGCTGTGTCCAGTTCTGGGCTCCTTCAGCACCAGAGAGGTCTCCTGGAGCAGGCTCAGCAGATGTCCAATAACAAAGGGACCAGAGCACCTGACTTATGAGGAAATGCTTAGCGAGCTGGACCTGTTCAGGGTTGAGAAGAAATGACTGAGAGAGGACCTCATCAGTGTCTATGAGCATCTGAAGCGACGGTGTCAAGATGATGAACCCAAGGCTCTTCTTGTGGTGCCAATCAATAGGACAAGACGCAACAGGCAGAAATTGGAACACGGGAAGTTCTACTTGAACATGAGGAAGAATGTCTTAACTGTGCAGGAGGTCACGTACTGGAACAGATTACCTGAAGAAGTCATGAAGTTTCCAGTCCACTGGAGCTATTCAAAGCCATCTGGATGCAATCCTGTGCAATGTGGTCTAGGATGATCCTGGCTGAGCAGGGTGTTTGGACCTGTTGACCCATTGTGACCCCTTTCAACCTTATCCATTCCGTGATTAGAGAGAAACCAACAACATCCTGTTAGTACTAGCTAATGGTCCACCTAGGTGAATCATAGACTGACTAGGGAAGAGTACAAGGACATAGGAAACACAGAATCATCCCTTTCTAGTGCTTATCTTTATTAGTAAAAATTTATTTGGAGCAAGAAAGGTGCTGCAGATTTGAAACAATAACTTTAGAGTTATAGATAAATGAGGACCCCTCTTGATCTCAAATTGAACCAAAAGTTTAGGTAAATTATTTTAACACAAGATTTAGAAATCCAAACATGTTTTAATGTGATTTTAAATGCATATTCAAATGTATGTTACCATTTGCACATTGTTAAATATGGACTGCATAGTTTATTAAAATTTAAGGCACTATTTATAGTTATTATGGTGTTCTTTCTCTTCCAGTTAGCTATATATTCAAATAGATAAATATTTTGAATTGAGAAGATGTACAAAGCCATGTTGATGACATAAAAACTTCAGTAAAATAGTCCATTAGGTGAATAATTATGATGTTGAGCAAGCACACTTTTCTGTTCTTGAGGTGTCTGAAATTGCTCTTGTGATTGGAACAGTGTTTGCAGCAAAATATTTGTCACAATGGAGTTACTAAAAATAGCTATTACAGCTTCAGTAAGAGAGAAGGTAGACTCCATTTTGACTCATACTGACTGCAGAATTTAGTTGTCTGGAATAATCTGCATGAAAGTGCAAGGAATGTTCTACCCTGCATGGCTGCATTACAAGCTTCAATTCCGATGTTGTAGGGTTATCCTTTTTTATCAATATTATTTCTGCCCTATCTGTTCTAGGTACGTCAAGGAAGCCATAAGAAACTGAATTTGTTAGATTAAAGCAGGCATTCAAATCATTATTTATTACCTTGACATTATTATGTTTTACTGCTACTGAATTGTAATATATTCTTTTTCATGGTAAACTACCAGTATTGAAGTATTTTTCCTCCTCTAAGATCTTGATTCTTGCTATTTTGAAACTTCTGACTATATGAAATCAACAGTAAAGGCATCTTATGTAGAAACTAATTTTGTTAGCTAAGGGATCATGGACATGCACATTAAGTTAGGAAAAGGTATTACTAATCTAAGGACAAACACAAAAAAAGTGCCGGGTGCTTATCAGCAAATTCAATTGCACTAACTAAAAAACCAGCTTTATAAATGCAAAGCTAAAAAGGCGTTTATATCACTCAGGTGCTTTTTACATTGTTGCCTTTTCATGGATTTTTACCTGAATTTGATGAGATAGGAGTAAAAGGAAACATCAAGTATTCATGGGCAGAGCACATATATTAAAAATAATGAAATTGCTCTGCGTATAGTAGCTTACCTAGCAGATTGTCACAGCATGCACTCTCATTAGGATGTCTGCTTGAAGCTTAGATTCCTGGCATAAGGTAAAAATGGAATATTTAGGTGATGGAGGCTAGACACAAGTATTTATCATTACACAAAACTCTTTTTCAGATAACTGTGAAGTCTGTAGATCTTTTGTAATATATATGTACTGACAGTTATTTTAGGCTGTTTTCAGATGCACTTTATGATCTTTATGATTCCTCTTTATGATTCTCACCTCATGTTAACAGAAATTTGAGTTTTGCGGATAGGAGAAAAAGTAAGGGGTAGTTGAACATTTTGAGAATAGTTGCAATATCGATGTGTATGCATTTGAGTTAATTTCTAGCCTTCTGGGGCAACAGTGGCTTTTTGTATCATTTACTTGTTTTTCCTGGGAAAGCCAATTTCTGAAACTATACCAGGAGAAGGGAGGAAGAGGGAGGAAGAGAGGAAGGGAAGAAAGCAGGAAGGGAGGGAGAAAGGAAGGGAGGAAGGAAGGAAGGATGTAGGAGTGTGGCTTTCAGCTTTCTCAGGCTGAAACCTAAGACACAAGAAAAGATGCCTTACCTGGAACCCATTTCTTATAACATGATGACACTTCTCATTTTAGATGCTTTTTACCATTACTGTCAAGAAAGATCTCTCTGTATCTGATGAAAATGAATTTCTGTACACAGCCTGATCCTCACTATGGCAAGTGACAAACATCCTGACAGCACCAGTAGCTTAGAGAGCCCATCAATAACACTATGTGAGAAAAAAACGGAATTTAAAAAAAAAAAAAAAA